>BSBN01000646.1:600000-1047500 GCA_027924645.1 Cunninghamia lanceolata | reverse complement strand
GCATGTGGCAAGGTCTGATAGACAAGTCTGGATCTCTCAGAGGAAGTATCTTGGTGCAATGCAGATCTGGGGAAGTCAAGAGGACTACCTTGAGTGGTATATTCCAAGGATTTAGCCTCTGGTGATGGACAAGGAAAAAGATATGAATAGTTATATACCGGATTCCTGAGTGACAGTGTGAACAGAGGAAGAACTGACTGACAGAACATCAGACTATTTTTTGGATGTGCTACTGATGATGGTAAAGGTTGTGAAGGCATGAATCATGTTTGGCTGACATGATTAATGATATCTACAAGTATATGCTTGATCCGCATTACTTGATGTGCAAGGATTCAGCCGACAGAACAGAGTTTGTGAGAAGATAGACTGTTTCGGGTGCCGACTAGAAAGATAATGAAATCACTTGTGCAGATATATATAGGATGGATTTAGTTATGAGAAGTAGTGTTATGTGATGTGATATGTGAATAAGAGCATAGCAGAACAGAAGCAGTAAGAAAGATCTGGTATGTGAAAGAAAAGCAGAATAAAGAGAAGAGGAAAGATGAAGTGCAGCAGATCAGTGTACTAAGCCTAACCAGAATTGAACCCCAGCATATGTGGATGCTTCCAATCAGTTCAAATATTGTATAACATTCTTTTGTAGATAGTGTGTCTCCTTGTAGGCAGTGTGCCTCTTTTGTGAGCAGTGTGCTCGGGCAGTGAGCCCTAATTGGCAAGTGCCATTTTGTAATTCCTTATTCTTCTAACAGAGAATAATCTTTGGGTTAATCACCTCGTGGTTTTCTCCCTTAACAGGGTTTCCACGTCAAAAATACTGTGTCATGTGTTTTTCATTTCATGGTAATGTTTGCCTATTTGAATTAATGCTGCATTGATTAATAAGGAAGTTCAGAAAGAAGAAATAATTAGGATAACTGATTCACCCCCCCTCTCAGTTATCAACAGAGATACCATTAGAGACCTACTTAGTCTTAATCCACCTACCTTAGTAGGATCTACAGAGGGAGCCGAGGCTGAGGCTTGGCTCATCAGTCTAGATAGATGCTTTGTGTTGCGAACTTATGGGAGCAACACGAAAGTACGCATGGAAGTACACCTCCTGAGAGATGTAGCAGCTACTTGGTGGCACACTAAGGAGTGCAAGTGCCAATTATCATTAGACACACTCACATGGGACACATTCATAGAGTGCTTTAATGTGTGTTACTTACTTATTAGACCATTATAGGCAGCACCGGATAGATGAGTTCCACGACTTACAGCAGAGAGGACTCACAGTTGCATAGTATGAGAGCTGATTTATTGAGCTTTCATGTTACACAGAGTATCTCCACGATGAGAAACTTTTGGTGCACAAATTCATCAGAGGTTTGAATCAAGGGATAGCATGACTAGTGCATATGGTAGACCCCCAGACTATGAGTGAGGCTGCCGAGAAGGCTTATATTGCAGAGGAGATTCAAGGACGAGGGCAAAATTCATGACCACAGTTTCAGGACCGTAGTCATCAACAGCAACAGAACTTTCATAGACCACTACCACCACCATAGAGAGGAGGATTTATTTCTCCATCATTACCTCCTAGGCCTCCATAGCAGCAGCAGCAGCATCAACAGAGGTATAGACCCCAACAGAGGGCACAGGGAGGACAAAATTGTGGTTGGCAGCATCAGGGCCCGTGTAGGAATCAGAGATAGCAAGGACCATCTATGGGACCTGCGAGGTCATAGTAGTCGTATAGGGGTTCATAGGGGTCAACAGGACAGACTGGGCAGTAGCAAGGTGCTAGGACTCAGTCAAGGCAGATACAGGCTAGGGGCCCATGTTAGGTTTGTGGTGGGGTAGGACATTTGGCCAGAGGGTGTCCACAAGGCTTTACAGCAAGGGGACAGCCCCATTTAGGAGGGTCAAAGTAGACTGTAGGGGATGTGAGCAAGTCCCACCGCATGTTTACAGCGGTTGATAACTGCCAAGCTGACTATCAGGCATCTGTGATTGAGACATCAAGTACGATCGGGGGTGCCCCCATCTCTATTCTTTTTGACTCTGGAGCTATTGATTATTTTTTGTCTACATCATTAGTGGAATGTTATAGGCTATTTGCTTCTAGGCAAGACATTAGGTGGGAGGTTGAGTTGGCCTCTGGGGCCAGGATGTCAATAGATACCTTGGTTTAGGATTGTGAGATTTCTTTGGCTTCCTTGACTACATCTTTTGACCTTAGAGTTATGCCATTAGGATCCTATGGTGTGGTTTTGGGTATGGACTGGCTTGCACCTCATAGAGCCAAGTTAGATTGTCGCCAAAAGGTGATTAGTTGCTTAGATGATCATGGTGTACTGGTTGAGATAGTGGGCATTCAAAAGCCCATGACAATGCGTATGATTTCCACTCAGCATCTTAAGTGCTGCATGTGGAAGTGGTGTAAGATGTTTGCTATCACAGTTAGTGACAGATCAAAGGATGTGCCTGAGGCATCACTAGATGATCACGCTATCTTAAGAGAGTTTGCTGATGTGTTCCCACTAGAATTACTAGGTATGCCTCCACACATAGAGGTAGATTTCCACATCGATCTAGTGCCAGGTGCAGAGTCAGTGTCTCATGCACCCTGCAAGATGACTACACATGAGCTCATGGAGCTCAAACTGTAGTTAGAGGAGTTACTTGAGAAGGGGCACATCTGACCTAGCAATTCACCATGGGGCGTACTAGTTATCTTCATGAAGAAGAAGGATGGGTCTGTTTGCTTATGCATGGACTATAGGCAGTTGACTAAGGTGACGGTGAAGAATCGTTACCCTCTACCTAGGATTGATGACCTTTTTGACCAGATGCAGGGAGCTAGAGTGTTCTCAAAAATTGATCTGAAATCTAGGTATCACCAATTGTGCATCATAGAGGTAGATATTCATAAGACTGCTTTCTGAACTAGATATGGCCACTATGAGTTCATAGTGGTACCTTTCGGTTTGACAAATGCCCCTGCAGTGTTCATGACTCTCATGAACAAGGTGTTCTTCACTTACTTGGATCAGTTCATGATCATATTTCTCAATGATATTTTGATCTATTCGCAGACTGAGGAGGAACATGTGGATCATTTGCGTCAAGTTTTGCAGTGCTTGCGAGAGCAGCAGCTTTATGGCAACCTGGCGAAGTGTTTCTTCTTCAGGATAGAGGTACAGTACTTGGGGCACATCCTATTAGGTGATGGCATCTCCATAGACCCATCGAAGATCAGAGCTATCCAAGATTGGCCAACACCCACCAGTGTGACAGAGGTCAGGCGTTTCATGGGATTAGCCAGTTACTACTGTAGATTCGTAGAGGGCTTTTCCAGGATAGCACACCCCATCACTTCCCTTCAGTGGAAAGGGAAGAGTTTCACTTGGACTGAGCAGTGTGAGAGGGCATTTAGGGTCCTCAAGGAGTGTCTTATCAGCGCTCCCATTTTAGTAATTCTAGATCTTGTAGAGGATTTTGTAGTTTGCATAGATACATCACTTGAGGGCTTGGGAGCTGTGCTTATGCAGGGTGGTAGGGCGATTGCATATGAGTCACGTAAGCTCAAGACACATGAGCTGAACTACCCTACTCACAATTTAGAGCTTTCAGCAGTGGTACATGCTCTTGTTTGTTGGAGACACTTTCTTTTGGGTCATCACTTCGAGATGCATTTGGATCACCATAGTTTGCAGTACATATTTACATATCCGAATTTGAATGCCCACCAGCAGTGTTGGATGGAGTTCCTATGCGAGTATGGCTTTGATGTCCACTACATCAAAGGGAAGGAGAACATGGTCACTGACGCTTTGAATCAGAGGCACCATGAGATCCTGACCTTAACCCTGAGTGTGGATTTGAGAGAGGGCATCATTCAACATCTACCTGAGGATGAGTGGTTTCTTGAGGTACAGTAGGAGATCCAAAAATAGAGGGCCCTTAAGGGCAGATTTACAGGATATTCCCTTGAGTCATATGGGTTGCTTAGACATCGACAACGCATCTATGTGCCCTGTGTGGGTGGTCTTCATGCAGTGGTTCTTTCAGAGGCTCATAGAGCACCTTATGCAGCACACCCAGCGATGAAGAAGATGCATGCCAACTTGCGATAGTTATACCATTGGGCAGGTATGAGATGAGATATTGTAGAATATGTTTCTCATTGCCTTGAGTGCCAGAGGGTCAAGGCCAAGCATCAGCATCCAGTGGGTCTTTTATACCCTCACAAGATACCTGAGTGGAAATGGGACACCATTTCCATGGACTTTATTGTTGATCTTCCTATGTCATCACGCCGCCATGATGCCATCATGGTGATGGTTGACAAGTTGACCGAGGTGGCGCATTTCTCACCTATACACATGACGTACAATGCACCATCTGTGGCGAGAGTATTCTTGGATCAGATTGTTAGATTACATAGGGTACCTAACCGTATCATCTCTGACAGGGATTTAGTATTCACTTCAGCCTTTTGGAGAGCCTTATAGCAGGTCTTGGGCACATAGTTCAACTTCAGTTCCGCTTACCATCCTGAGACTGATGGACAAACAAAGAGAGTTAATTAGGTTCTTGAGGATATGCTCCGTATGTATGTCATGGATCATCAGAGTAGATGGGAGGAGTATCTATATCTAGTTGATTTTTCCTACAACAATGGGCATCAAAGCTCATTGGGTATGCCTCCTTTTCAGGCCTTGTACGACAAACCTTGCAGGACACCTTTGAGTTGGGACCATATTGACGATAGGGTTGCAATAGGGCCATAGTTGGTTCAAGATATGGAGCAGTAGGTGACATTGATTAGGCAGAGACTTCAGGAGGCACAGGATTGACAGAAGAAGTATGACGATGCTAAGAGGGTAGATCGGAGCTTCTCAGTTGGGGACAGAGTATTCTTGAGCATGCAACCACACAAGAGTCCAATCCATTATGGAAAGGGCTCTAAGCTCGTACCTCATTTTGTTGGACCTTTTGAGATCTTGGAGTAGATCAGACCCGTAGACTATCATCTAGCCTTGCTAGCTAGCCTGTCGCGTATCCACGATGTTATTCATGTTTCAGTTTTAAATCATTACATATCTAATTTATCTCATGTATTGGATTGGAGTGCTCTTCAGGTAGAGGTAGATGGTCAGCTGGCTTTGGAGCTAATTCATATATTGGCTCGTCGGATGCTGGGCCTTCAAGGTCGAGAGCTGGACCAGGTTAGGGTCCAGTGGGACATGTACGATGATGTCACGGTGACATGGGAGGATGCAGCGAAATTGAGAGCACTTTATCCTCACCTATTTGATGACTTCCAGGAGGAAGTATAGTCTTAGGGGGGAGGATGTGAGGCCTACTTTTTTATTTCCTTATATTGGACTATTTATTTTACTATTGGTGATACATTTAGACTTATGGGACTGTTGATCCCAAATTTTTGGACTATTAGACTTTATGTTGTATGTGGATTTGTTATGCTTAGCATGTTTACGATGTGTTTAGACCTGAATATTGATTCACTGACGTTGACATATGGTTTATATTATGCTATTATTGGGATACCATTCATGTGATGTTAGTTAGAAATTTGTTATGTGATTCAATCTTGGGAATCGATGTGTGAAATGCAGAATTTAGAATCTAATTGTAATGTGACTTCCTTGATGCTTATATGAACATGTGATTGTTGCAAGTATGAGGTGAGCCAGTGTTGTCATTGATGTCAACATACTCATATTGCATTGACAAGAAGGATTTGATGAGCTGTGTGCTGAGGATATTGAGAAAATTAGCCTCAGTCAGGAACAGTGAAGAACAGTGATGAGAAGAAGGTAAATGTACTGTATAGGATGAGAACCGGAGGATGCGGATTAAAGGGTTAGTAGATATGAGTCTTGAGATGCTACAGTTAAGATTTCAGAGGTCCGCATGAAGATCTGAAGGAGTTGTGGCTGCCGGTATAGAACCGGGTCCGGCAAGTATCCAGAGGTGACAGAGGATCACAAAAAGGTCCGGTGAGGTCCGGAATTGTATCATCCTAATCTGTGGATTGGACGGAGTGTTTGGGATGTCCTTGTGATGTGTCATCCTGATTTGAGTATGATTTGGAGGTCTGGAAGTACCTCTTGCATTATGACAGTGGCGACAGACTGTGTTCTTGAAGTTCCGGATGAGGAAGACGAGAGATCCCAGTAAGTAGAGGAAGTGCGGATGTATCCGGACATTCATACAGGCTTGTGAAGGTTCTTGGATCATGTTTAGGTTGTGTTGCTGGTCCGCATTGATGGTAGAGCCCGGAATTGAAGTTATTCTTCCGGATGAAGTTCTTGCTCTGTGTAGCCGACCGGATGAGTTGTTCATCCTGCGAATGTTCTTGTGATGGCCGACCGGATGTGTTATTCATCTTGCGGATACTCCTATGGTTGTTTGCCGACTTAGATGTTTGTTCCTAAGTCGATGTCTTGTATAAATAACGGTTTGTGAGTTCATTTCAAGGTGTGGTGTGTGGATGAGTGTGGCATAGCGAAGAAACGTGCGAAACGCAGAGCAGAGATTGTTGGGCTTAATTGGAACTGATCCAGACATGATAGAGATGTCATTCTCCAGTTCAAGACTGTGATTTTTATCACTTTGTAGACAGTGTGTCTCCTTGTAGGTAGTGGGCCTCTTTGTGAGCAGTGTGCTCGGGTAGTGAGCCCTTATTGGCATGTGCCATTCATTTTTCTTTATTCTTCTAACAGAGAATAATTCTTGGGTTAATCACCCCGTGGTTTTTCCCTTAACCGGGTTTTCCACGTCAAAATCTTGGTGTTCAATGTGTTGATGCTTATCTGCTCTTGTGTTTATGTATTATGCTTCCATGGATGATTATTTGATATACTGCTAACTAACAATAAAGAATCAAGTGTTTGAAAGAACAAGAAGTTTTATACAACTGATTCACCCCCCCCCCTCTCAGTTGTATGCCCTAGATCCAACAGTGATGTTGTATATGAGTGTGTGTTTCAATTTTCTTCTTCTATTATATACATGTGGAATTAACATTTCATTTAAGTGCGCAGGTATTTCTAACGAAGCCACATAAATTTAGCGATCATCCCACACACGGTGTTGTTTTCCCTTGTGAAGCCGATCTAGTTCCATGAGGAACCAAGATCAACTATGTGTATGATGAATTTTTGTAATGTTGTTGCATGTTGTTGGTCGAGCTAAGTCTACCCCTCTTTTATTTTGAATTCTAATTGGTGCTGTAAGAATAGTGTCTTTTGAATTTCATTTTTTAGTTATGAATTTTTGAGACCCCTTTTCATGTGCTTTAACTCAACCCTTAATTGTGGAGGACTTTACTGCAAGTCTCTTCCACAATTGGTGAGGGTACCTTGGGGTTGTATGGTCCCTCTTGGGAGGAAAGGATTGGGGGCACATGTGGCACCCATTCCCTCTTAAGCTCCACTTTTCTCTCCCACATGTTCTAGAGAGGACAAGTGGTAGGGAAAGAGACTTGGTGGATGGGTGAATGACATGTGTCACCACCCATTCCAAGGGTCTTGTTTGTAGTTGGGAGGAGGAGTGAGGGGGTGACATGTGTCACCTCCCCATTCCTCAAGGCTCATGAGAAGAGCCTATTATAATCCCACTTGGAGAGGGGTATGGGGTTGTTGAATTTTTGGCAAATTTTATTGATTTTAATTTACTTTGGGGAAAAAGTTGGAGGGAGTTTGGTGGCTTATTTTGGAGGAGTTGGAGGAGCTCTACTCAACCATCTACCAATCGGGCTTTTTAAGGTAGGTTTCAAGGCTAAGGCCTTCCCTTATGCATTTTATTTACTTGTGTGATGCTATGTGTGAGTTCTATTTTTGAGTTTTTACATGTTGTTGTGGGGAAAAATTGTATGGGTGTTGTGAGAGCCTCTCCCACTTAGGAGAAGATGCTCAACAAGTGTGGGGTGGGGGAGGAGTGAACCTCCTATTAGATCTAGGGCACACAACTGAGAGGGGGGGTGAATCAGTTGTACAAAACTTGCTTCTAATTCAAACACTTAAATCCTCTTTGTTATTTAATAGCATATCAATTAATCACTCATGAAAGCATAAAGAATAAACACCAGAGTAGATATACATCAACACATGAGACACCAAGATTTTGACATGGAAATCTCGGTCAAGGGAAAAACCATGGGGTGATTAACCCAAGGATTATTCTCTATTAGAAGAATAAGAAAAATAGATGGCACATGCCAATTAGGGCTCACTACCCGAGCACACTGCTCACAAGAGGCACACTGCCTACAAGAGACACACTGTCTACAAAGTAACAAGTATTACAAACTTGAATTGGAGATTGACATCTTTACCATGTCTGGATCAGTTCCATGTAAGCCCAAAAACTCCTGCTCTGCCTTTCGCACTTCTCTTCGCTATACCACTCTCATTACCGCAAGACACACTTCAAAATGAATTCACAATCCCTTATTTATACAAGGCATCGACTTAGGAACAATCATCTAAGTCGGGAAACATCTATAAGATCATTCGCAAGATGTGTAATACATCCGGTCGGCTAGTCTCAAGAAGAACACCAATATCTGTGGTTATTCTTCAAGTGCAAACTCTAACTTCAATGCGGACCGCCAATAAGAATTGTACATGATCCAAAGATCACCAAAACCTTTCCTAAGTCATCAAGAACATCCACACTTTATCAGCTTACTGGAATTCTTCTGTTCTTCATCCGGAACTTCAAGAACACAGTCTGTCATCACTGTCATAATGTAAAAGGTGCTTCTGGACCTCCAAACCATGAAAAAATCTAGTTGTCACTTCACACGAACTTCTTCAACACTCTCTCCAATCCGCAGAATGAGATAATTCAATTCCAAAGCTCACCGAACCAATCTGTGACAATCTATCACCACTAAACACCTACCGGAACCGGTTCTACTAGAGCGATCATAACTTCTTCAGATCTTGATGCGGACCTTTGAAATCTTGACTGGAACATCTCAAGACTCATATCTACAAACCCTTTAAACCGTATCCTCTAATCCTCAACCTATTGAGGACTTTTGCCTTCTTCTCATCACTGTTCTTCACTGTTCCTAATTGAGACTGATTTCCTCAATAATCTCAACACACAGCACATCCAATCCTTCTCATTAATGCAATATGAGTATGTTGACATCAATGACAACACTGGTTATCCTCATACTTGCAACACCTCCTCGGGGTCATTTACTTGATTTTGTGGAGTTGTAGCCTTAAGGGCAATATGTGAATATGTGCAATATGTGAAATGGCTTGAGAGCCAAATGGAAGCTTTATGAAATAATGTTTGAAAGTGTTGGCTTGAGGCCTTGGAAGGTATTTGTATTGGGATGTTTTAGGAGTGGCAGTCTTGAGTTGAGTGTTGTCCACTCCCCTACCCCATTAAACTCATCCTGAGTGAGTTCTTGTGTTGTGTTAGCCATGGGAGTAATTTTGTGTTTGGTTGTTGAATGCATTGTTTTGTTTTGGTTTGAGTTTCCTAGTGTGTGGATGACCTCCCTAGCTCACGGGTGACCCACTAGCAGGTCTATGGTAGGGAGGAGAGCAAGTTCTTGTGGTTTCTTTCCCTTTTTTTGTGTTATTTCAGGATATTGAGAGGTTTGTGAAGTTGAAGAAAACACCATTGTTCTTAGAGTTGTTATCCTATTTCTTTTTAGCTCTTGAAAGAGAGCATGTGCCAAGTTAGGATTTTGTATCATTTGTTAGTTTTCAAAGAGGAGAACATTGTTCTCTCTCTCTCTCTTGTTGGAAAAAGTATATTTTTACTTGTGTGTGTAAACTATTTACATTTTAAATAGAAATTTTAAATTCGCTAATTTTAATGCTTATCATTAAAAACAAAAAATTAGAGTAATGAAGGAAAAAAACTTAGTTTTAATGCAATTTCATTTGTATGTTTATTTTTAAAATATCAAATAGGAAAGTTGTGGTTTTATTGTTGAGAGACAAACATGAAATTTGTAAATTGTTCTTATGAAAAAGAAAATTTGTTGATGGTATGTATTAGAAATATTTACTTAATTGCATTTGTTTCTTTTTTTTAAAAAGAAAATAATAATAATACAATGAATATATTTTTAAAAGAAATGTTCATTTGCTTATATAAATTTGATATAACAAAAGGAAAAAAATATATCTTTGCTTATTTGTTAAAAAAAGACATCTGTGAGTTTTTTTAAGGAATTATGTATGGGAAAATATAGTTATATATATATATATATGGATGTAATTGTTTATATATATATATATATATATATATATATATATATATTAAAATATAAACTAATTTTATTATTCTGTCAAACAAAAATGAGACTGCATCACATATATAACAGTGTATATATATATATTAATATACTAAAATAAATTGTGATTTTAATTGAATAGTGTTTGTTGTGTGTGTGTATATATATATATATTATAAATAAATATATATTATAAACAAAACCCATAAAAAAAAAAGCTGTGAAATCGAAATGAGGACAGACTGTGTTCTCTAAAAAATAAACGGATCGTAGTTTATTGTTTTATGTTTAAAAAAAAAAACATACATGTGGTGGGGGGGTTCAAACCCCTCACCATTTCCTTTACATATGGGTGTGGGGAGGGGGTGGAGCCCCCACCCACACCCCCATTCCACATAGATCCCCGCGGATCTCCCCATAACCGCCGTGTAGGCCCCTCTCCCTCCGCCACGACACACACAGCCCTTCCCCCTCTGCGGCCCCCTTGCAATTAACTCCGTCGTGGTCCCTCCACCGCCGATGCCTCAGCTCGGTGGCCGCCACTCCACAAGCCGCACCTCCACCCTCCACAACACGCTGCCACCGCTACCCCCTAGCAACGCCACTCCCCACTGCCACAAAAATTTGGAGATTTCAGCATATAAACAAAAAAATATATATTTCTATTCAATGACCCACAGTATATAAATATTCACATTTAAATATAAATATATATATATGCCATCATATGCATTTCATGTATGGCCTCCATTAAACCTGCAACCAAAAATGAAACAAAGAATGAGAGAAGGCAAAAAAAAAGAGGAGAAAAGAAAATGAGTTTGAAAAAAATAGGGTTAGGGCTTTTTGCCCTTAAGGAAATTAGTTTTATAATGAGGGCATTTTAGGGCTTTGCAGTTTAAAATTGCCCTTATTTCATTTCCCACTCTCTTTATTAATTTCCTCCATTTGCTTAAAAATTGATTTTTAGAATGGGGTTTTGTGATAATAAAATAGGTAAACCTTATTCTTTTTTTTGAAATGTTATTTTTATTTGTTAGTGGTCTGGTAAAAAATAGATTAGATCACAATTAGAGGGATTATATATTTTATAGATTTTTAATTTGATTTTTGAAAAAAAAGAATTTATTTGTTTATTTAAATTTTACACAATTTAATTATTTGAGATGTAATTATTTTAACAATTGGGTTAATCCTTTAATCATAAAACCTAATTCGATGAGGTTAATTTTAAGCTAGATTGTTATTAATTTAATAATTCCTTTTTAATTATATCTAGAACTATTTTATTAATTTAATAAAGGTGTCGTTCAAACCAACTCGGAAACCTAGTAAACTATTTAAACGAAAATAGTAAAACATGTTTCCGAGATTTGATCTACCAAGAAATTAGGAATAATGTAAAGAATGCAGTGATAACTCTGATTGATAGAAAATGTGAAGAACAAATCGATCAAACTTTGTTGAAAAAGTTTTAAATTATAGAAAACGTGAAGAACAAATTGATCGAGCTTTGTTGAAAAATGTTCAATTAACTTATTCAAATGATCTACCAATTCAACTAGTGAGACATAGGTAATATAAAACCAAACCAGTAAACTTTTGATCAAAATTAGTTTAATTATAATAAACCCTAATCACGCCCGTGAGGCGTTATACTGCCAGATTTTTCCAGAATTTAGGGATTAGCTAGGTTAGTGAAATTTAACCTTGTTTAGGATTATATTATTGTTTTTGCCAAGTATCGACATTAGATTTTTGTATTAAATTATATTCTCTCATGCACCTGATTTTGGCTATTGATTTTGGCGAAATTCCTTCATTCACATAGGTTAACTTAGGGTTTTTGATCGTTCATCCTAACCCTATTGGCGATGTTAACCGCATCACATTGACCCCCTAGTTGGCCTTCGTTGCGAATGGTATGCGCAAGTGAACGCATTATCCTGCATTCAATTGTCATGTTTACGCCTTAAGCATAATGCCACCGAGCACGCTTACACGTGTGAGGGGGTTTCTAGGGAAGTGTGGAAAATTTTATGATATTTCATAGCATGACCACATGACAAATGTGGACATGACACGTGTGATGCGTGTCATGACCACATTGGAAATGTGGGCATGACATTTTTTTATTCAAGTTCAAAGCCAATGAAGACCTTGTAGCGGTGTTTGCTAGAGGCCCATGGCTATATGGTAAACATAACCTTTGCTTGGGATGCTGGAAGCTAGGTTATGATGTGGCCTTGGAGCTAAGCAAGTCTTCCCTGGTTTGGGTTAGGTTACCTGGACTACCGCTGGAATATTGGGATGAGGAAATCTTCACATGGATCGGGAACTCTTTTAGAAGATTCATAGCACTGAATAATACCACCAAGAACAAGAGGAGTTTAGTCTTCACTTGCTTTTTTGTTAGTGTAGATATCAACAAAACTCTGCCTAATACAATCAATATAAAGTCCAAGTATGGAAGCTGGGAACAACATCTAGTTTATGAGAATGCAACCACATTCTGTTAGAAATGTTCCAAGAAAGGTCACTTGATCAATGAATGTAAACTCCTAAGGAACCAAGAAACTAAGAATGGGAGTGAGGTAGTGCCTGATACCAAGGAATACCCTTTCAAAGGGGACTTGCTGAGAATCATTAAGTCCCCATCAAAACTAAAGGAACTAGACAGACCCAAGGATAAGCCCACCCCAGGTGCTCAATAATAGCTGTCGGACCTATTGACCAACAAATATGCAGAAGTTTTAGCTGGTTCAGAAGAGATGGAAGAAAGGGAGATTAAGGATCAACCCCCTATTGTAGGATTTCAAGTGACTGAAGGTAGTCCCTCAGCAAAACAAGTTCTGATGGAAATAGGGAAAAAGATAGAACTATCCCCAACCAAAGTCGGTGACACCCAAAAAGAAGGGCAAAGGCCATTCAAAAAATTAGTAAATGTTGGGACAAATGGGAAGGCTAGAAGACCCTCATAGAGGGAAACCAGACAAAGGAAAGCAACTAAGGAGATAGACATTGGGAGACAAAGTACTCTGGAAGCTCTCTCCAGACGGGCTCATAAATGAAGGTCCTCTCTTGGAATGTGAGGGGACTCAATAGTCCTCAAAAGTAGCTTATAGTTAAAAACTGCATTTATGAAAATAAGGTGGTGTAACGTCAGAAAATGTCCCCTTGGGGGCTTTTCCCTCATAAGGTTTAGCTCCCAGGTCCTTAGCATGCATTTAGGATATTTTAGTTCATATTTAAGCATCCCAATGGAATGAGACCTAAGTCCCATGGCAAATAGGACCTAGGAGGACCCCTTGAGTTGTACCCTACCTAAAATAGGGGGGAGGACTTGGGCACCCACGCCCTATTCCTACCCTATTTTAGGGAAGCCCCAATTTTTAGGTGTCAGTTAGTGACTATTATTAGGTCCCTTTGCTGACATGGTAATTTTGAATTTCAAATATCTTGGCAGAAGTGCTTGTAGATGCATATATAAGAATGCTTAGGCATTCATTTGTAAACTAGATTTCAATTAGATGATTACTAGCAAGCCATTATATTCTCATGGTGATTCAAGGCTTTCTATTGTGTTGCAAGAGTAGACTTGTGTGTTTTTGTGTGTTGATATTTGCATATTTGAGCATCAATTCCTTCATGGCATGAAGAGCGTCTTCCTCAATGAAAGCTTCACTACAAGGTGACATATCATTGTGTTTTTATCATTGATTACTTTGGTTTTTGGCCTCTTCCTCACAAGGGCATGCCCTCTCTATCTGACAATGGTGTCCAGAGACTAAAGTGTCCTCTGGGGTCTGACTGAGGCAAACCTCTAAACATCACAACCCCCAAACCAAGTCTTGTGATTGCAGGTTACAGGTGTCGCATCGAGGAAAAGTTGAGTTGCAAGAAGGCTAGGAAGACATCAAGGATTTAGGATCTGAAGAAAAGTCATACAAAGAAGCACTTTCGGGACTAGGGCGCTTGCTCCAGTGTCCTCCGCAGATAGATTCTAGAAAATAGAACTTATAGGGCTCATTAGTGTCTGAAGGAGGTCCAGATTCCCTGAAAAAGTAAGTACCTTGGACTTGGGTACCCACTCCAGTGTCCCCAACTATTCCGCTTTGGAACCCCAAAATAGGTATTCTATAATTTGGTATTTTACTCTCGTTTACAAGAGCTTTTTCCGTAATTCTTTAATTTGTTGTTGTATTTACATAATTAGGGTTTTAATGGTCAATTGAGCATAGGAGAAGGAAAATTTGATAATTAATTCTCTAATCCAACTTTCCCTACATCTGAAAGTGACTCTAGGGTATTATAGTGCTTGCCATTGGACCCTAGATCCTTCAATGTATAGTGGAGAGGCAGATTTAAACACCTAAACATTAAAACATTGACAAATCCAATTTTCCACTAAACATTTTGGTGAAAACATGTCTTTGAACTTAAATTACAAATTTCTGAGTGTTTGTCTATAGATTTGGTGTGATTCAATTCATTCATTTGGTCATTTAATTTATTGCATTGAGAAAAAAATTTTAAAAATAAAAAATTGGAAAAATACAAAAAAATTGCATTGTTGAGCTTACTAAATTGTGTCAGTTCTTCCTAAATTTTCCTAATTCATGATTTTTACATCAGATATGATATAAACTACAGAAAAATATAAAAATTCAAAATCTTTCTTTGCATTTTCATCAATTAATTGCTAGGGTTTTGTGGAAATTTTGACAATTTTTAGATAACCTAGTAATTCCAAAATCTAGGGTTTGTAGGCAAAATCTTTTATCAGATTTTTCTACCAATTTTAGAGGCTCATTCAAATTTTAATTTGTCTATAGTATTGCATTCTATTGTGAATTTTTATTTAAATTTAAATTATTTACATTTTTACAGTGAAAATTTCAACAAAAACTAGCAATTTTGGTGCAATTTCACTAAATTTACATGGGAATTTTGCATGATTAAGCTTGAAAATCATTTTTAGATCTGAGAGTATTTAATTTCCATCATACATCAGAAATTAAATCATTCATATAGCATTTTGTTCCAAAATCTCAAACCTAGGGCTTTGAAAACAACGATTTTCACCAATTTTGGCCTTAACGACTTTAGAAATTTGCACCATATGTGTGTTGTGAAAGATATTTTTGCATTAATTTTCTGTTCTCAGGGTAATAATTTTCTTCCCTTCATAAAAATCTTCACAACACCCTTTTAACGGCCTCTTGTAGTGAAAATTTGGCGAAAAACTACACATTTTGGCTATTTTGGCCCTAGGGTTTGACCTAGTTTGCACTCCAAGCATGTTGTGATCAATTTTATGGATTTAGGTGACTGATATTATTTATATTTTTCTCTTTCCCTCCTAAAATTTCTTACAACACTTCTTTTGCTAGGTCTTGGAGTTGAAAAACTGTGAAAAATAGCCTATTTTGCTATATTTTCACTAGGGTTTGACCTTAAATTGCACTAATTTCATGTTGTATTGGTTATTTTGGCACCAAGTGGCTGTTATTACTAATATTATTTTATTTCCATCATCATTTTCCTCACAACACCCTTTGTTATTCTCTTTTGCATTGAATCTTGGTGAAAAAAGTGCCTATTTTGACTTATTTTCACTCTATTTTGACTGGGCATTATCTTAGATTTGCATCAAGAGTTTATTGAGAGTGATTATATTTCTGTTTTGGACTGACATCAGTCATATAACCTTCTTCCCTTGACTAAAATCCTCATAGCATCATTTGTTTCATTCATTTGCATTTGAAAAGCATCAAAAAATCAAGCATTTTTGGTTACTTTTGCTCTTACCTTTTGCACCAATTTTGAAAAGCTTTCAAAATATGATTTGGCATTGGTTTGAGCATATAAACATAGCCTTTAATCATAATAGCAAAAATAGGTTCCCTCCTAGACCTTACATGAAAAGAAAGGCTCTTGAACCTGAAATTGTATTTAGTCCTCGTGATAGAACAATTGGTGATTCAAAAGGACCTCTTTACATCACTATGCAGATAATGGGAAATAATGTGGAGGGAACTCTAATTGATCCTAATTGCATGACTAATGTTGCCACTGAAAAATTCCTCTTTTTGAATCAACTAATACAAGGCCCTTATAGCCCTTTGAACTTGATGATTAAGACACATACGAGAGCTTTAAAGAAACCACTGGATAAGATATCATTGATAGTAAATGTATTCAAGAAGCATGTCGAGCAATGGTTTGATATTACTCCCGATTCTGATTCCTTTGACATAAAACTTGGAATCCCAAGGTTAAAGGTTATGAAAGCGGTTCCTTCAACTATTTATAAATGTGTTAAATTTCCTTTGAATGAACAAGTGCATGCCATTCATCGAAATACATACAAACCTTCAATTACACAACAACACTTCACATTGGATTACTTTTGTAACAAACATACTAGTGACAAATTAGAGCTACAAATGGACTTTACATTCTTGAGCTATAGAAATTATAAGGCAAAACTATTGCATCCAGCAACTAGTCCTCCTACGCAAGAAATGACAAAAGAGAAACAACCTGCATGTGAAGAGAACTTTAGACCAAAAGGACAAAGTCCCTACGCTGAGGTTCCTCCCTCAAAATCCTTACAAGGATCAGGAGACCATTATCAACAACAAAATGTTCCACCGTGACAAATAAGGTTTGATCCCAGTGCTTCATCTTCTAATTTGCACAAGCCTATGAAAGAGAATCACCCTATCTTACAAAAGATAAGTGGTAAAACAAAACAAAATAGAAAAGCAAGAGAAAGAAGGAGAAGAAGACAAGAACATGCTATAAACCTTGCCTCTCAAGAAGAAAACATCAATCCTAACATTCAACCAAACAAAGACAATCTTAATGATGAACAACATAATGAACAAGATATGAATTTGGCTATGGTACCATATGTCCCACTATCCTCCATCATTAGGGAATGGGATGATGACGACAAAGATTTGCTTATAGACAATTTCTAGCCTAGAAGGGTCCCTACAGGTAAGTATCTCTAACCCCTTTATCTCTCTCATGATGTGCTTCTCCCATTATGTGTTATATGTGGTTTAGGCCTCCTAGGATGACCTCGGATTCTCCCATAAGGTTCGGGATACCAAGAGACCGCCTCTATTGTGACCTTCCATTTGTATCATCATTCTTCTATATTGCTTCTCTCTATGATTTCATTGTTGTGTGTTGTGTCTTACGGACATAACATTGTGGTTGGTGACTTGGGGGCACCCTCCTACGTGACCATCCCTAAGACAATTGTTTTCTCCTCTCTTATTTATTTTTTTCCCTTCCTCTGGTTTTTCCATCTAGCGGGCGGATGATGACAAACATTTATACTAATGCGGACCTAGTGTCCCTTTCGAGAGCAATCAAAAAATGGACTATAGTTCCTAATATCACGATGCGGTTGTATATCTTATCTGACGCTTGGCTAGTGGAAACACTCATGCTTTCTGTGTAGTGAATTTTATGATGTTTCTGTCGCATTTACAAACCTTAACAATACTGTTGCTCTGTACACCTTTATTTGCCTTTGAATCTAGCCTTGGCGGTACTCAATTCAGAGAGCCTCGTGATATAGCCCCTAGTTATCCTCAAACTCTAAATTCATTGTATAACCTTGGCTCTTTGTGTGGCTAATCATATGCATTGATGTTGTTGTTTATTATGATTTTGTAGACACTAACATGTTTCTTGCAGGGATGTGTTTGTGGGAACATTTGGCAATCTTAAAGTACATGTCACCTCTGGGGGGCATGGGCTTTGCGAAAGCCGATGTTCCCTTCTGTGTTTTCTTCCTACCTTAACATGCTTGATATCCATAACTGATATCAACCACCTTAAGGTGGGGGCATATAAGGTAAGTTGTCTGCTATAGATGTTAGCAATGTGTTTGACCTCAGATGTAGTGACCTGTGCTCTTGAGTAGTGCATCGTGCATCTTGAGTTTGTTTGCAATCACTCAATCAATCATGTAAGCCCTCTACGGAGGCAGGATATCGAGCATATCCTTTTTCTTAAGCCCTCTGCAGAGGTGGGGATGGTGTATTTCTCAGAGCAGATTGCATCATCCTATCATTTTCAAAAGCCCTTTGCAGAGGTGGGGAGCAGTTCTGTGACTAACTCAACCCTTAAGCATGTCTTTGGCGATTGTTGTGGCAAAGCCCAATCATTAGTGTGTGTCTATAATGTGCCTGAGATGGTGATGAGCCTAGAAATAGGGAACACACCATCGCTTGTCTGCTGTGTTTTCTCTGTGTCTTCAAGTGTGTGTGTTTCGGCGTGCTTGTTTTGTATGGTGTGTTTGTTGCCCCATATGTAGTGACCAGTGCTCTTGGGGAGTGCTTCATGCATTTTGGGAGGTTTTGTGTGTCTTGCATGTGTGTTGCCCCATATACAGAGGCCTGCACCCTTAAGTGGTGGATCATGTATTATGGGAGGTTTGTTTACTTTCTAGTACTTGCATTTGCATTTCATATATATGAGAAAAAGAAAAGAAAAGATATCATTTATGTCTTCCATGCATTAATGTGTCTTGTATGCATTAACTATTTTCTCTCTATTATGCATGACTATAACTGTCTTCTCCATGTTTTGCATGCCTGTTATTGTTTTCTATGTGATTGGCATGTCTTCTCCATGCTTGGTGTGTTTGTTGTGTTTGTGACCTTACTTTAATTCATGTATGGGCCTCGTGTTCATATATACATTAAAGTGGGGGCTAAATGTAACATCAAAAAATGTCCCCTTGGGGGCTTTTCCCTCATAAGGTTTAGCTCCTGGGTCCTTAGCATGCATTTAGGAGATTTTAGTTCATATTTTAGCATCTCGATGGAATGAGACCTAAGTCCCATGGCAAATAGGACCTAGGAGGACCCCTTGAGCTGTACCCTACCTAAAATGGGGGGGAGGACTTGGGCGCTTGCACCCTAGTCCTACCCTATTTTAGGGCAGCCCTAATTTCTAGGTGTCGGTTAGTGACTGTTATTAGGTCCCTTTGCCGGCACGGTAAGTTTGAATTTCAAATATCTTGGTAGGAGTGCTTATAGATGCATATATAAGCATGCGTAGGCATTCATTTGTAAACTAGATTTCAATTAGATGATTACTAGCAAGCCATTGTGTTCTTAAGGTGATTCAAGGATTTCTATTGTGTTGCAAGACCAGACTTGTGTGTTTTTGTGTGTTGATATTTGCATATTTGAGCATCAATTCCTTCATGCCACGAAGAGCATCTTCCTCCATGAAATCTTCACTACAAGGTGACATATCATAGTGTTTTTATCATTTATTCCTTTGGTTTTTGGTCTCTACCTCACAAGGGCAATCCGTCTCTATCTGACAACGGTGTTCAGAGACTTAAGTGTCCTCCAGAGTTTGACTGAGGCAAACCTCTAAATACCACAACCCCCAAACCAAGTCTTGTGATTGTAGGTTATAGGTGTCACATCCGAGAAAAGTGGAGTTGCAGGAAGGCTGGGAAGACATCAAGGATTCAAGATCTAAAGAAAAGTCATACAAAGGAGCACTTCTAGGACTAGGGTGCTCACTCCAGTGTCATTTGTAGATAAATTCTAGAAAATAAAAGTTATAGGGTTGATCAGTGTCCGAAGGAGGTCTGGATTCACTGAAAAAGTAGGTACCTTTGACTTACGTGCCCTCTCTAGTGTCCCTGACTATTCCGCTTCAGAACCCTGAAAATAGGTATTCTCTAATTTGGTATTTTACTCCTGTCTGCAAGAGCTTTTTTCATAATTCTTTAATTTGTTGTCGTATTTGCGTAATTAGGGTTTTAATGGTCAATTGAGCATAGAAGAAGGAAAAATTGATAATTAATTCCCTAATCCAAGTTTCCCTACATCTGAAAGTGACTCTAGGGTATGATAGTGCTTGCCATTCGACCCTAGATCCTTCAATGTATAGTGGAGAGGCAGATTTAAACACCTAAACATTAAAACATTAACAAATCCAATTTTCCACTAAACAGGTGGATATTATCCTCCTTCAAGAGATGAAAATGTCTGAAGCAAACTTCAAAGTTATTGCTAGAAAAATCTAGCCCACAGTGGACTACCTAATCAGCCCCTCTATGGGTGCCTTAGGGAGCCTTGTCACTATGTGGAACAAACACCTCTTCTCTAGTTGCTACTGCTCTCATAGTAAAAGTAATCTTGAAGTGAAATTCACCCTTAATAAGAAAGCCTGGAAACTTATCAACATCTATGCTCCCAACACTAGGAGTGCCAGGAAGGATCTATGGGAAGGTTTGATATTGAGACTGAATGCTAAGAAAAGAACTAATTAGATGTTGGTTGGCAAATTGAATACCCTTCTTTTCCCTTCAGAGAAGTCTGGGGGTATCACGGACTTCACTAACATCATGGAAGATTTGTTAGACTTTCTTAACTAGACAGGGTTGATAAATATGGAGGTTAACAATAAGCTCTTCTCCTAGACCAACAGGAGAAGGGAGACCAGCTGATCCAAGTTAAACTTGACAGACTCTTGATTTCATCCAATTGGGACATTATGCAGCACTCCATTTTGACTGCCCTACCTTGTACCATCTCGAAACACAATGCTCTTTTAATCACTTCGAAGGAAGGAGTTCCTAAAGGCCCCTTTCCTTTCAGATATGAAATCATGTGGGCTTCCCACCCTAATTTCAAAGACTGCATTGCTAACTAGTGGAGTATCACTATTCATGGTTCCCCCATGTTTAGACTCACCCAAAAACTGATTCATGTCAAGGAAGTTAAAGGCTGGAACACGTTCTTCTTTGGTAATGTCATGACCTAGAAGAAACACATATCTGAAATCTTCTTTGACATTCAAGACAAAATGGTGAAGGAGGATAGGAGTGAGTCTAACTTCAATAGGGAAGAGGCCCTTCTTAAAGAATGGAGGGAAATAATGAAAAAAGAAGAGATATTTTGGAAGCAGAAACCTAGAGTCCAATGGTTGACTGATGGGGATAGAAACATGACATTTTTCCACCAGTCAGCTATGAAGCGCAGAAAAAGAAACAAAATAACCAAAATGTTGGATGAAAACAACAAAGAGGTCAATTGAAAGGAAGAATTGGGTCAATTGGCCTCTAATTACTTCATGAACTTCCTCTTCGTGCATAGGGTCATTCCTAACCCTGGCAGTGAGGAGAAGCTATTGGAGAACATTCCTCCAATTCTCTTGACAGAAGCCAACTGTGCTCTTTTGAAATTGATTTCCAATGAGGAAGTGAGGGCAATGATTTTCTCTATGGAAGCCTCCAAAGCCCCTAGCCAAGATGGGTTCCCCCCAGCTTTCTTCCAAGAATTTTAGGACATCATTGGTTTTGATCTTACTAGAGTGGTCAGAGATTTCTTCAGGACTAGTAAGATCCTAAAACAAATTAACTCCACTTTTATACCTCTTATCCCCAAGAAGAATAATTCTAAGACTATGGTTGATTTTTGCCCTATAAGCCTCTACAACACTATCTATAAGATTATCACTAAGAACCTAGTCCTCAGATTACAATCATTGCTTAATAGTCTAATTTTGAAATGCCAGAAGGGGTTTGTTCTGGGTAGATAGATTGTTGATGCTACCATATCCACCCATGAGATAGTTCACTCGATGGACAGGAGCAATATCCCTAGTATGGGCTATTAAACTTGATATATCTAAGGCCTATGACAAAATTTCATGGGATTTACTATGTTTGGGTTCCAGGATAAAATGATACTCATGGTCCTGGTTCTTCACATTCCATCGAATGAAACCACATGCCCCCTTACAGAGTAGGGCGCCCCGATGGCCAACTCCATCGGGGGGTGGGAGGATATAGAGACGGGCCTTACGTAGATAATCTAAAGTTTCTTCTGTGGAACTTATAAGTGAATGTGTGACTACTGTCAAGTATTCTATGTTGGTCAATGGATCTCCCTGAGGATATTTCAACACTAGCAGAGGCATTCGGTAGGGGGGTCCCCTATCCCCCTATTTGTTCATTATCATGGTGGAGGTCCTAGGGAGGAACATTTTAAAACTCCTTCATAGTCAGGATCTCAAGGGTGTCAGAGAAATGTCTATTGTGGGGCCATCGACTGTCCAGCAGTTTGTGGATGACACCATGTTGTTTGGTACTGCCTTGCTAGTGGAAGGAAGAAAAGGGAGAAAACTTTTGAATGACTATGCTGACACCTTGGGGCAATGCATAAACTATGAAAAGAGCAATGTTTTCTTCTTTAATGCTGACTAGGAAATCCAAGTGAAGATTAAAGATATTATGAACTGTAACAAGGCCACTCTTCTGGCTACTTACCTAGGTCTTCCCCTCACTATCAAGGAAGTGACACCATCTTACTAGAATTCTATCCTTGAAAGAATTCAAAAAAATATGGAAGGATGGAATGGAAAAATTTTGAGTCAAAGAGGAAAGTACTAACTTTTGAAGGGTTCCCTCCAAAGCATCCCCACCTACTTTCTCAGTCTGTTTAAGATGCCCAGATATGTTGTGGAGAAGTTTGAGAAAATTTAGATAGCGTTTCTATGGACGGGGATGGAGGAAAAGAAGAGGATCTCACTCATAGGCTGGGACAAAGTGTGCCTCCCCAAGACTCAAGGGGGCCTGGGTATAAGAAAGATCTAGTTGATGAACAAAGCTTTGTTGGCTAAGGTTGGGTGGTGTTTCTTAAAGGATCAAAAAGACTGGGCATTGATCATGAGAGCCGAGTACCTACACAATGGGGATAGGAAAGGCTTCTTAGAGAGGGAGAGCCTCCCAAAAGGCTCCATTATTTGGAACAAGATGAACAAAACTAGAAGCATCCTTTCTAAAGATAAAAAGTGGAAGCTTGGTAAGGGGGATAAGATAAGATTCTGGGAAGATAACTGGATCAAAGAGGTTCATATGTCCAAGAAGGGAAATGTCAACGTTAAACTTAGAACTACCACTCATTTTGGGGTGTGGGTCAAAAATTACATTGCTGACCAAACTCAGGGCCAAAGACAGTGGAAAAACATTGTTGAATGCTGGAATGAAAATGAGCTAGGTGATCAGGGGATTATGTCCTTGCAACTGGAACCATGCAAGTACACAATTCCTTTATTCCCTAGTTAGGATGAGATGCTTTGGGCTCAAGACAAGAAAAGATTTTTCTTGGTTAAAATTACTTACAATTTTTTGTCTAACAGTGTTCAGGACAACTATTTATGGAAGAAGGTTTGGAACAGCCACTTGACCCCCAAAATTAATTTCTTCTGGTGGTTTGTTGCACACCACAAAATTCTTACAACTGATAACCTAAAAAAAAAGGCTTCCAACTGGTCAATTGGTGTGTTTTATGCCATAAAGAAGAAGAGTCTATTTTGTACCTTCTCTTCCATTATGATTTCACCAAAGAGGTTTAGGGTTGGACCTTGGACAAACTTGATATTGACTGGGTTATGAGTGAAAACCTAACTAAATTTATTTAGAGTTGGACCACCCCCTTTAAACACCCAAGAGTTAGGGAATTATGGAGACAAATCCTCCCACATTTGGGATGGACCATATGGAAAGAGAGAAATAACAAAATATTCAGGGAGACTGCTAAAAGTGCTAAAGAGGTCTTCTACTCCTACAAACTAGCTTCTGAAAATACCTCCATCTGTAGACTGAACATAGCCAAAGACCCCCACACTCATCCCGAGCTACAGATTGCAAAGAACTGGGGTGAAACCTTGGATATTACCACCTTTGACAATTCTAAGAAGTTGGCCAGGCAAAATACTATCTGGAGCCCCCTTAAGGACTGGGTTAAGCTCAATTTTGATGGAGTGGATAAAAAAAGCACTGGCTTGGCTAGTGGAGGAGGAGTCATCAGAAGTAATGAAGGACACTTAATTGCTGCTTATACAAGGGGGATTGGCATCTAGTCAAATAATGTGGCTAAGGGCCTAGCTCTGTTATGGGGGCTTAAATTAGCTATCTCCCTTAGAGTTGATAAGATTCAAATTGAGGGGGATTTGAAAATCATTGTGGATGCTGCTTTGGGCAGAACAGACATAGGCTGGAAGCTTAAGGATATTACTACTGACATAGCAGGCTTACTGGTTAGTTTTACTGAGAAGGAGATAGGGCACACCTACAGAGAAGGTAGCAAGGTTGGCTGATTGCATGGCCAAACTAGGATTAAACCTAAGTAGCTTGAGATGTTGGAGAAAAATTAACAACCTCCCTACTCAGATCTGAACCCTTCTTTGTAATGAGCCTAATTGTGCCCCTAGTTTAAATTATGAGTAATATACATGATAATTTGAATCCTTACCTTGTTTACGTGCACTTATGGTGCCTAAAAGGGAAAATTCATAGTGATATTATTAATTGTAATATCACTAAAGTGACTATAAGGATCTATCGTGGGATGACTCTTTGCCAACTCAATACCATGACTAGGATGATCGAATGGGTCAGGCATGTGGTTAGTCACGTGGATGGGAGTATGACTAGACCTAGATTTTTAAGTTAGTGGAAAGCTCAAAATAATGCTTTTTGCAATGACGAGTATCATGACAAGCACAGGGCTTCTAATTCATGCAAGGTAAATTTATGGAAATATGATTTCACGAAGTGGCAAGGTGACAAATGTAATCTCAAAGTTCACACTTGGCTCTGTTGGCCTCTCAATAATATCAAGGTCAAGTCTTTTCATGTTAACAAAGTTAACAACATTCCTACTATGAATTCTGCTAAGTTTTTATGCTCTGTGAATATGGGAGGAGAGAAAACTCACACTGAACCTATTTCTTGTGAGGAGTTTAAGAAGAACAAAACCCTTTAACATGTTTTCTATGAGGGGAGTGGCCCCATTTCTTGAGTGCCTCCATGGTCATGATGAAAATATCTTGAAATAGTTTGTGCAATCGTGGGATGACAGAAGGGTTCAAGTCAGTGGGGTTGGCTTTAAAGTTTCTGAGGAGGTCCTCGGCTTGGCTACCGGCATGACTACAAATGCAGTTAAATAGAAATGGCTGAGCAAGGTGTCAGATCCAGAGGGCATGGCTTTATTTCTAAAGAAAGGGGAAGTGATGCATAATCTCCAAGGTAGGTTTGATAGGGAGCAATTGCCCAAGCCATGGGACGACGTCTACTACATGCTTATCAAATATTTCACTTTGGAAGGTAGGTTCCACCATTTCTATCATTATCACTTTATGCTTTTGAACCACTTTAGGAGAAGCCAACTTATTAGCTTTCCTTTTTATTTTCTTTCCTCACTGGAAGCCTCGGTCTTGGCAACCATTGAGCAGCATTCCATTAACCCCGACAAACCCTTGATTCCACTTCACCAAGGTCTTATATATAGGCTATATAAATTCCACCTAGCCTTATGCCCCCCAAATAATCAAAGATACTCATGTCGACAGCTCCCCATTAGCCTCTAAACTAACCCCTAACCAGAGCCAAGTTGTCATTATCAATGAACTTACCCTGGAGAAGTCTGTGGACACCCCCAAGGTGGCCAGGGTTTCTAACTCTAAAAAGAAGTTATGTCTTGATAACAACCCTATCCCCCACAATGTGGTTAAAATCACTGGCCAGGTAGGGCCTAAGGATACCACTCCTAAAGCTAGCCCCAAACCCACCAAGAGAAAACTAACAGTGGTGGATAATAAGGGTGGTACCCCTTAGAAATGAACCAAGGAGGGGAAGGTTGGGGTTTGCAAATTTGTATATGTTGGGGACATGCTCAAGGAGGGACATAACCTAGACAAGGAGAAGGAGGTGGAATCTCTGGGGGTGGTGAAGAAGATAGCAAAGACATGTGGGATGAGGAGAATTTCATGCCTCAGGGCAAATACAAAGTGTCATCAATAAGGAGGTCTAGCAAGCTGCCTGCGAAACCTACTCCATCCCTAAAAGAGCATGTTGTGTCTAGTGATTTGGGGGATAAAGTGGAGAAGAATGAAGGTGAGGTTAATATTGATTCAGGGCATAAAGTGGAGAATGTTAAAGATGAGGTTAATACTGGTAAAAAGGATGAGTCTACGGATGTGGAGGTTGAAGATGATGGCCCTAGAAACTTCCCTGAACTGAATGTTTAGGGTTCAAAAATAGAAAATTCCTCTAGACTGAAAGAGGACACTGTCAAAATCAACAAGGGAAGTAGGAACACCAAGAAGGGCAAGGCTATCAAGGAAATCAACAATAGGGTTACGGAGCTGGAAAGGAAGTTCAAAATTTTGGCTAGCTTCATGTCAAAGGTAATTCACAGGTTAGCTACTACGCTAGCAGTTTTTCAGGATCTGGAGCTCAACGAGCATGGCATTGAGAACAAACAAATGAAGGACTATGAGGGAATGTATCAGTTCCTCACTAAGGACTAGGGCCAGCTATTCAATCAGCCCTAGGGTTTTCTCTATTTCTATTGGTTGGTGTTTTGTCTGCTATATGTCTGGTGGTCGTCCACTATTTCTATGTTTTTTATGTTTTTGTTTAGTTTTTCTAGTCTTTCTGTTGACCTTTTTGTGTGCCCTAAAGTCTTTTATGTAATGGGTTTGGCACCCTAGTTTTGTCACTTGCTTTAATCAAAAACATTGGCCAATGGCCTCAAATGTTGGTGGTTTCTTAAATATTTCTCCTCAATCCAACCATCCATCCAAAACCTAATCTTGTCTCCTCTACCCAATCTCTAGATGATGTTAGGTCTAATTTGTTTGTAACATATTCTCAAAAAGTTCCATATATTTGAACCCATGGGAAGAACTTAAGAAGTCCTGAGTAGATTGGTAGGTACATTTTGTAAATATTTATCTTGTAGCACTTTGCTCCATAATTTGTTCTTCTCCTTATATACTCTCCAACAGAACTTAGCACCTAAGGCTTTGTTCATCTTCTTGAGACTCCTAATCCCAATGCCTCCTAAGTTTTTAGGCTTGCACACTTCCTCCCACTTGACTAAATTATATTTGAAGATCCAATCCGTGCCTCTCCACAAAAAAAATCTATGTATTGTCAGAAAAATGTACCCTTGGGGGCTTTTTCCTTTAAGGTTTAGGTCCCAGGTCCTTAGATTGCATTTAGAGCATCTTTCATGATAATTCAGACTCCCGATGAGAAAACCCTTGGGTCTTGTGACAAATAGGACCTAGGGGGCTGCACTTTATTGAATTTTGAACAAAGACAGGGATGGACAAGGGCACTAGTGCCCTAGTCCAACCCTATTTTGGGTCTGCCCTAAATTCAAATGTCAAGTTTGTGACCATTATTTGGTCTCCAAGCTAACATCATAAGTTTCAAATATGAAATTCTTGGTGGGAATCTTAATAGTTGCATATATAAGCATGTTTAGGTTATCATTTACAAACTAGAAGATGATTGTGAACTTTATGCATACTTGAGATTTTCATGATATCATTGTGTGGTAGAGCATAGCATTGTTATTGTGTTTGTTTTTGCAGGTTCGATTACATCTTCTCCTCATGGCATTGAAGAGATTCTTCCTTCCATGAGAGCTTCATCATCAAAGGGACATTTATTGTGTTTTATCATCATTATCATTTGGATTTTTGCCTCTATCCCACAAGGATATGCACTCTTTCTCTGACAATAGTATTCAAAAGACTTGAATGTCTCTCTGGGGCTTGACTGAGGCAAGCCTCTAAACACCACAATAGCCTCCCACACTCCTTGTGATTGCAGGTTATAGGTGTCAGATCTGGAAAAAGTGGAGTTGCAGGGAAGATGGGAGGACATTGAAGATTCATGATCCAAAAAGAAGCAGACATTGTGTGGGATTCTTGGACTAGGGCGCCATCAACCTTGTCCTTTGCATTTCCAGTGTCAAAAATAGAAGATATAGCAGAGATCAGTGTCGAAAGGAGATTGAGAATCCACAAAAAAATTAGTACCTTGGACTAGGGCACCATCACTGTTGTCCCCGACTTTCCCATTTTCTGTACCACAAAAAATAATGACTTAAGGTTCTCTGCCCTTTGTCTTATTCCTATAGCATTTGTCTTAATTCACAAATTCAATTATTGTTTTTTTTAAATTAGGGTTTCTAGTGCATTAAAAGCATAATTGGCAACATTGCGTGATAACTTCTAAATTTTCTAGTAGAAAACCAATTGGCAACCCAATATGATAGACGACTCTTCTCTCGATGGGAGAAGCACTCAGTTGAAAAGCCCTTGGATTTTTTTGTGGAAAGGAGGATTCAAATTAAAACAACCATGTCATCCCCCTTTTCATATTTTGAACTTTTTGGCACCTCACTGAGTGTTGTTTCATAGATTTACATTCATTCATTTCATTACATTCAAAAATTTACAAAAAATTGATATATTTGGAAAATTTGAAAAAATTGCATTCTAGGATTTGATTCTTGACATAGTTGTTGTGATGTTCACAACACGCCCCATTTTACTCCTTAGAAAAATGAGGACCCCTGCTGTGGCTGTTGCTTTTGCTTCTGTGTGTGTTGTTTTGCTTGGTGGTAAAGGGAAAAAGAGAGTCAAAATTTGCAAACTTTGATAAAAATAGAGAAAAAATGTATTTTCAGTACCAGGGCATGATATGGTTGGATTCCTTGTGAAAAATGAGCTAGGGTTGCTTTTTGAACCATCTTAAAATTTGCCATATTTTGCAAGTTATGATCATTTTGGTAAAATGTACATTCAAGTTTGTATATCGCTTTGCATATGCAAAGTCCTTTGTATGTGCAAAGTCATTTTTGTACTTAGTCGCTTTTGCATTCGAGTTCATATACAAGGCCGCTTGTATGTCTTTTTTCCTTGTATGCATTTTAATAAAGGTTTATGCACACATACAAGGTGGACCCGAAATGGTTTTAAAGTTAGAATGAATTGATGTTTAAGTCTGCTTTGTATATTTTATGTTTGTATGTTTGGCAGGTAGAAGATACAAACACTTCATACACGACGAACTCGAAAGGGTTATTAAACAGTGTTAAATCGTTGTATCTTCGCTGCTTGCATATTTCGGTGATACAAACAAATATACATCGCGCGGACTTGAAGTTTATTAAAAGTGGTTTAATTCATTGCATGTATCCACAATCTATATATCTTACATACATTGCCAAGATACAAGCACATATACAAGGTGGAACCGAAACAATTTTAAGTTGAGTTGATAAATGTTAGAAATCCGTTGTATGTACATTGTGGTTTGTATGTTGTGCGCTTGTATGTTTCGACATACAAGCGAAATATGCAAAGGAGTTACATGCAAGCTACGAACCCGATGGAACTCACAGTTGAAAGGTATAAAGGTTTACGTCTGCCACTTGCATCTTTTGGCTTGTATGTTCACATACAAAGTTATATACAATGGCAGACTTGAGGTGGGTTTTAAAAAATAGAAAATTCCTTGTATATCGAAGGATGCATACAACAAAATATACATTCCGCGGACCCGACGAACTTATTTAAAGGAGTTAAGTCTTTGTATGTTTTCAGACTTTGTATATCTAACATACAAGGGTTGTGTACATGTGGCAGACCCAAAGCATTTATGAATTGGATTTAAATCACTGTATGCTTCGGACTTGTATATTGGTGCATACATTTGGAACATGCAACGTTCATATATAGCCGCGGACGCAAAAGGGAATTAAAAGGAGTTAAGTCTTTGTATATTTTGTGCTTTGTATGTTTCAACATACAAAGCCGATATGCAATGACTTATACAAGCGTGGACGCGAAAGGAAGTTAAGGAGGGTTTTATCATTGTATAAATCCGGGTTGTATATTTTGCATACATTGCAAGATACATTGCTTCGCATACAATCACCGGAATCGAAAAGGGTTATGTAATGGAGTTAGATCGTTGTATCTTCGCGTTTGTATGTATGTTTCAAAACATACATTTCATTATGCATACAACGCGGAACTCAAGGTAAATCAAAATGTGATATATATAAGGTTTTACGTCCGAATTGTATATTAGGACATACAACGAAATGTACATGGCAATAAACATACAAGGGCGAAATCTAGAAGGGGACAAGAATGGAATATTCCTTGTATGTACATGCATATACAAGAGGGACATACATTCAAAAATACATGGATTTAAACAGAGAAATGTGCGGGAGGTCAAAGCGATAGGAATTTTGAGACTGATTTTGGGACCCGAATGCATATCTTTTTGGTCAACGGTAGTTGACCTGACTTTTCTAAGCACTGTATAAGCATTTTTGGATGCAATTTCCACAGATTTAGGGCCTGATTTGATGCGTTCAGACAATCACTCCTTGATTTAACAAATGTTTCAATTCCTACTATTTATTAAATGAAATGATACTTATTGCTTATCTATTTTTTTGCAGGTTTGCAGTTGAAGGGGAACTGAAACTTAATGGCGGTGACATCACGAAGGAGGAAATCCAATCTCAGGAGTAGAGGAAGATAAGGATGAAGTGCGAGGAAGTAAAGGGTCTTCATTGATGAGGACAAAATGCAACTGAAGACATTATTGCAGCAGACCACAGAAGTTATTATTGAGCTGCTAGGGTTTCCAGAAGGGCACATTTCGCCCAGATTGGATGTATGCTCAGAGATATTTTGGGAGATTTGATCTCCAGCATTTATTGTTGTAACCAGAGGTTTGAACCAAGGTTTAAACTAGGGTTTTTGGGTTGTATTGAGGGCAATCAGAAAGTCTCTATATTGTGCCTTGATACACTGTAAAACTTTACACGGGTATTTTTTAGAATAGAGGGACCTTTGAGTTTAGAAGTAGAAGAAGGAGGTTGCCTGTGTCTACAATAAAGAATGCGTGGAACATCTAGCTTCCTTACTGTATCTGTAAAGCTTGTAAGTTTTCTGTAGTTTGGTCAATGAAGCTAAGAGTCATTCAGACATTGTAAATCTTATATGACTGTCTATTTCTAATACAATTGAATTTGGAATTCTGCATCTATCTTCTGAGTGTTTTCTTGCTCTTCATTGTGTTTGAAACATTTTCTCTTAGAGCTTGCAATCTTAGGTGTATGTTTGTGAAAATGCTCAGAACTTACACTTAAGGTTTTGTCTGTGGATTTATCAAGTTACTGTATGATTTATAAAGTGCATAATAGAACAATTAGATCCTTCGAATAGAGTGAATGAAGTGTAGATTAGATCTTTCTAACTTTTCCCAACCCATCTGAAAATACTTAGCTGAAAACGTAGAAATTTAAAGGAAATTTGTCTCATATTTGAAAGAAGCATGCATAATAGAGTTAAAAGTAGGCAGTTTCATAAATATTTAAGAGGAGAAAGCTACAATAATCCAAGAAGATGATTTAAAGTTTTGCAGCACAGTAACACTTTTATGCAAAAGAATGAACAAACACACTGATATTTATAATCTTTTGCATAGTTTGAGTCCAGTAAACCAACAAGAAACCCTAAATCACGTAAGGCCCCTTGAACATTACAGCTTCACATTGACCAACTAAATTTGCCCAACAGGTCAAGACCTGACCATATTAAACTTGGGATTAAGTGAATCTTAACCGATTCCTTCATATCTTTCAAGTCAATTTTGGTTCATTTTATGTGAATTTTAACTAATTGTTATGATTGCATCAAAACAATCATCAACAATAGTTTTCATTCATTCAATTTTATTTGATTAATTCTCTAATTTTTACATCAGATCTGAAATTCATTATCATTCAATTCATTATTTTCAAAATTGCATTTGAAAAAAGTACAAAAAATTTGAAAACATTGGAAAATTTGCAAAAATTGGCATATGAGGCTTGTATTTTTGAAAAAATTGAATTAATTGGCATCTAATTTCAACTAATTTCTATTATTTGCATTATATCTGATCCAAATTATATAAATTCATTGTTTACAATTCATCTGCATTGCATTTGCATGCTTGATTTGTTAGAAATTGCTTGAAATTTTGCATTTTTTATGAAAACCTAGTTTTGCATGAGCTAGGGTTGTAGTCAAAATCTTGTTTCAGATTTTACTACCTTGTTAAAACACTCATTAGGTCTGATCTCTAATTTTATTTTTTATTTATAGTGGCATCCTTGTGAAATTCCATGTCTAGGGTTTGAAAACTTGCATTTTTCACTACATTTGCCCTTATCAGCTTGATAGATTTGCACTCCAAGCGTGTTGTAAGGGATTTTATTGCACCAATTGGCTTTTATTAGAATTATTATCTTCTACCTCTTCTCAATTTCCTTACAATACCCTTTATTTTGGGCCTTTGCATTAAGAATTGGTTAAAATTTTGCATGTTTTTGCTATTTTTGCACTAGGGTTTGATCTAGAGTGGCACTATAGGTGTGTTGTAATGGATTTTTTGGAATTGGGTGGCTATTATTACTATTATAGGTTTATTTCCATCATCATTTTCCTTACAACACATGTTTTCCTACTCTTTTGCATTGAGATTTGGTGAAAAATCTCACATTTTGGCCTATTTTCACTAGGTTTTGGATTATCGACTTTCTAGAGTTGCTTAAAAAGTGCATTGTGAAAGATATTATTGCATTAGTGCATATTTTTTAGGCATATAATTTTCTGTGAAAACATTTACAACACCTCATCTTTCAGTTGTTTGCATGAAGATTTGGTGCAAAATCACATATTTTGACCTATTTTCACTAGGTTTTGGCTTATCGACTTTCTAAGAGTTAATTCAAAAGTGTGTTGTGAAAGGTATTTTTGAATTATTGGACTATTTTTATGCATATAATTTTCTATCCCTCTTAAAAATCTTCACAACACCTCTTCTTTCACTTGTTTGCATTGAGAAAAGTTGAAAAATCAAGCATTTTTTGCCTTTAAACATATTTTGCTTCTAGGGTTTACTCTATTAGTTTGTGCATGCTATTTCATGAGTATTATAACTCACTGATCTAATAAAAATATCCCTTTAAGAAGAAGCATAAGACTCATGGGATCTAGTGGTCTTGAAGAAATTGGTACATTGAACACCTTCTTTACAAAAGGAGAGACACAAATGTTACAAGATACTATACCTATCACAAGTACAATGGAAGAGCAAACTTTTCATGATGTTGATGATACTATTGAAGTAAAATTATAGGTATCTGATGAGAAAATAGATAAACTTGAGAAAGAGTTAACTGAATTCCAAACATTTATGGAAAATGAGAGGATAGATGAAGAAGTTATTCCTACAATTCATAACATAAGAGAATTGATAAAAGGACAAGATGGTGTTAATGTGATCCGTGATATAGCACATATTGTACAAACCAATATTATGTCAGTCACTGAATGTGCAAAAGTGATAAATAACACTTTGTCACTGTCTCATATGCAAGTATCACCTATACCGACCATGGGAATATCTACATTTACATTGAATATTTTAACAACTAATGCAAATGCTTGTAGTAATGTCTATTGTTATATGGAGCCTAATCAGACTCGGAGGTTAAATTTCCCCCACTTTTATCGGCGTGGTTTCCCTCCAAATTATAAAGGCATCGGGAGTTATTTTTATATTGGCTGACATAAAAAAATATTAAAAAAAAACCTATTTTGAACCGACATAAGGCTTGATAAAAGCGGCTAAGGGTTAGGGTTTCTATTGATGTATTGTAGCATTTTGCAGCGGTATTGAGTTGCAAGGATTGTTGGTTGTAATTGGTTTGATTTACTAGATAATAATATTGGACTCTCTATTGGTGGATGTAGCTTAGGTTTGGGTGAACCATGTTAAAACTTGTCTCTCGTTGTTATTATTTCTGTGTATTTCCATTCCTCCATTTAATCTTTATTTGCATTTAATTGATATCTTTTGCATGCAATCCCTAACAAGTGGTATCAGAGCAGGTTGTATTTGATTATTGTCTACAGGAAGGTCTCACGGTTGAGTGGGAGTCTAACAGTTGAATGGGAGTCTCACGATTGAGTGGGAGCAATGGCAGATGAGGGTAAATTGAAGGTAGATAAATTCAATAGGGTAGAACTATTAGTTATGGAAGATGCAGATGGAGGATTATCTCTATCAGAAGGATTTATGGAGGCCATTAGAAGGAATAGCCAAGAAACCAACAGCAATGACTGATGAGGATTAGAATCTTCTAGATAGAAAGGCACTGGGAACCATTCAGTTATGCCTGGAACCATCTGTGGCATTTAATATAACAGAAGTGACGACAACAACTGAACTGATGAAAGCTTTGGCTAAATTGTATGAAAAACCTTCAGCCTCAAATAAGGTATTTCTCATGAAGCATTTGTTTAATCTAAAAAAGATTGAAGGTAGATCTGTGATAGATCATTTAAATGAGTTTAATACGATTACCAGTCAGTTAACTTCTGTAAAAGTGAAATTTGATGAAGAGGTGAGGCTCTCTTGGTTTTATGTTCTTTGCCAGACAGCTGGAATAGCTTGGTAATGGTTGTAAGTAACTCTGTGTCTAGTTCAAACACTTCAAAATTTGATGATGTTATTGGTGTTATCCTTAGCGAGGAAATGCGACGGAAAAACTCAGGAGGGTCCACATCAGGTAGTGTTTTGAATGCAGAAAGCAGGGGCAGATCAAAGGAGAGAGGAAAAGGTTCTGGAGGTTATGGGAAGTCATGAGAAAAATCAAAGGACAAGATGTCCCAATCCAGAGGATAGAAGAATTGCTGGTCTCAGAAGAATAAAGGAGACAAAAAAGAAGGCAATAAGGAGGCAAATGTGGTAAGTAATAAATCTAAAGATGATGCTTTGATTCTTTCCCTAGATAATGCTGATGATTCATGGGTTTTAGATTCAAGGGCCTCATTTCATGCTACGCCCCATAGATGTTATTTTCTTGATTATGTCCAAGGGGATTTTGGGCTGGTTTATTTGGGAGATAATGAACCATGTCAAATTGTTGGAAAGGGAAGAGACAAGATTAAGTTGTAGAATGGGAATCATTGGCTACTACAAGAGGTAAGGCACGTTCCAAGGATGAGTAGGAATTTAATTTCAGTAGGGCAGCTAGCTGATGAAGGTTGCATTGTTACATTTACTGATAAAAATTGGAAGGTTTAAAGAGGTGCCTTAATAGTAGAAAAAGGTGTGAAAGTAGGCACCTTATATCTTTGTACAGGTCATACTATTCCTTCTACTTTAGCTGTTGCAGAGAAAAAACAAATAGGTTCAAGAACAGTTGTTGTAGGTTCGTAGGAAGGGACTGAAATAGTTGTTGCAGGTTCTGAGACAACACTATGGCATAATAGACTTGGGCATATGAGTGAAAAAGGTATGAAGGTACTTCATTCTAAGAAAGTTTTACCAAGTCTGAAATGTATTAATATAGATTTCTGTGAAAGTTGTGTGTATGGAAAATAAAAGAGAGTTAGTTTTCTCAAGGATGGGAAGAAAAAGAAAGATGAAAAGTTGGAGCTTGTGCATACAAATGTATGGGGACTAGCTCAGGTATCTTCTCTCGGTGGCTCTTGGTATTATGTTACATTCATAGATGATGCAACTAGGAATGTTTGAATTTATTTGCTTAGGCAGAAATCTTATGTATTTGAAACATTTAAGAAATGGAGAAGCTGGGCTGAGAATGAGATAGGTAAAAGATTAAAATGTCTCAGATATGATAATGGTGGTGAGTATTGCAGCAAATAATTTGAGGATTATTGTTCCTTTAATGGAATTCATAGGTAGAAAATAGTTCCAAGGACTCCACAGGAGAATGGTGTGGCTAAACGCATAAATAGGACAATAATGGAGTGTGCAAGGACCATGAGATTGCATGCTAGGCTGCCTTTAAACATGTGGACAAAGGCTATCAACACCATTGTATATCTAATTAATAGAGGTCCTTCAGTTCATATGGGTTGTTGTATTCCAGAGGAAGCATGGATAGGTAAGAAGTGTTGATTGTCAAGAACACTGAGAGGGAGGGGTGAATCAGTGTTCTATAAACTTTTTCATGCACTTTCACTTTCAACCATTTCAAGGATTTAATCAAATAGAAGCATAATACACAAATGAACAGTATCCACAAAAGCATGACACATAACACCAAGATTTTACATGGAAAACGCAAAAGGGAAAAACCACAGAGAGGATTAGCTCTCAAATATATATTGCAATTTTTACAAAAATGATGTTTAGGCTTGGTCACTCCACGGGCCTAACTTTCTGGCTTACTGCCATGAAGTACAACAAGATTTAGCAGGCTCACTGCCTCAACCCTAAACCTAGAAAGATTACAATAAGGGTTGTTAAACCCTATTAAAGGCTCCTTGTCAGCTTACTTCCTTGATGACAAAAACTTGCTTCCAATCAAATCACACATGATAACTGAATATTGCTTAAGCATCTGTCACCATGCCAGGGTGTAGTCATTTAGCAACTAAATTCTGAATCCCAAGTCTTCATCACTGCTTCTCTTCTAACTCTACTCTTCTATTCACATGATTGCATCACACACACACACACACTTTCCATTTCACACACTTCTTAATCAAGGATCATCACACTTATATATATCCGCATCATGATTTAATCCATCATCAAGTCGGCATCCAAGAAGTGAAATGCGTACATAGAAAGATGTACCTTGTCACTCAATCTAATGCACTATGGGTTGCATGAACCCAAATCTTCTCCCAAATGTGTTCATATAGGTCAGTTCTAATCATTTAATTACTTACATAGATCTTTCACACACTATCCTTTCTTTGCATCATGATTTATCTCACTAGTTGGCATGTTCGTCAAAAGCATGCTTAACAGGTTCATCTGCTGACTTGCAACTTCTACTGCGGATCACAAAACACTTCCAAAATCATATCAAGGACTCCTTACACATTCCCAATATTACCCTTAGAACCATGAGGCATTATATTAGCTTTCAGAGAAATGCGGACCATCAAAACTCAGACTTTGTCTCTATCAAACTCAGTCAAACATTATGCCGATACTTAGTAGCTTGCAGCTAACCTTCTGGTGGACTTCAGATCTCATAACTCTAGAATAAGACACTTCATACAAGTGTTTACAACACCTTACAACTGCATAACAAAATACTTATCTATGGACGAATGCGGACCACTACACTATGCCCTGTTCACTGTTCCTGCTATACCTTTGCTTACCCAAACTTAGACAATTCTTCAAGGTGACTTCTAGAGGAGATCGGGACTAAACCTCTGAAGCATAACACTATCAGAAAATTGAGAACATCATACCTAAAATGCATTACTGAATCATTATCTACAGAGGCATATTGTCTAGCTTATTGTCCTCTACTCTACATACTTTCCATACTTAGCCATTTTCTGTCAACTAGACCTAGAATCTAATATGTTCTTCCATAGATATCTCTTCCTTGTTGGAAAGAGACACTACTCAACATTGATAGGTGTTGTCATTGATGGAAACTAAGATCGTTCCACTCATCCGCAGTGCAGTATCTGATCATACCGGAAGTCAGAATGATAATCTAAGTCTGGGAGCCTGAAATAGAGCATATAGCAGAGTCCAGTATTTTGGCCAGCAGATCTCTCCAGTTAATCATTATGTGTTGCAGATCTGAAGGAATGTAGATAGACACTAGGGTAATCTAAATCCAAGTTTTTAGCCTCTGGTGGAAATGGGATCAGAAGTTATAAGCATTTGAATACCAGGTCCTATTATGACAGAACAATTCAATGAAGAGCAAGCAAACTTATGTTAATTTTTGTGCAGACCCAATAGAAGTGTTTTGATGAACTGCGTATGAGATAGAATGTTAGTGGTTGACATGTATGATTATCTACATGTGTTATTTTTGTTACGCATTAATATTGGTGTATGGATCTAGCCGACAAAACAAACCTTTCTTAAAAAGTTCAAAGTGTTGTTGTTGCAGACTGGCAAGTGATTGCAATTCAAGATAAGGATATATACCCAATGATTGTGGATATTTTGAGTGTGTGAGTGCGAAGAAGGTGTATATGGGAAAGAGTAGAAATAAAAGGAGCAAATAAAGGCAGATCAATAAGAAGAGCAGAGCAAAGATGAAATGTGTAAGATCAGTTTTTATACTTAATTAGAACTAAGATTCATGCATAGGTAGATGCTATTAATCAGTTCAAATCTCTGTAATTCTCTTGTAATACTTTTCTAGGAAGTGAGCCTCCAATTTGAGCAGTAAGCTCTGGGCAGTGAGCCTGAATGCATGTGCATTCTCATTTGTAAAATACTTTTAACAGGGTATTAATTTTTGTGGGTTAACCCCCACCGTGGTTTTCCCTTAACTGGGTTTTCACGTCAAAATCTTGGTGTCAAGTGTGTTATTTATGTTTTTGTTTATGTGATGCTGAAATGCTTATTTCATTTATGTGTTAATAAGTTGATTAAAGGAAGAAAAAGGTAAAATAAGTATGAACTAATTCACACCCCCTCTTAGTTGACCGGACCTAATCCAACAATTGGTATAAGAGTGAAGTTCCTTAGAGAAGCCTAATAACTTAAGGAAAAGATCTTGGAAGAAGTTTCCAATGGGTTCATTAAGAGATCTTCAGTCAGCCCTAGAAGAGCTTGCTCAATCTAGAACAAAAATTAGTAAACTGAGAGGTGAACTTAAAGATGCTAATGACACCATTGAAATGTTAAAAGATAAATTTAAAAAATCTTTGCAAAGAAAAAAGGAGCTACTTCTGCAGCTATCCAGTTTACCTGAAGAAAATGGCTTGAATGAAGCTTTGGAAGAAAAAACAAAGGAATGTGAGAAGCTCTCAAAAGAAGTCGCTATCCTGAAAATTGAAATGGAATATGGGGTGATGAGGCAAACCAAAGAAAGTGAAGATAGGAAGAAAATTGAAGAAGATCTAAAACAAAACCTAAAAGAAAGATCTGAAGAATATTACAAATTGGATGGAATAGCTAGCCATCTAGAGTTCGATCTACAAGAAAGTAGAGACAATGAGAGAGAACATGAAACGCAATTAGTCACTCTCAGACATGACCTAGATATTGCAAATGAATATAAAGAGAAGTTCAAAATAAGTTCAGCAAAACTTGAAGCACTACTTGAAGGACAGAAAAGGGCTGATGACAAGCATGGTCTTGGATATGAGAAAGGTGAAAGCTCCAGATCCGAACAGAGAAATTTTTAGTCTAAGAATGGGAGAAACAAATCTAGAAAACCTCCAGTGAGATAGCCAAATGCTCAAAGATATCCATCATTCAATGGAAACTGTTTCAACTGCAACAAATTTGGTCACAGAGCTACTCAGTGCAGAAGCAGAGTAAATCAAAGAGGTCCATTTTTCTCTAGTCAATGCTTCAAGTGTAACAGGTATGGTCATAGATCAAATGAATGCAGAAGTATGACAATGAATAATTCCAATAACAGAAGAATTAGCAATTCTTTCAATGGTTACTGCTTTGTTTGCAATGGGTTTGGACATATGGCTAATTAGTGTAGATCAAGCAAAAACTAGGCCTATAGGAAAAGAAATGTTATATTCTTTAACTGTAATAAATCTAGTCATATTGTAAGACTCTGCAGAAGTAAAGACAATGGAAGACGAGGTCCGATAAACAGAAAACTAGATGAACAAAGACAAGACAAAGGCAAGGAGAAAATTGATATGAATGAGACTTGAGATGAATCAAATAAGATATGGGTCAAGAAAGCCACTATGAACGATAGCAATGGATCCGCAACACAATCCAGTGCTGATAATTCCTCTGGGAATAAAGTTAGAAGTCTTGGCTCAGGGGGAATGGCATTACAAATCAAATTCCCCCATCTAGTAAGTAAGTGCCTAGATCTGGCACAGTAAGAGAAGAGATCTTGGATTGTTTTAGACCATGTGGAAGGGTTTCTAAAAGAAAATAAATGGATATGGCAAATTACAGAGTAATACATGAAAAACTACTCAAAACAGAACAACCAGATGTGCTAGGGCAGGGCATTTATTACAAAGGGAAATTAGGTGATGTGAAGTTTAAAAGGGTCATTCACTCCTCATTTCAAACACTTTGTATCAAGAGAAATCAAGAAGAAAGAAGTGGACAATCTTAGAACTAAGAAATTCCCAAGATTTGGAAGCGAGAAAAGGATATCCAAGCAAAAACCCTAATCTACATAGCAAGGTATTTTCCATTTTCTATGAAATCTTTTGATTTCTCAATTTCTGCAAATGGCTACACCTCTAGTGGTAGATGTTACTGAGAGACCTCGTCCCATATTCAAGAAGCATCCATTCAAATCTATAGAGGTTGAGCTGCTAGGTGCTTTTTCTAGAGTTTTGTACAGGGTTTTACATGTCGAAGATATTAGGGCTTACATTCACTGTAATATAGAGGAATTTGGAAATCTAAAACTACTAGATTTATTTGAAAACCACTTGAAGAATGATAGTCACCAATTGAAACCAGAATATAAAACCGTAGAGAGCAAACACTTCATACAAGTTATTGAATTTCTATCTTTTGATGAAAGCGAATGGGTTAGATATGTATTGAGTCAGATACATGATGAGTTTATGTGCTTATTGAAGCTGTTCAAGATCACAAAAGATATAATCCAAATTGTGACTGGACTGAATGCAACTGGTGGGCAACCCATGCTCAAAGTTGTGAAAAATCAAACAGTAACTGATGTAATCGGAGCAAAATTTGATAGAAGAGCTATGACTATCAATGACATCACTGATCTGGATGTCAAGTTTGCCTCGATGGTAGTTGGGTATAAGATTTACCACTCCAGTAGGGAGAACTCAGTTTTTGGAACAATTATTTATGCCGCATATCAGATGATAAAAGAAAATGTGGATTATGATTCGTGTGAGCTACTAGAAAGCCAACTAATAGAAAATCTGAACAAAATCAAAAAGGACGAGAAAAATTCCTTTAAGTATGGTTCCTTGGTGATATGTATATTCTTATACTTCATCAATGAAGTGTCAGGAGTTTTGGGTAAACAATGGACATCAAACAAGCTAGTGGCATGGCAAATTAGGAATCATCTACACAGTCTTGGTGATACCCAGACACAAAAGACTACTTTATAGGGTTACTTCAAAAACTTCCAGAACTTGATGCATGCAAGGGAAAGAATTCCTAGTTCAGTTGTTGAAAAGTATGAAAATGAAATATGTATTATGGTAGACATAGATAAATGTTTGATGGAAGCTGTCTAATTAAGGACAGTGTTGATAATGCCAATGGGCTATGAAGTGGATGAGGAAATTCTGGACATGTATGGTCAACATCTCCTGAGCAGACCTAAAGACACCTATGTTGAAAGGTTCGGAACATACAAGGAACTAAGCTTAAAGCTGCATGTGGAACTTAGACAACTGGAAACAAAAAGAAAGGTACACAAGCAAGTAGAGATGTATGCAAAAAGCATTGGGATTACAAAAGAAGCAATGAAATAAAATAGACAAAGGATTGAAAAGATAAAGAGGAACATGGAGTAGGCAAAAAGTGAGTCTATAGTTCCTCTGGAAGCCCCAAGGAAGATAAGGAGCTCTACAACTCTTGTTGAGCCTTTCAAGACCACCTCCACTAAGAAGCCAGAAGCCACTCCATCCGGTGAAGCAGGGAAAAGAAAGAAAACCAAGGCAACAAGAACCCACAAGAGCTCACAAGATGATGAGGAGACAGAAACAGATGAAGAAGTGAAAGAAATAAGATCCAAAAGGATCAAAACCTCAAAGACTTTTGAAAATCAACCATCTAGAAGCATGAGCGCCAGTAAAAAGCAAGTATCCGATAAGGTTGCCATGACTATTAATGAAATTGTGAAAACAGTCACTATTCATGGAAATTTAAAACCTATCAGAGTTTACTATGATAACCTTGATCTGGCAAATAAAAAAAATTTAGAAGATGCATTATCATATATCTGAATAAATTCAATAGAGCCTTGTTGGAAATTTTACAAGAACTTCCTAAAAGTTTGAGGAAAGAAGCAGCCAAGGAAAAAGATATAGAACTCAGAGAGTATGTTCTCTCCTCTTTGTGCCCTGTGATGACCAGAAAAGAAGTAGATGAAATCCTTAGAGAAGTCAAAGATAAATTTAGAAACAAAGTCTAGATGAACAAACTAATGCTTGGTGAGAGTGAAGAAATTGTAAATGAAACTAAGGAAATTCTGAGAAAGGCTTTGGACAAAAATAAATACTATGTTGTTTTAGAAAAGCAAGTTGAAGAAGACAATCCTTCTGATCCAAAAGAAAAATATCCAAAAGAAGAAACTAAAAAAAGAATTAATGACCAAAGTATTATTCTAGATCCTCCAGAACTTGATTCATCAAATCTAAATATTGGAGAAGTTTAGGAAGAGGAACAAGTCAATCAGGAAGACATAGAAATGATAAATAGAATAATTGATGAAATGATAACTCCTCCACCTGATCACTCTAGGAAGGAAAAGAATATTGCTACCACTCAAAGCCCTCCAGATCAACCAGCAAGTGGTGGGAAAGCAGAAATGAGTCTCTTAGAAGAGAACACAGAGAAAATTAATACAGAGAAAGAGGAGGAAAAAGGAAAGAAAGACAAAGCAGAACAAGATGGTGCAAATGTTGAAGCACCTAAAGCAAATGTAGAAAAATTTGATGATCAAAAGAATGGTTTAGAAAATGTAGCAAGAGACACTATAGATGCAATAAAAGGCCCTCTTGAAAAGGAAGTGATTGAGCTTGATGAGTCCAAACTACTCCAAGGGCTAACCAATCCAGATGCACTCTCTCCATTTCAATTGATGAAAATAGCATCTTTCACCCAAGTGAAAGCCAGAGAAAAGTTGATAAAATCTCACTCAGAGGACAATGAGCTGTTGGGGCTAGTAACAGGAGTTCTAGAGAAATTAATGCCAACCCATTAGAAGAATCAAAGTGATTCTCCCTCCGGTCATCTAAAAAATCTTGTAAGTTCAGTAAGTTCACATTTTGAATCTTTTGAAAAGTTTGCAGAGACAAAAGTTCAAAAAGAGTTCTTGAATAAGAAGTTCAACCAAGTCAAGAAATTGATAGGGAATGATAGGTTGATCTTAGGCATCAGCATAAAGAGCATTCAGAATGCTCTAAATTATGGAGGAGATATATATAAGTTTTGTCTATCTTGGTCTAAAGTAAATAAAGACATTGAGAAGAAGATAAAACAAAAAGAACAGAAAATATCAGTTCTATCTCAAAATTTTGATCCTTTAATTGTCTCTCGTATAAGCCAGGATTGTCAAGTTATTATATTGATAGATGAAATAAAGGCACTTGTAAAAGAGAAAAGCAACACTATCAAGAGGATGTGTGAACTCGGGGGATTGATTGCTCCCAAAGTGGAATCCATGCACAATGCCTTATCCGAAGCTCAGAATGTACTTCAGGCAAGTGATCCTCCAGATCTGGCAAAGGCAGAAGCATATGCATTTTTGCTGAGTGGGTACATTTCCATTTTGGATGGAATAAAGAATGCTTGGGCCTCCGAACTTGCCCAATTAAAAACCAGTTTTGTAGACATCATCAAGTTCATGTGAATGGAACTTAATGGTTACTTGTACATATGCAGCAATGTATATAGAAATTTTGGAGGAATTTTGATTTGCGGATCCCACCCTTTGCCATTGATGTCAAAGGGGGAGTGAAGGGTAGTGAAAAATGAAGTAGTCAGCAAAGGGAGAGCACCAGATTAAGTGAAGGTCATGGATGCACAAACAAAGGGGGAGTTGCTCTACAACACTTAGTCATTTTTTACTAAGTGTTGCCATCAATGCCAAAGTGGGACATTGTTGGCAAGAGACACTACTTAGCATTGATAGATATTATCATTGATGGCAACTAAGATCATTCCACTCATCCGCAGTGCAGTATCTGATCATACTAGAAGTCAAAATGATAATCTAAGTTTGGGAGCCTGAAATAGAGCATATAGCAGAGTCCAGTATTTTGGTTACCAGATCTCTCCAGTTAATCATTATTTGTTGTGGATCTGAAGGAATGTAGAGAGACACTAGGGTAATCTAAATCCAAGTTTTTAGCCTCTGGTGGAAATGGGATCAGAAGTTATAAGCATTTGAATAGCGGGTCCTATTATGACAGAACAGTTCAATGAAGAATAGGCAAACTTATGTTAATTCTTGTGTGGACCCAATAGAAGTGTTTTGATGAACTGCGTATGAGATAGAATGTTAGTTGCTGACATGTATGATGATCTACATGTGTTATTTTTGGTATGCATCAATATTGGTGTATGGATCTAGCTGACAGAATAGACCTTTCTTAAAAAGTTCAAAGTGTTGTTGTTGCCAACTAGCAAGTGATTGCAATTCAAGATAAGGATATATATAGCCGATGATTGTGGATATTTTGAGTGTGTGTGTGCGAAGAAGGTGTATATGGGAAAGAGCAAAAATTCAAGGAGCAAATAAAGGCAGATCAGTAAGAAGAGAAGAGCAAAAATGAAATGTGTAAAATTAGTTTTTATACTTAACTGGAACTGAGATTCATGCATAAGCAGATGCTATTAAGCAGTTCAAATCTCTATAATTCTCTTGTAATACTTTCCTAGGTAGTGAGCCTCCACTTTGAGCAGTGAGCTCTGGGCAGTGAGCCCGAATGCATGTGCATTCTCATTTGTAGAATACTTTTAACAGGGTATTAATTTTTGTGGGTTAACCCCCACCATGGTTTTTCCCTTAACTGGGTTTCCACATCAAAATCTTGGTGTCAAGTGTGTTTTTTATGTTTCTATTTATGTGATGCTAAAATGCTTATTTCATTTATTTGTCAATAAGTTGATTAAAGGAAGAAAAAGGTAAAATAAGTATCAATTGATTCACCCCCCCTCTCAGTTGACAAGACCTAATCCAACATTCTGGTCATGGTGATAGGATCTTTGAGCCTTGTTGCCATCAATGACAACATATAGATCCATACCGAAGTAGTGTCTCTTGCCAACAAGAAGGTGAGTTATTCATTTCTCAAAACCTTTGGATGTGAAGCATTTGCACATGTAGATTCTGTAAATAGAACCAAGATGAATACAAAATGAAAAAAGTGTACCTTCGTTGGATATGGCATTGATGAATTTGGTTATAGGCTTTGGGATTTTGAAAATTAGAAAATTGTGAGAAGCAGGGATGTTGTATTCAATGAGAAGGTGTTGTACAATGATCAGTTGCAGCAGCATGAGAAGAAAGAAAATGATTATGTGGTGTTGGATGATACTCTAGATAATGATGTTCCAATGGTTCCTCTTGCTCTACAACAACAACAAGAAACACCACAACTCTAGTGAATGTTATATGGTCAACAAGGCTAAGTAGACCTCCTAAAAGGTTTTCTCCCTCTTTGTATTCTATTTTGTTAACAGATGTTGGTGAATCAGAAGGGTATGATGAAGCTATGCAGGTGGATACAAAGGTTTAGTAGGAGCTTGCAATGAAAGAAGAAATGGACTCCTTGCTAAAAAATTAGACTTGGGAATTATGTAAGTTGCCTGTAGGTAAAAAGGATTTACCAAACAAATGGGTTTATAGGATGAAAGAGGAAGATGGAGGTAAGAAATGATTTAAAGCCAGCTTAGTTGTAAAAGGATTTGCATAGAAAAAAGGTATTGATTTTGATGAGATTTTTTCTCCGGTTGTTAAGATGACTTCTATTCGTACTGTCTTACGTATTATGGCTATTGAAGATTTGCATTTGGAACAGCTAGATGTGTAAACTGCCTTTCTCCATGGTGATTTGGAGGAGGAGATATATATGGAACAACCACAGGGATTTGAGGTCAAAGGTAAGGAGAAATTGGTGTGCATATTGAAGAAGAGTAGTTTGTATGGCTTGAAATAAGCACCTCGGCAATGGTATTTGAAATTTGATAGTTTTATGGCTAAGCAAGGCTATAGCCAGTGTAATTTTGACCATTGTGTTTATTTTAAGAGGTTGGATAATGACAGCTACATTATTTTATGTTTATATGTTGATGACATGCTTGTAGCAGGGACTAACATGGATCACATAAGAGAGTTAAAACAATAGTTAGCCCAATCATTTGCTATGAAGGATTTGGGGGCAGCAAAACAAATCCTTGGTATGAAAATTTGTAGAGATAGGAAGAACAAAAAATTGACTCTATCTCAGGTTGATTATGTTGAAAAGGTGTTGTAGAGATTCCATATGGAGAATGCAAAAGCTGTCAGCACACCTTTGCCTAGTCATTTGAAATTGACTAAAGAGATGTGTCCTAAGACATAAGAGGAGGAAGAAAAAATGTCTAAGGTACCATATGCTATAGCTGTAGGAATTTTAATGTATGCCATGGTATGCACGAGACTAGATATTACACATGCTATAAGAGTCATAAGAAGGTATATGAGTCATCCCGGATTGGAGCATTGGAATGTGGTAAAGTGGATTCTCAGATATTTGAGAGGTACATCTAATAAACACTTATGTCTTGGGGGCTCTAATACTGATTTAGCAGGTTATGTATTCTTAGATTTGGCAGGGGATATTGATACCAGGAAAAGTACTACCAGTTATATCTTTATTGTAGGTGGGACAGCAATGAGTTGGATCTCACGGTTGCAAAATGTGGTTGCTTTATCCACCATAGAGGCAGAGTATTTAGCTGCAAAAAAGGCAAGCAAGGAGATGATATGGCTGCATTCTTTCCTGGAAGAATTGGGCAAACAACAGGCTAACAATTATTTGTTTACGGACATCCAGAGTGCCATACATCTTGCAAAGAACTTTACCTTGCATTCAAAGACCAAACACATATAGTTGAGGTATCACTTCATTCGATCAGTGTTGGATGATGGATAGTTATGGCTAGAAAAGATCCATACAAATGAAAATCCAGTGGATATGTTTACGAAGGTAGTGACAAGGGAGTAGTTGAGCTCCTCTTCAACTTTGGTTGGTCTTCAAGACTGAAAACAAAAAATTAGGACAGTAGAGCACAGGGTGATTATTTCCAGTGGGAGCTACAAGGTCAGTAGTGTTATGATTAGTCTCCAAGTGGGAGATGATATGGTGTGGAGTCTGATCAGTCTCCAAGTAGGAGATTGTTGTTATATGGAGCCTAATCAGACTCAGAAGTGAAATTTTCCCCACTTTTATCGGCATGGTTTCCCACCAAATTATTTAACGAGGGAGTGCAGGGGGCAGAGCCCCTCTTAAGGGGCCTGGGGGGCTTATCTCCCCGGTGGGGGCCCAGGGGCATTTTACAGTGGTATTGAGTTGCAAGGATTGTTGGTTGTAATCGGTTTGATTTACTAGATAATAATAATGGACTCTCTATTGGTGGATGTAGCCTGGGTTTAGGTGAACCACATTAAAACTTTTATTATTTCTGTGTATTTCTATTCCTCTGTTTAATCTTTACTTGCATTTAATTGATATCTTCTGCATGCAATCCCTAACAATGTCACCACTAGTATTGGAGTATCTAATGGCACTAACTCACAAAATTATAGAGCTGTTAGATTCAACTATCAAAACCTTGTCCCTAAGATGCCTTCATATAACTCTCAACCAACCATTCAATCCACTTACTCTCAACCATTTTCTACCTATCGCTATGTCCAACCACCGCTTAATTACTCGCAACCTCTGCTTGTCACTACCCACACTCAATCTCCTCTACACTTTGGTTCCAATCCCTCAACACAAGCTACATCTCCTAATGATGCCATTCTAAATCAACTTTTGCAAGGCATGACCTCTTTACAATAAAAAGTGACAAGCTTGTCAAATGCTTCACAGCCTAATATACCGACTTACCATACTCGTAATCCTTTATCCTATGCAATCTTGAGAACTCCTATGCTTGAGAAGTTTGAAACTCCTCGCTTTGAAAAATATGGTGGAAAAGGCGATCCTAATACTCATATGGCCATGTTCACAGCTATGTGTAATGATTTCTACTTTGAAGAGGACTTGTTAGCAAAGCTTTTCCCATGATCTCTCAAAGATACGGCTCTGGAATGGTTTTGCTCATTGCCTCCAAATTCAATACATTCCTTTTCACAGTGAATTGATCAATTTCTATAGCATTTTCAAGCAAACATCAGACCCCAAGTCTCTTTGATTAATTTCATTCATTACAAGCAAGGTTTGAAAGAGAAGTTGACTAATTTTATTAGCCAATATCAAGGACTTTATGTACAAATTCAATATCAGATGAAAGATGATGATGTTTAGAAGATATTTATAATGAATTTTCAGCCTAACATCCATGATAAGATCATCTTGATGAAATATAACTCTTTTCAACACTTGTTATTCTAGGAGGCCTAACAACACATAACAATGATAAGATCATCTATTTGTATCATCATTGTTCTATATTTCATCTCCTTTGATTTCATTGTTATGTGTTGTGTCTTACAGACATAGCATTGCGGTTGGTGAATTGGGGGTACCCTCCTACGTGATTGTCCCTAAGGCACTTGTTCTCCTCTTTGATTTATTGTTTACCTTCCTCTAGTGTTTCCATCTAGCTGGCGGATGATGAAAAACATATCATACTGATGCGGACCTAGTGTTCCTTTCGCGAGTAATCAAAAAATGGACCTAGTCCATACTTGATGATGGGGTTGTAACAAATTATCTGACTCTTGGCTAGTGGAGTCACTCCGTGATTTCTCTATTTTGATATTGATGTTGATGTTATCTTATCTTGCTAACAACACTTTAATAATACTGCAGGTCTATGCACTCTGTTTATCATGAATATCGCCTTGCTTGGCTCTTTTCATGTAGTTGATCATATGCATTGTTGTTTATCATTATTATTTGGACACTAACACTTTTCTTGTAGGGATGTGTTTGTGGGAACATTCAGTGATTGTAAAGTACATGTCACCTCTGGGGGGCATGGGCTTTACGAAAGCTCGTGTTCCCTTATGTGTTTTCTTCCTACCTTAATGTGCTTGATATCGATACGTGATATCAACCACCTTAAGGTGGGGGCATATACAAGGTAAGTTGTCTGGTTTAGATCATAGTAAAGCATGTTTGAACAATCTGAAAATCAATCAAAATCATTTAAGCCCTGTGCGGAGGTGGGATATTGAGCATATCCTTTTATCTTAGGCCTTCATCGCGAGGCAGGGATGGTGTATTTCTTGGACAGATTGCATTATCCTGTCATTTTCAAAAGTCCTCATCATGAGGCGTGGAGCGGCTCTATGACTAAATCAACCCTTAAGTGTGCTTTCGGTGGTTCTTCTGGTGAAGCCCAATCATTGGTGTATGGCTATAATGTGTCTGAGATGGTGATGAACCTAGCAATAGTTTCACTCCATTGCTTGTCTATCATGTTATCTCCATGTCTTTAGCGTGTGTGTGTATGGCGTGCTTGTTCTCAAAGTGCAAGACTGGTGGCGATGAGCTCCTCTACACTTTGGGATTTGTTTGGTGTGTTTGTTCTCAAGGTGCAAGACCAGTGGTGAACAACTCCTCTACACCTTGGGATTTTGTTTGGCGTGTCTATTCTCAAAAAGTGCATGACTGGTGGTGAACAACTCCTCTACACTTTTTGGGATTTATTTGTTTACTTTCTTTGTACTTGCATCCTGCATTTCATATGGGAAAATCAAAAGGAAAATAATAACTGCATTCATTGTATTCTCTGTACTCTATGTGTCTTCAATGTTGTATTCTCCATGTTTTGTGTGATTGTAACTGTCTTCTCTATGTTTTATGCACTTGTTATTGTCTTCAATGTGTTTGGCATGTCTTCTCCGTGCTTGGTATGTTTGTTGTGTTTGTTGACCTTAGTTTAATGCATGTGTTGGCCTTGCATTTAATACATACATTAAAGTGGGGGCTAAATGTTATGTCAGAAAAATGCACCCTTGGGGGCTTTTTCCTTTAAGGTTTAGCTCCTGGGTCCTTAAATTGCATTTAGAGCATCTTGCATGATAATTTAGACCCCCAATGAGAAAACACTTCGGTCTTGTGACAAATAGGACCTAGGGGGCTGCACTTTATTTAATTTTGAACAAATATAGGGGGTGGACAAGGGCACTAGCACCCTAGTCCAGCCCTATTTTGGGTCTACCCTAAATTCAAATGTCGAGTTTGTGACCATTATTTGGTCTCCAGGCCGACATCATAAGTTTCAAATATGAAATTCTTGGATGGAATCTTAATAGTTGCATATACAAGCATGTTTAGGTTATCATTTGCAAACTAGAAGATGATTTTGAACTTTATGCATACTTGATATTTTTATGATATCATTGTGTGGTAGAGCATAGCATTGTTATTGTGTTTGTTGTTGCAGGTTGGATTACATCTTCTCCTCATGGCATTAAAGAGCTTCTTCCTTCCATGAGAGATTCATCATCAAGGTGACATTTATTGTGTTTTATCATCATTATCATTTGAATTTTTTCCTCAATCCCACAAGGATATGCAGTCTTTATCTGACAACAGTGTTCAGAAGACTTAAATGTCTCTCCGGGGCTTGACTGAGGCAAGCCTCTAAACACCACAACCCCCTCTCACACTCCTTGTGATTGCAGGTTACAGGTGTCGGCTGGAAAAAGTGGAGTTGCAGGGAAGATGGGAGGACATTGAAGATTCCAGATCTGAAAAGAAGCAAACATTGTGCAAGATTTCTGGGCTAGGGTACCATCAACCTTGTCCTCTGCATTTCTAGTGCTGGAAACAAAAGATATAGTAGAGATCAGTGTCGGAAGGAGATCAAGAATCCATAGAAAAATCAATACCTTGGACCAGGGTGCCATCACTATTGTCCCCAACTTTCTCATTTTCTAGACTACGAAAAACAGTGAGTTAAGGTTCTCTTCCCTTTGTCTTATTCCTATAGCATTTGTCATAAATCACAAATTCAATTATTGTTTTGCTTAAATTAGGGTTTCTAGTGCATTAAAAGCATAATTGGCAACATTGTGTGATAACTTTTGAATTTCCCAGCAGATAACCAAGTGGCAACCCAATCTGATAGATGACTCTCCTCTTGATGGGAGAAGCACTCAGTTGAAAAGCCCTTGGAATGTTTTGTGGAAAGGAGGATTTAAATTAAAACAACAACCCCGTCATCCCCCTTTTCATATTAAACACTCTGTGTATCTTCCAACGTCCTAGCTACCTTGCTAGGAATCTAAAATTCAAACATAGTATATATAGGAATTGAAGCCAGTGAAGATTTTATAAGTGTGATCCTTCCTACCAAAGTGAACCATCATCCTTTCATTGAGGCAAGCTTATTTTGAACCCCATCAACCACCCTACTCTATTATATTTTTGATGTTCTTGTATCTACCAGGGGCATGTCCAAGTAATTATTGGGTAAGGAGTCTACTTCAAACTCAAGGATTCTTTGGATCTCCAAAGACTCGGAACAAAAAATTTTGATAGAAAGAAGACTCGGGACTTACTTGTGTTGATCTTCTGACCAGCAGTCATCTCATAGTTGTGCAAGACCTATTTGAATTCACTAACCTCCCTTGTTATGGCTTCCCAAAAAAAAAATGTATCATCCACAAACTACAAATAGGTCATGTTCGGAACACCTCATGAGACCTATAAACCCTTCAATTGCCCATGAGCCACCTCTTTCTTTATGGATCTACCTAAAACCTCAGCTACTATCAGGAACAAAAAAGGGGATAACAAGTCTCCTTGCCTTAACCCCCTACCCGCAGGAAAGAAATTCATGGCCACCCCATTGATCAAAGTAGCAAAAGACACTAAGGAGATACAACTATACACCCATCTGCACCAGTCCTGGTTGAAACCAAACTTCCCCATAGCTTTGATCAGAAAGTCCCAAGATATTTAATAATATGCTTTATTCATATCGAGCTTTAAAATCATCCCTCATTTTTCCTTGTTTTGATTGAATGAATAGTTTCATGCACTAAAAATATTCCATCTATGATATGTCTTCTCTTTAGAAACCCACTCTACTCTTCTAAAATAATGCTCTCAAAACATTTTTTCAACCTAGTGGACATAGCTTTTGTGACAATTTTATAGATCCCATGTTACATAATGCTATCAGCATGAACTCATCAAAATATTTGGGGTTTTTAGTCTTACGGACAAGTTCCAAGTAATCAGTTTTCCAAGATTTCATGTTCGCTTTCTTACTTTTGTATTCTTTCGTTGCTCTCCATACATCCTCTCCTACTATCTCCCAATATTTCTGAGCAAACACCACCTAAAATCCATAGGGGCTAAGAGCATTTTTAGCCCCCAATGAGAAACTTGCATCCCTAATTTCCTCCATAAGGAAAGGGGCCATGAGATCATCATTCATAGGCTCATCGACCTCTGTAGGGAGGTTGTCCAACATGTTTTCATATGCCTGCTAGTTTATAATAGGGTCAACACCTAGAAGCTCCTTGAAATATTTTACACTCTCCTTCCTAATCGCTCCTATATCATCCACTAGTGATCCATTAGGGAGATAAACCTTGAGAATCTTATTGTATTTTCTCCTGATATTTGTGGCTAAATGGAAGAACTTACTGTTATTGTCTCTCTTGTTTAGCCACTTAATTCTTGACTTCTACTGCCAAAAGATATCCTCCATCCTAATAATCTTATTTTGTTCTTCTAGTTTATCGTTTTCTTTCTCCCTAAGCTTCAAGGAAAAACCCTTCGTCACAATCTCTTCCTCAATATTTTTAAGCTCCTCTTCCACCTTTTTATTTTCAAAAAGATTGCCCATAACTTCTCTGTTCTAGGCTCTTGCCAAATTTTTAATCTCACCTAATTTCTTGAATACCACAAACCTCTTGCTTTCTTTTATCTTCATACTCCACCATCTCTCTAAAGATTCTTGGAACTCTAGGTGTTCATACCAGAATGCTTCCATTTGAATGGAATACCTCATGGTTTCTAGTTAGTGTTGATGTGCAAAAGGATAGGCCAATGGTCAGAACCCCCAAATTGCATGACTTCAAAGATAAAGCAGATCGGGGACAGAAATTAGTCTAAATTTATAAGAAACTGATCCAACCTACACAAAATATTATCCTCACCCACTCTCTTATTACTCCAAGTGAACCGTCTAGTTTTTGGGCTGATATCTACCAATGACAAACCCTCACAAAACTTGTTGAATCTAATGGATCCTAAGTTACCAATATGTCTCCCTCCCTTCTTCTCTTCAGGACTTAAAGTTGTATGGAAATCTCCTCCCACCACCCAATTCCTATCCAAAATAGAATCCCTAAAAGCTTTTATATTGTCCCAACATTTTATTCTTTACCTTTCCAAATTTGGCCCATGAACATTGGAAATAAATGAACTACAATTTCCTTGGATATCCTTGAGACTAATTGAAAGCACATAATTTGTTCTAAATAGACACATACTTGACTATTTATATTTGTTCCAAAAAATAGCTAAACCACATGTTGTGCCTTTAGTGTCCACAGCTAGACCCTCACCATTCCACCACAGAATGGGGATCATCTCTAACATACTACATCTGTCCACCTTTGTTTCCTAGAGAAGAATTGCATCTGGACTCTCTGTCTCTATCAACCACTTGACCAGGCCATGCTTCTCTGGGCCATTTAGGTGACGCTTCTCTGGGCCATTTAGGCCGTACACATTCTAGCTCACAATCTTCATCATTTATTAAAAGGGAGGTGCTCGTCTCCATTCTTAACATACTTATTTATCGATACCTACCTTCCTTTTTCTAACTCCACCAAGTCTCTCTACTTGGATTTGCTTACCTCTATCTTCCTACCTTTGGCATTAGATCCTCCTACATCCATTACTATATTGTACCTCCCTCCTCCTTTTTTGCCACTCATGGTTACCATATTCCAAGAATTTTCCTTATCCTCTTCATCCTCCTCCCTACTTAAATCTTGATCACTTTCTTTCCTCAGATCTCTTTCTTTAACCTATTCTTGAGTTACTTTCGTATTGGCGACCAAATATGTGCTTCTATTCTCTATTTCCTGGAGAGCCTTTGGAGACATTACTACTACTATGTCTTCACCCTCAGTCTTGGAGGGGGCAGGATTTGCCTCATCACCTTTCATGCGCATTTATTCTTTCCTTTTAACCCCTTCTTCCATAGTTAGAAGGGAAGGAGACTCTTCATGATCCCTACCATTATCTTTACAGAGATCTGCTAATTGTTCAATCACTAGGCCTAAGTCAACTTGCTCCTCTTTGTCTTTCAGGGACATTGAATTTTGATTGCCTAAATATCCCACATCTGCCTTATGAGTGGGTAGGTTTTGACCTCAAATATGCTAAGGGTTTTACATCTTATCTTATCTTCCATTTGCATTATCCCTCCTTTTCATCCCCTCTCTAGATGTGCACCTTCTGGCTATATGCCCCACCTTCTAGCAATTGAAGCATCTAATGGGGAGGCATCCATACTCTAGCTCGTGTGTCCATTCCCCCAAGATGGAAGATAGCCTAATAGCATGTCTTATAGGTTTTCTTCTAGATCAATTTTCACACATATCCTTACATAGGTTGCCATTTTTCCTCCTGTGGAATTGGAGTGTTACACAAAGACCCCCAATGAATGCCCTATCAACCTGAAGATTTCCTCTTTCCATAATTCATGTGATAATTTATACATACGGATCCATGTGGGGCATCTTTTATTAATTCCTTGTGAGGGTTGAAGCCTGGTGTCCATGCCCTGATATATAACCTTGCATTTACCATGAACCAAGGGCCTCCTTTAAGCACATTATCCCTTTCAAACTCCTACTGGAAAACTATTTGAAGAAACCCTAGAGCCAAAAAACTCATTACTAGGTTAAGCCACATCCATTTTTTCCCTATCCATGTCTTGATTCTATCCATAGAAGGCCATATCCCTATGAATTTGGTTATCACTATACTCTTCTTGAGTCTTTTAGCCTTGGATTTGAGGAATTCTTTCAAGATACAGATCTCAGGGATCTCATCTGAGATTTCCAAATTGACATTTCCAATTGACATCTATTTCACCCTTTTTCCTCCTTATTAAATTCCTCCTCTACCTCTGTGAGAAGGTTCCCGATTGCCTGTGCCTCATCTTTGCAATCCCATTCATCCTTACCTCCTATTTCACCTTCTTCTTTGTCATCATTTCCTTCAATATGATCTACTTCATAATTTTCGCTCTGCCCTCTGTTGCTCATTTTGTGTACTTCTATCAATTATAAAGTTATAAAAAAATAAGTCTTTATTAAGTCATATATAATGAATTAATTGCTTATAAATAGAGAAATGAAATAATTGCTTTAAAATAAAGAAAAATCTTCAGGTCACTTTTTTGGTGTATCCTCTTTAATAGTTTCTGATCTATCCAAAGAAGACATGCCCTTATAAATTCTGTACTATTTCACCACAAGCACCATTATCTTTGTCTTTGGAATTGTGATGTTAAGTAAACATTGCTTCCAACAATTTCTTCTCTTTCCCACTAGCACAGGTAAATCCTTCCAAAAGTTTTTTGCTGCATTGAACTGGGTGGGTAATTTTCCCATTGTATTAGCATTTACAGTCTCCTTATTAAACAGTCCTTTGGAAATCAAATTTTTAAAATTCTACTAGATCATTTGCACATCTTCCAAAGCTAAATCATCCTCTATAAATAAATTTACTTCCAAATCCATGCATCCTATAATAACTTCAGCCTTGACATTCTCAATTTATTTTTTAAGTTTCTTCAACTCAGTGGTGGCTTGTTTAATAACTACAATTTTCCATTTGATACTTCTTATCAATATTGTAGCATTATACTCTTCTATTTTTATCAAAATTTTCTCAAAAATTAATGTTTTGATATCAATTTTGGGTATTTCTTCAATATCCTCTACTATAGGATGCCAAACTATTTCTTCCTTCCTATTTGTTTGAAGCTCATCTTTTAATTTCTTCGCCTTATCTACAACTTGCTAATATAATTTAATAGATTCTTCAACACACAAGAGTCTATCTAACAGGATTTGTTCAATCCATGCCTCTAAGGTCCTCTCAAATGCCTTATATCTATTTATTTTCTCCATTGTATCTTTATCAATATCCTTTATATTTGCACTATCTAAGATTGAGGGTCCATCTGATGGCTGAGTTGAAGTATTGAGGATAGATTTGATATAAGATGTCAAAATTTGAATTTGTTCCTCTAGCTTCCCTCTAGTAGCTTTTTCCTTCTCTTTTTTTGGTACACACTTAGTGGCTCAGACTTGGAAATTATGGATATCTCCTTCATGTGTTGAAGGACAAAGATCAAACTTAGATATTTCGTAATCATTCTCTATAACTTCTTCTTTCCCCTTGCCATTGGTAGGTTTGTCTATCTCCACATATTAATTTCCTGAAGGGTCAATCATTAATCTTGGAAGCAATTTGGATTTTCTTAGACTTGGAGTGGTCCCATGTAGCAGCTTAGCTACTATATCGAAGTCTGGCTCAATCATCTCCTTATATTTCTTCCTCTTACATACTACTTCTTTTAACCATTGGGAAGAAGACGGGATTTTTAAAGAACTAAAGCTTGAGGCAAAAGTGATAGGAGGCAAAGGGGCTTTAGAGGATGAAGGCTTAGAAGTGTCCTCTTGATTGGGAGATGGAAGAGGAGACATATGGACAATATTATCTGGATTTGGTGAGGGTGGAGATATTGAAGAGGTAGGTACTTGGGATGAAGATGGCCTTACTTCAAGAGGTGTTGAAGTATCTTGATGTATCTCCCTTTGAAAATCCTGAGTATCCTAGGGTCTCTTTATTTGTAACTTATCTCTAGTCCCAGAATCATCATGGGCACAAGAGATTTTTAGTTTTCCTCCATTATTAGGCTCTTCACCATCTCTTCCTCTAGTTTTACTTGACCTAGTTCTGTAAACATTGACATTGGTTGTAGATGTAGATATCCTAGCTGATTTCTCTATTTGTTCCTGCCTTTTAGATGAATTACCCTAAGGTTTGGTAGCAGTGTGCTCAACTCTCTTGGCATCTAGCCACTTCTTAGATTTATTCAAGACAAAGAAGGATATTTCTCCCATATCTTTAACCTCCCTATCACCCCAATTAATAAGTGTAAGTGATTCAAATTAAAGAATATCTTAATAGACTTTATCAATTATAGCTGATCCATCATCTTCTATCATTTACTTTAGGAGAGTAAATTCATCATTGAGTTCACTAACATTAAGCATTGTAAATGCATCATTTACTCTCCTAAAGTGTTTATTGTTGTTGCTCTACTGTAATTAAGGATAAAAATCATATATTTGAGCATTTTCATCATAGACTACCACTTCTTGTAGTCCAAGTCAAGGATGCATACTAGAAATGGCATAAAATAATATGAGGTCATATAAAATTATTAGGTGTTCTAAAATTCCACCAATTGATTGTGAAGGTTGTCACTAATTAGTTTACCCCAGTCAATGTATTGGGAATTCCACCCTATCACAGTGATGAATTGGCACATCCAATATTTGAAAGTATGAGTTTCTTTGTCTCCATTAACCTGGTGTAGTAGTGTAATCATATCAGATATATCTTCATTGAAATGTGATCTAAGGAGAATTTTAGGTAATTTGGAATTCCCTTTTCTTGGCTTCTTGAACAAAAATTTAGCAACATTATTCAAATAGGTATCCTTCCTCGTAATGAAGTAGTTGATATCCTATTCCACACTCATATCTACATACTCATCTCTAGTAGGAAGCCTTAGCATGGTACTCAATGATGGCCCATTTAACTTTCCTATTACCTGTTCATTTGTTGTTCTCAATTCTTTGGTATTAGGTTTATAATGTTTGACACAAGCCAATACTAAATCAATGCATTACACAAAAGTTGGGAAACCCCCAACATGAGCCAATCTAGTTTCAAAAGTTGCTTCAGCCATTTTTGACCTTGGGTGATGAGACATCCATAGCCGAAATTCTTCTAGGTTACTATGCCCTAGCTTACTATCCCCCACATTTGATAAAGAATTATGTAAATCTAACTCTCTCTTAAACCCTTGATAAGCATATTTCTTTTTGGATGGTTTAAATTTATTCAAGTTAGGTAGAGGCAAAGAAAAATTTGGAGGGAGAATTTGGGCAAGGTTAAAGCAAAATTACAGAAAAATGGGGTATCAAAATAACTAAGTATCTTGGCAAAGCAAAATTTTTGGAGCTAACAATTGCTGAGTGAATAATTTACTTAATTGGAGGCTCATTTTTGAAGGTGTTGACGAAGGATTTGAAATGGCTATAGTGGAGGTAGGGTTTCAACAGTCATGAATTTTGGCTCTTCTTTCATTTTGAAAATCAAGTGTTTGTTGAAATGGAAGAGAAACAACTTTATAACACCATATTTTACTCTTTTTCACCTTTGTTGGAGGTTCCCTGGTAATTTGGAATAAACAAACTCTTTTCTTTCTTCTTTTTCTTCACACTTCATTTTAAGTGCCAAGGGTACAATGGGAACTAGGAACTTATCAAAGGTTCCATATGTTCCGAGAACCTATGAAGACTCTGACATTTTCTTCTTATTTCTCTTTATTTCCTTGTGAATCTTCAAAATTTTAAACTTTATGTAAGTTCCCAGTCATTGGTAGTTCACTGGTAATCGATAACTTATATGCCTCGCTCCATCTTTTAAAACTTTAGCAGTTGTCAGGAACTAAGCCTTGACTCATAACCTTTTAGAGGTTCCATAGGTTCCCGAAACCTATGGAACTCTCGAAAAAGTTCAATTTTATTTTTTTCATGAACTTTGAAGGTTTTCATTTCAAAATTTTTAGAGTACCGGGAACTTACAATTAGCTCAAAACTTTTCATACATTCCCATAACCTATGGAACTCCTAAAATTTTACCTTCTTTCTTCATTTGTTCATGCTTCTTTCCTTTCAGAGCTATCGATGGCACTAGGAACTAAAAGGTGATTGGGAACTTTTTGGCAGTTTCTTTATTTTCTGATACCAAAGGAGTTCCTAGTAGCAATGAAAGCGCTGACAACTCAATAAAAGGTGATAAAAATGAAATAGAAACAAACTTCCTAATATCCTAGGAACCTCTGAAAGAGTTCCTAGTGGTTATAAAAGCTCTGATAAGTTTCTACTAGGGGCCAAAGCTCAGGCAAGGAGATAATCCTTAGGAAATTTTGGAAAATGATTTGGTAACTTGGAAATTTCACACAAAGACAAGGTAAAACATGGACTTATGACACAAAAAATTTGAAAAATGAAGACTTAGTGGCATAAGCAAGGGTTGGCGTAATAGCTAGCTCTATCTGTGGACAAGGACCTTATGGATGTAGTAGAACCTAGAGACCTCTAATACAACTAGTGACTTCATCCATTGGGCAATAGAGTCCATAATAAGGAAAAAGATGTATAAATTTGCAAAAGGACATGGAAGAAGACAAAACAAGACATACACACACAAAAAAATAGGAAAATAGGAATAGAGACACCAAAAACTCCTAATTCACCTTTATACAAATATGGGGGACAACCCATTTCACTGATTATAAATTTTCATATGTTTTCCACTATAATGAAGGGGAAAATGTGTACCATCTAGAAATGCCAAGTAGAAAGAATTTTGCTTCCATAAATTTGCCTAATCTAAAAAGGTCCCTTCTAGAGAGAATCAAATTTGCCATGGCTACCCTTTGGCTCCTTTCTTTTATCCCATAACAATATTAAATCTCTTACAGTAAAATGCCTTAATCTGGCCCTCTTATCAAATAGATGTTTTACCTTAGCTTGATGCTCTACAATCCTATCCACCACCTAATCCCTTTATTCCTCCATCTTAGTCAGATATAAAATTCTTTTCCCCAATGAATCTTTGAACTGATTATCTTCTAGTACATTATGAAGATGAAGTGCTAAAACCTTCAAAGAAATACAATTTCCCATCAATCCCATAAACTAGGTCAAAATGAAACATCCCAATGACTCTTTTCCTTGTCCTATCTACCCATAATGCATCATATAATTTTGTATGCCAACTCCTTTGATTATCATCAACTAGATTACAAATTATGGTGGTAAGATTTTTGTTACTGGATTTAGCCTAACCATTCCCTTGAGAGTAATAATCAGATGAATGTGCTAATATGATACCATATTTATAACAAAAGCTAGATATTTCATATGAAAAAAGTTTTAGGCATTATCAATAACAATTTTATGGGGAACACCAAATCTGACCAAAATATTTTCTTTAACAAAATCACATATCACTTCTAAAGATGTATGTCTCACCAGCATTGTCTCTACCCACTTGGTGAAATAATATGTTGCTGCCAAGATGTGAGAGTGTCCATCACTAGACGGAGGATTAAGTGGGCCAATAAAGTCCAAACCCCATTGTTGGAATGGCTCTTCAATAACCATAGTTTTAATGGTAGGGCTGAAAGCTTAACTTTCCCTACAAACTATTGACTGGATTCACACTTCTTTACCCATTCATTTGCATCTTTGAACATGCCAAGCTAATAATAATTATTCCTTAAAAGTTTAAATGTTGTAAGATAAGAATAAAAAATGGCCACCACAAGCCTCATTATGAAAGAATTGAAGAAGCTTTTTCTGTTGGTCCTTATCAACACACTTCAAGAATGTCCCATCTATTACTTCCTTATACAAAGAGTCACCCCAAATAATATATTTGGCTGCTTTTAGTTTGATTGTTCTCTTTTGTTCAGGAGACAATTGTCTAGGACATTCACCATACGTAAGGAAATAAGCAATTTTTGAGAACCATTCATCTATCATTCCAACAAAGAGTGCAAGAGGTAACTTAGTGTTTTCTTCAATTGAGCCAATTGAACCATTCTCTGGTATCAATTTACACAAGCCTCTTCCCCTAACTAATTTAGTAGGTTTTATGTCCACATCGTATTCTTGTACCTTGGCAATCCATGAGACTCTATTCAAGCCTATCTCCTATTGACAAAAAACTATTTTTACTGTAGTATCTGGCACATTAACTTTTGAATGAGAATTCAAAATATAAAACCTAAATTATTTAATTACCTTCATGATAGCATACACATGTTTCTCAATCAAATAATAATTAAGTTCATTCTTCTTCAAGGGCACACTCATAAAAGCAATAGGTGCTTCAATGTTTTCATTAGTATATTGTATCAATATGGAAAATAGTGTGTGTTCTAAAGCATAGAAATAAATAATAAAATCCTTTGACAAATCAAGGTGAATAAGAACTAGAGAATTTTCTATAGTTGTCTTAATGTCTTGAAATGCCTTCTTACCCTAATCAGTCCACTTAAAAATCACTTTGTCTTTCATCATTTCAACAATATTTTTATTCAATTCAAAAAAATCTAGAACAAATCTCCTTAGAAAATTTATCTAACCAAAGAAAGACCTAACACCCAGCTTACTTGATGGAAAAGATAGATATTGGATAGCATTTACTCATTATGGATCGATCTGGATGCCTTCTTTATATATTATTTCCCAACAACTTGCCTTTTGTAACCCCAAAGATAGACTTCTTCAGATTTAATGAAATACCTTGTTGATGGTAGCATTGTAACACAAGTCCCATATGGTGTATATGATCTTCTCTTTCCTTACAAAACACTATCAAATCATCTAGGTAGATAACAATGATTTTATTTTTTAGATCACCAAATGAGAGATCCATAGCTCGCTGAAAAGTAGTGCATGCATTCATCAATCCAAATGACATTCTATTGTAAGCAAGTCTTCCCCAAGGGGTTGTGAAATTAGTGTTGTGTTGGTCTTTAGGGGCTACACTGATCTAGTTATAACCTAAAAAACTATCTAGCATTGACATCATTTCAAAACGTGAAATAGTTTGTAATACATGATCCATAACAAGCAGAGTATAATTGTCCTTTAGAGAAGCCTGATTTATGTTGTGAAAATCAACACAAATGCATATTTCTCCACTTTTCTTTCTGACTAACACTATATTGACCACCTAAGTACAATGGTGAATTGGATATATAATTCTATCCTTGACCATTTTGTCAATTTTAGCAAAATAGCACCTGCAACCTTTGGGTTCAACTACCTCTACTTTTGTCTAAACAAAGTTACTCTTGGCTTAAGAGTAATATGATGCTAGAATTTTCCATTCATAAAATCTTTCAAATCATCATACCACCATGCAAAAACATCCCTATAATTACTCAATAATGTTATGAGTCTTTTTCTTTCATTTAATGGACAAGCTTTTCCAACACGCACTATTTTAGGATCATCTTTCAAACCAATATTAACTTTTTTATATTCAAAAAAATTAGAGGCTTCTTCTTATGCCTTGTTCTTCAAATAACGATCATATTTTTCAAAGATATTTTATAGAGTTACCAAACCTTTTGGAATAGTATTTCCATTCAATTGTAACACTTCAAGTTCTTTAGTTTCTTATTTGGGTAGTGATCCTTGGTCAGAGAATTCACTTTCTTCAAATAGTAGATTAGTCTCCAAAAAAAAAAAATTTGTTGATCAATGTCAAAAACTTGCCAATGTTTATCGTTGTCTGGGACACTAGGTCAATAGATCGGCTCAATTTTATGTGTATTTTTCAAACTCAAGGTGTGGTATCATAAGTGTGGTCTAGAGACAACAAGACAATTTGCTTTAGAATTCTAAATATGGGGGATTGCCTCAATTGAAAAGGCATCAAAATATTCAATGTTGTCCCATACTTGATTTCGGTATTGCTTGAGTTTGTCATTCTTCACTTGGAATTGATTCCTCACATGTTTGACTACTAACTCTGCATCACCCAAAATTCTTAAATTTTTTATCCATCTTTTTTTGGATGCTTGTAAACCTAGAAGAAGAGCTTCATATTCAACAGTATTATTAGTATTATCAAATACTAATTTATAAGCAAAGGGCCATTTATCTTTTATAGGTGAGATAAGAATAATTCTAGCTCTATAACCAGAGGAAGAATAACTCCGTCAAATTCCATAGTCCATAATCTTGAATATACATCTGGATAAATTATTTCAAACACTACTTCATTTTCATTTATGAGCATATATTTCATGGGTCCTCTTTCTTATTACAAAATTTTAGACCTTGGATCTTCATATTTTAGGATAGTGTACTTGGATTTGGGCTCAAGATTTAAACAAGCCTTCTTTTTGTTAACAAGGATAAAAGCATGAGACCAATCCATTTGGAATTCACCACCTAAGTCTTTATAAAAACTTCTACTTAATAACATGCCATAACTAGTAGGGATGTCAACAACTAAGATGGTGAGTTTTAATATCTTTTGTGGATAGGTTGCTAAGGCAACTTGAGCATCTTTAAGCTATCCTACGAGATGAACTAGTTTACACTCCATAAATTATACTTTACCAAAAGGTATATTCAGTGAAAGGCCTAAGACATGGGTGATTTTGGAAGGAATGACATTATCAAAGACACCTGAATCTATGATGTACAATTGTTAAAGCTTGTAACTAGTTACATACAAAGAGATGTAAAATGGATCTGGCTTATCATTTACAGAGGAACTAACAAAGGGGACATTATTTCAACAAGAGATAGAGGGAACATCATTATCTTGGGTATTATCACACACTTGATGAATAATAGAAGTAGAAATTTTAGAGTCTCCTTTCACATATTGAACCAATCTCTCTAATTGATGTGGATTTGATCTTAGATAATCAATTTGAGAAATTTGTACCTTTTTCTTACAATGTTCAATAAAATCAAAAGAGTCATTAGAGATAGCAATAGATGAATTAAGAGACTATGTACCTTGAGTGGCTTTACTTGATGGAATAGCAGAAGATTAACCTTCTTGGAGATTCTTCTTCATAAGGATATATAGGGATACTTTCCATGCCTTTATGATTAGCATCAGCATGAATTGTTATTTTTTCTTCGTTCTTCTAGTGTTGTCTTCTTGTGAAGATGTTGCAGGAATGACTATTAATATCATGACGTACTCCCTCTTCATCATCAGACTCATACTCCAAGAAGCTCAAGGAAGGTTGACCATAAGCTTCATTTGCTTCATCATCTGAAGTAGTATATTCTTCAATATTTTCACTAGACATATTCATTTGCATGTACCTAGTCATTTCTGAGCATGTTGAGCCATCATGGTCTGTAGTCAAGTGAAAGTCACACATGGTTGTAATGTGATGATTATCAAAAGAAGGATGTTCAATAGCCAATATTTGTGCAGTAGGAGGAAGTCTTTCTTGTTCATTCTATTAATAGGGTACATAATTATTCCTCGAAATGTCTTGATACAAAGGTAATGGATTTTTTGGAAGCTGTTTTTGATTAAAAGTAAATTATTAGTCAATTTATGTACCATTGGATCTGTGGCAATTGGATTTATAGACTATCCTTTGCCTTTTTGCAATTCTTTATTCCACTTCCCAACTGTTAATAAATCATCCTCTATTTCTATTTCCATGGACTGAGTTACATATAGTTTAGCTACTCGTGCTCTTCTCAAGTGGAAGCTTACATCTGGAGGCTAGGCATTAATAAAGAAACAATTCTGATTTTCAATAATGGGTATTTTGGCATTATCAATTCTATTGACAATTTTATTAAAATGAGCAATGAACTCACACATGGGTTCGTGAATTTCTTTCTTCATTTGTTTTAATTGCACTTGAAGCATGTGTTTAGCACTTTTGAATCTATCTTCAAATCTTTGGCACATAATAGCCCATGAATTTATAGACCCAGGTGGTAAATAGTAAAACCATTCAACTGTATCTCCAGTCAATGATTCTATGAATAGTCGAATAGAGACATCTTCATATTACACGTAAAGAATAGCACAGGCCGCAAAGAATGTATTTATGTGTTCATCAATTGTGACTTTTCCATCACCATTAAATTTGGGTAGAATCTTTCTTAACCCAGAAAGTAAGTCATGCAATTGAACTCCCAATGCTTAGGGGCCTATGGCTGCACCCCAAAGGATTCGTTGTTGTTGAGGAATTGGTTGATATGAACAACAATGGTAAGATTAGTACCATGTAACGTTAATGCTTGATAAGTAGGAGACCCAATGGTGGCTCTTGTAGGAGAAGAAGATCTTCTTGCAGATTGAAAGTTTCCCCTTGAAGTTATAGGGAATGCAAAAAAATCAAGATTTTCCAATTTTCAAAATCAGTGTCCATGATACCCTTGCTACAATCACCTCTACTATATCTTTTTCTAGCCATTGTAGAGATCAAGGTTGATTATTTTGAATAGGTTGAACTATTTGTATAGGTCATGTTGGTTGAGTAGGTTGTGTTGGTTGTCTATATCTTCTTCAAACTTTTGGAATGTGAATTACTCTGTCAACTATCACCAACTCCCCTTCTTCTCGACCTTGAGAAAGTCTCTGAGCTTGTTGTCAAATTTCTCTTCCTATATCTTCTTCTTCATTGATCACTTGGTCTACTTGATGATATTAATGGTTAGATTGTTTGTACCTCCAAGCCAACACACACAAGTCAGTTATGATATCTTCTTGGTTGACATCTAGCTAGTTAATATTGGGTTGCAAAATAGGCCCAAAATTTTATTACAACACCATGACTATGCACCTAGATGATTTTCTCTGGAGGTAGTGGGGTGACCTTCAAATAATTAGTCTTTTGATTCCCCAATAGAGTCGCCAAAAATCTTTTGGTGTAAAGATTTTCCACTATGATAAATATCTTATAAATTAACTTTGTTTATCCCAAATATAGTGAAAAATGTACCAACAGTTGGTAAGATTTCTATGGTTCAACAACCTACCTCTGCATTGAGAGGGGCAAGTCCCTCGTATGATAAAGATTTTGACTTTTGTTGTATATTTAATCCAAAAGTACCAAAAATATTACAAAAAGAGGAATAAAAGAAATATTTAAAAGAAACCTAGGCAATAAATAGGTATTGACCCAGACTTCTTACATGTATGAAAAATTGGTAATAAATAACACAAGTGTGAAAGAAAATACACTCTTTTTCTGTTACAATTGTCTAAACAGCGATGCATGTAACAATATTGATGGAATTTGAACCATACAAGTCTCAATTCACAAAAAGACAAGATAATAGCAATAGTATATATTTTTAGTTTACCAAAAATTAACTGCATATATCCCCAATATTACACAATTTATGGAATAGGTATAAAGAAAGACTATTTGTTTCATACAAGATATGTAGAATTTCCAAATACTGTTATAAGTCTCACATATGAAGTACCAACAACACTAACAAGAATACATAGAAATCTCATGAACAGAGTATCTTCTATTTCTTTGTAGAGCTATATCACTCCAAAAACCTTTATACAATTGTATGAAAGCCAAAAAGTCCCTTCAAGTACAAATGAGCCTCATATATAAGCCCTTTTTCCTGTAACTAATTTTTATTTATAACTTATAATAATAAAATTAAAAAGGTACTTCTATTCATTATAAAGTTATAAATAAAATAAGTCTTTATTAAGTCATATAAAATGACTTAATTCACAAATAGAGAAATGAAACATTTGCTTTAAAACAAAGAAAATTCTTCTAGTCACTTTGTTGGTATGTCCTCTTTAACAACTTTTGATCTATCCAAAGAAGAACACAGACCCTTATAAATTTTGCATCGTTTTACCATAAGCGCCATTATCTTTGTCTCTAGAACTATGGTGTTAAGTAAACGTTGCTTCCAAATAAAAAGAGTGTCTTTAATTTCCTTTGTCTTTCTCACTAGCATAGGAAAATCCTTATAAAAGTTATTTGTTGCATTAGACAGGGTGGATAATTTTCCCATTGTATTAGCATTTACAATCTCCTTATTGAACGGTTCTTTGGAAATCAAATCTTTCAAAGTTTGCTTGACCATTTGCACATTTTCCAAAGCTAAATCATCCTCTACAAACAAATTTACTTCCAAAGCCATGCATCTTATAATGCCTTCAACCTTGACATTCTCAATTTCTTTTTGATGTTTCAACTTAGTGGTGGCTTGTTTAATAACTACAATTTTCCATTCAATTCTTCTTATCCATGTTGCAGAATTATACTCTTCTATATTTTATCAATTTTTTCTCAAAAAGCAATGTTTTGATATCAATTTTGGATATTTCTTCAATATCCTTTGATGCAAGATGCCAAACTATTTCTTCCTTCCTGATTGTTTGAAGTTCATCTTTTAATTTCTTCATCTTATCTATAGCGTGCTGTGAATGGGTGAATGGATTTATCATTAATGATAATATAACCCAAACATCAATGAAATATGCAAGTAAACAAGCTTGAATAAATAAGCATAAAACTCACAAAACCTGTTACCCTGCGGCTTCCATTGTTCGCCTATCTGTTCTCGACCTTGATGCTGAAGAAGATTGGCCCTCGGTGAGCTTGCTTCCTTGCTTGTTGATGGTGACAAGAACGGAATGGCTGTTGTATTTTGTTGTGTTGAAGATGAGCTTCAAACACAAGGACAATGAATAGAGGATGTGGGATGGCTAGAATGATTTCTGCATTAGGAGGGTATGAAGAAGGGAATTGAGAAGAATGTGGGCATTATGAGGATGCCAGAAGAAGATTTCTAAAAGAAGTTGGGCATGATAAGGATGCCAGAAGAAGTCCCCTTAATTGCTTAGAGAAGGGTCTTATTTATAGATTTTCTGAAAAGGCAATGGAGGGTGAGGATCAAAAGATGAGATCAATGGCCCTCATTTTTTGTGAATCTTTAATTCATTATGGATGAATTAAAAATTATTTTTTGAGAAGAGTGGGTTATGATAATTGAATTAAGAATTCAATAGTGGAGGATAGTGGGTTATGACAATTGAATTAAGAATTCAATAGTGGGGGATAGTGGGGGACAATTGAATTTTAAATTCAATAGTGGATGATAGTGGGGAACAATTGAATTAAGAATTCAATAGTGGATGATAGTGGGGAATAATTGAATTAAAGATTCATTTTTGGATAATGGAGGATATTAGCTAATTAAATATTAAGAATATTTAATTATATGTGCAACATGGTGAGGTGGAAGGGATGAGGTGGAAAGATGAGGTGGATTGATGAGCTGGATTTTGTGAGGTGGATTTATGATTTGAGACATTAGAAGAATTTGGGGAATTTAATTAAATAAAATAATTTTATTTAATTATGGGATAATGAACCAATCAAATAAACTTATAATATTTATTTAATTGACAAAAGAAAATATGAATTAAGATAAATATCAAAATATTTACTTAATTCAACCTGAGCGAATTTTAGGTGTCTACATTTTGCCCCTCTTTGAAACAATGTGCTTTATCACGTTGTTTCAAAGAATAAATAGTCTGATAATGATACATGCCCTAGTTTGCCCCTGGTATAGGTTATGATGATAGGATGCCCCCTCAGGAGATTGGATGGGGAGAGGGCAGCAGGCATGAGACGGACAATCTCACGATAAGATATGTTGACAGGAGATGAAATGGTTGAATGCAGAAGAAAGGGATGAATGATATGGAATGCAAGATAAAAATGATAACACACACAAGCAAGTAAGCAAGTATGCACAAATGACACAAGCACAAACAAGGTATTGCCCCTGTCGAGCGATAAACCCAGGATATGGATCGATGATGTTTGGTTTCAGGAATGAAATATGTCGTATAAGACTCCAGGTCTAGTTTCGACAATGCAACATCCTGTCTAAGACATTTGATATGATAGTGTTGTCATGGCGAGGAATGATATATCCCTAGAGCAACACGAAGGATAGTGTCTAGTTTTAGGAAATGAAACATGTCGTATAAGACTCATGTGTTGGTCTGGTTTTGACAATGCAACATCCTGTCTAAGACAATTGATTGAGTTGGTTTACGACCGGACAAGGATCAAGACCATTGATTGTGATTGGATCATTTGACAAGATTGACTTGACTTGATTGACATGGATTAAGGATAGACTTGCAATTGGATATAGTATGGATATGGATATGGATATGAGACGCAATTGGATATGATATAGATATGGAAATGGTATATGAACGGTAGTTGGATATGGTATGGATATGGATATGGATATTTGTCACCTTGATATAGAAAGTATTTTGAAGCGCTTTCATCATTGGGCTTTATTATGTTGTAAGAAAATACAAGCATCTAGGTATAATTAAACCAAGATGACCTAAGTATTACTTACATGGATTTTGATATAGCAAGTTAATACAAGCATCTAGTCAAAATTGAATCTAGATGACCTGAGTACTTCTTGCATTTTTCAATAGACAAGGATTGCCCCTTTTCATGTTTAGACCTCGGAGTCCTCGATGATCTTTTGCTGATCATGTCGTTAGACAAAATTCGTCACATTACTAAAGTTTGATCCACAAGCAACAGACAAAGAAAATAATCATGCCCCCATCATAGCATCTCTAGCTTTTGGCATCCTCGAGTAGCATAGAAAGGCATGATAGCATAAATCAAGACTCTTAATCTAACCAACACAAAACATTCTTGCATTTAGATGTGTCTTTTTGCCATAATTGATATGAGATTTAGCTTGAGCGTTTCAGTATGGTGCTCTATTTTGCCTTGGATAGGTTGATGTTTTTTGTCAAGATTTTTGTTTGGAAGCGGGCTTTGTTGCTCTTGTTTGTCTAGCAGAACGTATCACAATCCTTATTGGTGGGACGGATGACAAGACATGGGATGGATGAAAAGTAGAGCAGACTCAGATGGATAGAAGGACTAGACATGGAACGGAGGGGAAAGTGAAGCCTCGGGGGTGCATGAGAATAATGGCCTTGCCTACGTGACGACGCAGAGGCAATGTAGTTCAGGGCTTGGACCATGGATGGACTAGAGGATAGATGACAAGATATGAGATGGATAGGGAAGCAGAGCCTCGGGGGTACATTGGTAATGGCCTTGCCTTCGTGACAACGCAGAGGCAACGTAGTTCGACAAGAACCCTAATGGACCCAAGATATGGATCAGATGAGACATGATATGGAACATACATGGATCAGATATGGATCAGATAAGACATGATATGGATCAGATATGGAACAAAAAGAGATATGACATGGAATAGATATGGAACAAACAATACTGATGACAAGGAACCACCACGGATATGTAGATGGATGGAAGATAGTAGATACGGATGGTTATGAGGATGGGCAATAGTGGATAGAAGGAAACAAGGATGTGATCTCCAAGGACTATGTCACATAAGTGTAACATGCCCCATTGTAGGTAGAGTACATAGGATTGTTCATGACAATGCTAATGATGATAGGAGGATGAGAGGATAATGAATGATCTGCATGGTATGGAGGGATAAGGTATGTCAAGAGACATCTAGAACATTTGTCAACATTATGCCCCCAATCTTTATCAAGACTAAAGAATAGAGGAAAGGAAGTTTGGATGGATGGATGGGAAATGATAGGTATGTAATGGATAGAGGATAGGATAGGAAATGGTATGAAAGGAAACTGGTAGGAGAAGAGTGATATGCCGATGAGACAAAGTGCCCCCAAGTTTAGGTGACATAGAAGATCAACTTACACATGATGCCTGTTTACCAGGTTTTCATCATGGTACTTATCCAAGGCGCCTGTTTGCCTAGTTTTCACCATTGGATGAAGGGATTTTTCTTTACTTTTTTCATTTTTTTATTTTTTTATTAATATTTAGATAGGAGAAGGTGGATATGGAAAGACTCAAGTATAGAGTTCCTTGAAAGGTGATAGTTCCGCTAGATAGATAGTGTCGAATGGACCATGTCAAGTGTTCTCATAGATGTTGGTAGGGGATTGCATGAAAGTGATATGGCGTAGGTAGATAGCAAATTATGATGCAGAATATATAGGGAAGGCTTATGCAAAAGCATGGACCATAGGAATAGGATGAGGAAGATGTGTAAGATAATAGTGGAAGGAAGGGGAGATGGAGTTATACGGAAGTGTTGTGGAATGGAAGGGAACCATGACCAACGGTTGCACATACCATGGCAAACATTGAAGCTGGTGATGGGAAAGTAGTGTAGGAAGCAACAGAGGTTTTTGCTGTTGATAACTAAGAGGGGGGGTGAATCAGTTATCCTAATTATTTCTTCTTTTGAACTTTCTTATTAATCAATGCAGCATTGAATCAAACAAACAAACATTACCATGAAATGAGAAACACATGACACAGTATTTTTGACATGGAAACCCTGTTAAGGGAGAAAACCACGGGGTGATTAACCCAAAGATTATTCTCTGTTAGAAGAATAAGGAATTACAAAAATGACACTTGCCAATTAGGGCTCACTGCCCGAGCACACTGCTCACAAAGAGGCACACTGCCTACAAGGAGACACACTGTCTACAAAAGATTGTTATACAATACTTGAACTGATTGGAAGCATCTACATATGCTAGAGTTCAGTTCTGGTTAGGCTCAGTACACTGATCTGCTGCACTTCATCTTTCCTCTGTTCTTTATTCTGCTTTCCTTTCACATATCGAATCTTTTCTTACTACTTTTGCTCTACTTTGCACTTGTTCACATATCTCCTCATACAACTACTCTTCTCATAGCTAAATCCATCATGCATATATATCCGCACATGTAATTTCATCACCTTTCTAGTCGGCATCCGGAACAGTCTATTTTCTCACAAACTCTATTCTGTCGGCTGAATCCTTGCACATCAAGTAATGTGGATCAAGCATATACTTGTAGATATCATTAATCATGTCGTCCAAACATGATTCATGCCTTCACAACCTTTACCATCAATAGTAACACATCCGGAAAGTAATCTGATGTTCTGTCAATGAGTTCTTCCTCTGTTCACACTGTTACTCAAAAATCCGGTATTCAACTGTTCATATCTTTTCCTTTGTTCATCACCGGAGGCTAAATCCTTGGAATATACCACTCAAGGTAGTCCTCTTGACTTCCCCAAATCTGCACTGCACCAAGATACTTCCTCTGAGAGATTCGGACCAATCTGTTAGACCTTGCCACATGCTCTGTTCTTGTTCACCGGACCACAACAATCTTCATTCTGACTTCTGGTAGAGACACACCATGACTTGCAGATATGTGGGATGACCTTTGTTGCCATCAATGACAATAACCATGAATCCATATAGTGTCTCTTGCCAACAATCTCCCCCTTTGGCATAGATGGCAACACTTAGTGAAAAATGACTAAGTGTATACACTATGCTCCCCCTTGGCTGATGCTCTATCTTTATATACAATTTCTGGAACTCCCCCTTAGTTGGATTCCTCATTTTTCACTACTCCTCACTCCCCCTTTGATATCAATGGCAAAGGGTAGGGTCCGCACACCAAAATTTTTCAAAAATTTACTATACTTAGCTGCATATTACATATTCACAAAAACTAAAGAATGTCTGCAAAGGATGTCTTCAATTGGATGAGTTCTGTAGCCCAACTTTGCTTCATTCTATCCAAAATTGAAATGTGACCACTCAACAAAAATGCAAAAGCTTCTGCCCTCTTAAGATCTGTCGGATCATTGGTTTGGGCGGTAGTCTTGGCATCATTTATGGCCTCATGCATAGTTTCTAACTTAGGGATTATAATCCTTCTAAGTTCTCCCATTCGGTTAATTATATTCTTCCTTTCCTTCTCAAAGTTCTTTATTGCATTTGTGATTGCAATAGTTTGACATTCTTGAGTTACTATGGAGGAAGAGAGAGGATCAAAACTTTGAGACAAACTCAGTAGTTTGTCCTGTTCCTCTTTTATTTTCTTCTCAATTTCTACTGTTGTTTGACCAGGAGATACAAAATTTGTAAATGTCACCGCCATCCTTAAGAGCATTTTCTAAGCTCTTTATTCCAATACTCATATTTCTCCTATCATTAGAGATTAACCCTAGTACTTCTGAAAATCTCTTATCCAAAAACTCCTTCCGGACCTTTTCTTCAGCTGATTTTTCTAGAGAATCAAAATGTGTATCAACACTGCTGACTAAGGTTTTGAGATTACTGGAAGAGGAGGCTATTGGATCTATCTGAACCGATGGCATAATCTTTGCAAGCACTCCGGAAGCAGCCTCTAACAATTCACAGTCTTCCATATGAGACTTTAGGAGTTTTTCATTTGCCTTAGCATTTGCAAATGAAGCTATCTTCATTGTCTGCACCGGAGAGAGGGAATCAAAGTTGAATGGACCTTGTAGAAGCTTCGGTTCATCAATCTCTATTGCTTCTTTGCTTAGAAATTTTTGGATAGTTTGTGCAGTGTCTCTTGCCCGAGACAGATGTTTCTTCTCTTCTGCAGTCTTGGAGCTGTCCTTTGGAAATTTCTCTTTTTCCACATTCTTACCACTATCAGTTGTGGTTTTCTCTGTTGGAGTCTTCTCTTTCTCTGCACCCTTGGTACTGTCAGTTTCTTTTTCTTTTACCGCTGCTTCTTTCTCCAGTAGTTTCTCTTCTTCTTTGGATCCGGAGATTGTAGGGGAAACTAGAGGAGAAATGTTGGTTTGTTCAGGGGCCACTTCTTTCGGAGCAAAGGATTCCAAGTCCACAGCTGTTTCTGCACCTAAGTCCTCTACAATAAAAAGATTAAACCTTTTAAAGGCCTTCCAGAGGATCTCTTCTGTCTCTATGGCCACCTTGTCAGTCTCACCAAGCATGAGTTGATTCATCCTTGCTTTACTCCTGAACTCATCTTTGCAGTCTTTGAATATTATGTTCATTGTCTTGGGATCAATTTGAGGATATAGCTGAATAGCTATCTGCTCCCGGATCTCAAGATCTTTTACCTGGGCATTGTTCTTTCTTATTTCTAATTCCTTTTCTAGGCTTTTAGGAATTAGAGATATAATCTCAATGAAAGACTTATTGTATATGTTCAGATACTTGATTGTGTCTTCCTGCAGAATCTTTTGGTCAGCCTCATTGTAGTCATCATATAATTCAGTCATTGGTTGAAGGTTTCCATCCACTGTGACTGACTTGATTACACTCTCTAGAGACAGGGTGGGCTTTTCAACAAATACCTCTGCCATTTCTTCCTTGTCTTGGCCTGTGGAGGGTTTACTGGATCCTTTCTTCTTCTGCTTCTTTATTTCTTTTACCCCCTCATCTGATTCCATTTCCTCTTCATCTTTCTGACTTGTATAAGCCCTTGTGGCTTTTATTTTAGACCTTTTCTCTCCTTTACCGGATGTCTGACCTTCCAATTTAGATATTTTTAAGCTTTTGGTTCTGACAGGTGTAGATCCTTTTGATGATCTGGTCCGGGTTGAGGTTTCCACCGGAGCACTTTTCTTGCTTTTCTTTTCTGCCTCTTTCTTTTCTTCCTCAGCCTTTGTCCTCTTTTCTTGGTTGGCATCAAGTGCTTCCTTTGGGATGCCTAGGCCTTGAGCAATATACTCTACTTCTTTTCTCACCTTCCTCTTTATCTCAGGTTCCCTGAGTTCCACATGGATCTTTACACTCAACTCCTCAAAGGTTCCAAACCTTTCTGCCTTTGGATCTTTGGGTTGACTAAGCATGTGTTGAACATGCAGTTCCACAATCTATTCATCAACCTCATACCCCATGGGCATGATCCAGACTGTCCTTGGCTCCACTGCCTCCATTAGGCACTGATCAGTATCCACCATAAAGCAAACTGAGTCTTTGTATTTTTCAACAACAGACTGGGGAATTCTTTCTCTTGCTTGCATCATGCTCTGGAAGTTTTTGAAGTATCCCCACAGGGCTGTATTTCTTGCTTTGGCATCCCCAAGCCCATGTAAATAATCTCTTATCTAGACTGCAACAGGTTTGTCATTCTGCCATTCCCATCCACTTGATCCGGGCAGCTCATTCATGAAGTAGAAAAATAGACATAATATAAGAGTACCATACTTAAAAGAATTCTTTTTGTCCTTTTTGATCTTCTGTATATTTTCCATTAATTGGCTTAAGAGAAGTTCACAGAGATTATAATCTGCATTCTTCCTCAACATTTCATAGGCAGTATATACTGCAGTTCTGGATACAGATTTCTCCCTACTAGAGTGATAAATCTTGTAACCTATTATCATGGATGCAAACTTGATATCCAGGTCAGAGATATCTTCAATGGTCATTGCCCTCTTATCAAATTTTGATCTGGTGGCCTCAGTTACAATGTTATTTTTGACAGATTTAAGGATAGGTATCCCTCCAGAAGAGTATAGACCAGTCACTGCCCTAATTGCCTCTTTTGTGATCTTGCAGGGTCTATCCAGCCATAGGAAGTTGTCATGCATCCTACTCAATACATACCGGACCCATTCATTTTCTTCAAAGTAGGGGAAATGAATGAATTGATCAAATTGTTTCTTCTGGATACCCTTATACTCTGGTTTAAGCTCAAAAGCATTGTCTATCAATTGTTTGTGATAGAAATCTCTCAATTTGAATTCCCAAAATTCCTTAATACTTGCATGTATGTAAACCCTAATGTCTTCTGTGTGTAAAATGCCATGAGGAACACTAGAGAATGCTCCTAAGGGATCTACCTCCAATGACTTGTATGGGTGTTTCTTAAATTCAGGTCGGGGCCTATCTGAGATCTTTACTATTTTCGGAGTAGCCATTTTTCAAAAGATAAGTAGTAAGATATCAAAAATGGAAAATACCTTATGCGCCTTTGGTTACACGGAGTGATTGGATTGATTTCTGTATGTAATGACTTCGGCAAGAGATCTTTGGTGAACTTGATAAAACTTGTTGCAGAGCTCCACTTTTTGCTTCTTCTTGAGTGTAGAATGAGTAAGTGATTTATGAGAAATCCCTTATATTGCTCCGCAAACCCTAATATCTGATGGCAATAAATGCTCGACCTACATTATTCTGGTTTGCCTTATTCAGATAACTTGAAGAACCGGATTAGTCCTGATCTACGAACATCATGCGGATCTTCCAACCATGAACAAATCAAGATGACATATCACAAGGACATCCCAAACACTCTGTCCAATCTACAGAATAAGATAATGCACTTCCGGATCTCTCCGGACCTTTTTGTAATCCTCTGTCATTCCGGAGCATCTCCCGGAATAGGTCTTACTTGATCGATCACAACTTCTTCACATATTCATGCGAACCTCTGAAATCTTATCTAAATCATCTCAAGACTTATATCTACAAACCCTTTACTCCGCATCTTGTGCCACATCCGGCACCACTTGATTGGCTGGGGGAACAGGATTTTCTTTGAGTCTCCCCCTGAGCCAAAGCTCACCTTTTAATTTCTGGAAGGAATATCAGCACCAGAGTCTGGTGCGGATCTAACCTCTACATTCTCTGAACTTTTCTTCACCCAAATCTTGTTCATCTGATTCCTAACTTCATCCGCATTCATCTTTTGTTTACCCTTGTCTTGATTCTGATTATACACCGGACCTCTTTTGTCTTGATTCTTGCTTCTGCAGACTTTTACATTATGACCGGACCTATTACAGATTTGGCAAATAACATTTCCTTGCATATTTGACTGATAACCTCTTGATCTGCATTGATTAACCATATGACCTATTCTATTGCATGCAAAGCATCTACCATTGAATGATTTGTTTATTTGCATATTTCTGCATTCATGAGACTTGTGTCCATACCTTTTGCAGTTAAAGCACTGTCCGGAGAAGAATGAATTAGTCTGATTCATTCTCTTTCTGCACTGATTAGCTTTGTGACCAAAGTGATTGCAGCTGTGGCAGAATCCATTGAAGGATGGATATCTTTGAGCATTGGGCTGCCTTACCGGAGGTCTTCTAGGCCTATTCCTTGGATTTTCTGATCCAAAATTCTTTTGACCAGATCTGGATCTTTCTCCTTTCTCATATCCCAAACCATACTTGTCATCTATCCTCTTTTGACTTCCAAGAAGAACTTCAAGTTGAGCAGAACTTATCTTGAATTTCTCTTTATATTCATTTGCTGTTTGAAGGTCTCTTTTGAGAGAGACAATTTGATCCTCAAGTTTTTCTTCATTATCTTTGGCATCTTCAAGATCAGATTCAAGATGTCTGATAATCCTGTCCATCTGGTGGCATTCTTCTGATTTCTCTTTAAGGGATTGTCTTAGATTGTCTTCAGCTTTTCTTTTCTCTTCAATCTCTTGAGTAAACTTTATAACTCCTGATTCCATTTCATGTCTTACCATAATGACTTCTTTTGATAATTTTTCACATAATTTAGTTTTCTCAGTCAATTCTTCATTTGTATTACTTTCTTCACTTTGTCTTGCCAATTGTTGGAGCAGCTCCTTTCTCTTTTTCATAGAGAGACTTAATTTGTCCTTTAGTTCTCTCATGAATTCATCAGCCTATTTGAGTCTTTCCTTTAATTCATTGACTTCAGAGTTTGACTGTTCAAGATCCTCAAGGGCAGTCTTGAGTTGCTCCCTTAAACCATATACATCCATTTGACTTCCCAGATCTTCCTCAAGCTGTTAGGCTCTATTAGTAGGAACTTAGCTCTTATACCAATTGTTGATAACTGAGAGGGGGGGTGAATCAGTTATCCTAATTATTTCTTCTTTTGAACTTTCTTATTAATCAATGCAGCATTGAATCAAACAAACAAACATTACCATGAAATGAGAAACACATGACACAGTATTTTTGACGTGGAAACCCTGTTAAGGGAGAAAACCATGGGGTGATTAACCCAAAGAGTATTCTCTGTTAGAAGAATAAGGAATTACAAAAATGGCACTTGCCAATTAGGGCTCACTACCTGAGCACACTGCTCACAAAGAGGCACACTGCCTACAAGGAGACACACTGTCTACAAAAGATTGTTATACAATACTTGAACTGATTGGAAGCATCTACATATGCTGGAGTTCAGTTCCGGTTAGGCTCAGTACACTGATCTACTGCACTTCATCTTTCCTCTGTTCTTTATTCTGCTTTCCTTTCACATACCGGATCTTTTCTTACTACTTCTACTCTGCTCTGCACTTGTTCGCATATCTCCTCATACAACTACTCTTCTCATAGCTAAATCCATCGTGCATATATATCCGCACATGTAATTTCATCACCTTTCTAGTTGGCATCCGGAATAGTCTATTTTCTCACAAACTCTGTTCTGTCGGCTGAATCCTTGCACATCAAGTAATGCGGATCAAGCATATACTTGTAGATATCATTAATCATGTCAGCCAAACATGATTCATGCCTTCACAACCTTTACCATCAACAATAACACATCTGGAAAGTAATCTGATGTTCTGTCAGTGAGTTCTTCCTCTATTCACACTGTTACTCAGGAATCCGGTATTCAACTGTTCATATCTTTTCCTTTGTTCATCACCGGAGGCTAAATCCTTGGAATATACCACTCAAGGTAGTCCTCTTGACTTCCCCAAATCCGCACTACACCAAGATACTTCCTCTGAGAGATCCGGACCAATCTGTCGGACCTTGCCACATGCTCTGTTCTTGTTCACCGAACCACAACAATCTTCATTCTGACTTCCGGTAGAGACACACCATGACTTGCGGATATGTGGGATGACCTTTGTTGCCATCAATGACAACAACCATGAATCCATATAGTGTCTCTTGCCAACATTTGCTTGGTGGATGAATGATTTAGGAATTTATGGACCCACATAGACTTAGTATTTTTCTAATTTTTATTTGCCATATGGGATGGAAGAATTTGAGACTTTTGGATGGAATGGGAGAAAGTAGATGGTTGAGATTCTTGAGAGGTGGATGCCTCATGTAACTTTAGGGCTCTTTGCTTGGGTACCCAAACCATTTTATTTTTAGATAGTACCTGTGAAGGTATGGGTTTGGGTGTAGGTAGCTTTTGTGTAGCTTTTGGAGTAAGCATTTGTTGCTTGGGGACCCACACCTTTTTCAATTTGGCATTGAGGTGTATGGGTGTATGCAGCTTTTGATATGGATAATTCTTTGATTCTTGGCTTTTATATCCTAGGTCATGAGGACTCTTAGGATTTTTTACTTTATAGCTAGAGGCATCCACATATTCATCATTGAATCCCCATCACCTGATAAGGTCTTCACCACTACAAAGTTCGCTGAGTCCTCTTTCCGATGAGTGTTTGTTTGCAAATTTTTGACTCTGTATGCAAAAGTTCTGTGAGTTTGAAAAAAATAGCCTATTTGGCTAAGTGGCAATTAAAAGAGGAAAAAAAAATAACTCCCCTTTTTTGTTTTTCTTTTTATTATTAACTGAGCAAGATTTTAAAAAATCCTTATTTTTTATTTTTATTTTTTAATTTTTTTATTTGATTTTTTTTTTTTTTTTATTTATTAATTATATTTTTTTTTGCTATTGAGTGTGTGCAGGTGTGGCGGCGATGGTGGACGCAGGCAGAGGCAGCAGGTGGTTGGTGGTGGGTGGAGGCGAAGGTGGAGTGAGAGCGGCGCGCGGGAGAGAGCCAGGCAGCAGGCGGCAGGCAGCGGCAGAGGGGTTAGGGGGAGCGGCACGAGGGGAGGGAAGGTAGCGGCGATGGAGCTGGGTAGAGGGGTTCGGAGGGAGTGAAGCAGGTGAAAGGGTGCAGAGGAGCTGCAAGGTGTAGGGTGAGGAGAGGGTGGCATGAGGGAGGGGTGAGAGGAGGGGGCAGTGGTGGCTGAGTGGGGTGTGGTGGAGATCGGGGGAGCGGCGGGGAAAGGCTGCGCGGAGGGATGGGGGGGCGGTTGGCGGGTGGGGCGGGGCTACGGGAGAAGGGAGGATAGGGGTTTGCAGGGGGGAATGGGGTGGGGAGGCCGCGGGAGGGGGGAATGATTGGTAGCCCAGGGGATCGGGGGAGGGGATGGGCCGAAGGGAGGGAGCTGCGTGACGAGGGGAGCGTGGGTGGCGGGAAGTGTGGGCGCGGGGGGGGGAAGGGGGTATGGGGGGTACGCAGGGGTAAGGGGTGGGTGACGGGGGGGAGGCTGGGGTGGCAGGAGGTAGAGGTGTTAGGGGATGGGTGGCGGGTTGGGGGGGGTTTGGGGGGGTCGGGGGGGATGGGGAGTTGGGGTTTTTTTTGTTTTGTTTTTTTTTTTTTAATTTTTTTTTAATGTTTTTTATTTTTAGTTTTTAATTTTTTATTTTTTTAAATAAATAACCCAAAAGCTTTTAAAGAAAGGTATTCAGATTTTTTTATTGTGTTTTTTTTTGTAAATTTTATTGCAAAAAATGGGTTGAAAAGTAAAAAATAAAATTCAAAAAATTTTGGGTAACAAAACTAGACAAATGATAGGGGATTTCTTACCTCCAAAGCCTCCTGGACTCAACGGTGAGGTCAATTTGTGTAGAGGAGGCCATTTGTGAAAGTCGATGTCCGAATGTGCTTTGAAACACCTGAATCCTGCAACAAAACTTTCAACAACAAACACTCACAAACAAGAATGGGGGTTAGATCACAATGGGCGCCAAAATGTGAATGGGTGAATGGATTTATCATTAATGATAATATAACCCAAACATCAATGAAATATGCAAGTAAAACAAGCTTGAATAAATAAGCATAAAACTCACAAAACCTGTTACCCTGCGGCTTCCATTGTTCGCCTATCTGTTCTTGACCTTGATGCTGAAGAAGATTGGCCCTCAGTGAGCTTGCTTCCTTGCTTGTTAACGGTGACAAGAACAGAATGGCTATGATATTTTGTTTGTTGAAGATGAGCTTCAAACATAGGGACAATGAATAGAGGATGTGGGATGGCTAGAATGATTTCTGCATTAGGAGGGTATGAAGAAGGAAATTGAGAAGAATGTGGGCATTATGAGGATGCCAAAAGAAGATTTCTAGAAGAAGTTGGGCATGATAAGGATGCCAAAAGAAGTCCCCTTAATTGCTTAGAGAAGGGTCTTATTTATAGATTTTCTGAAAAGGCAATGGAGGGTGAGGATCAAAAGATGAGATCAATGGCCCTCATTTTTTTGTGAATCTTTAATTCATTATGGATGAATTAAAAATTCTTTTTTGAGAAGAGTGGGTTATGACAATTGAATTAAGAATTCAATAGTGGAGGATAGTGGGTTATGACAATTGAATTAAGAATTCAATAGTGGAGGATAGTGGGTTATGACAATTGAATTAAGAATTCAATAGTGGAGGATAGTGGGGGACAATTGAATTTTAAATTCAATAGTGGATGATAGTGGGGAACAATTGAATTAAGAATTCAATAGTGGAGGATAGTGGGGAATAATTGAATTAAAGATTCATTTTTGGATAATGGAGGATATTAGCTAATTAAATATTAAGAATATTTAATTATATGTGCAACATGGTGAGGTGGAAGGGATGAGGTGGAAAGATGAGGTGGATTGATGAGCTGGATTTTGTGAGGTGGATTTATGATTTGAGACATTAGAAGAATTTGGGGAATTTAATTAAATAAAATGATTTTATTTAATTATGGGATAATGAACCAATCAAATAAACTTATAATATTTATTTAATTGACAGAAGAAAATATGAATTAAGATAAATATCAAAATATTTACTTAATTCAACCCGAGCCAATTTTAGGTGTCTACACTTGCTAATTTAATTTAATAGATTCTCCAACACATAGGAGTCCATCTAAAAAGATTTTTCCAATCCATGCCTCTGAGGCCCTTCCAAATGCCTGATATCTTCTTTCTTTCTCCATTGTATCTTTATCAATATCCTTTATATTTGCACTATCTGAAACTGAGGGTCCATCCAATTGCTCAGTTGGAGTATTTAGGATAGATTTGATATAAGATGTTAACATTTGAATTTGTTCCTGTAGTTGCTCTCTAGTATCATTTTGTTCTTTGTTTTGTATAAAATCTTAGCATCTGAGACTTGGAAACTACTGATATCTCCTTCGTGTGTTGAAGGACCAAGATCAACCTTAGATATTTGATAATCATTCTCTATAAATTCTTCTTTCCCATTGTCATTGGTAGGTTTGTCTATCTCCACATACTGATTTCTTAAAGGGTCAATCATTAATCTAGAAGTAATTTGGGCTTTCTTATACTTGGTAATGGTCTCATGTAGCAGCTTAGCTACTAAATCAAAGTTTGGCTTAATGATCTCCTTATATTTCCTCTTCTTACATCCTAGTAATTTTAACCATTTTGAAGAAGACAGGATTTTTGAAGGACTAAAGCTTGAGAAAGAAGTGATAGGAGGAAATGTGGCTTTGGAGGATGAAGGATTAGAAGTGTCCTCTTCATTGGAAGATGGAGGAGACATATGGACAATATTATTTGGATTTGGGGAGGATGGAGATATTGAAGAGGTAGGTACTTGGGATGGCGATGGTCATACTTCAGAAGGTGCTACAGTATTTTCATGTATCTCCCTTTGAATATCTTGAGTATCTTGGGGTCTCTTCATTTATAATTTAGCTTTGGTCCTAGAATCATCTTGGGCATAAGAGATTTTTAGTTTTTCTCCATTATTAGGCTCTTCACACTCTCCTCCCCTAGTTGTACTTGACCTAGTTCTCTAAACATTGACACTGGCTATTGATGTAGATATCCCAACTAATTTCTCTATTTGTTCTTTCCTTTTAGATGAATTACCCTAAGGTTTGGTAGTAGTGTGCCCATTTCTCTTGGCATCTAGCCATTTCTTAGATTTGTTCAAGACAAAGAAGGATCTTTCTCTCATTTCTTATCCCTCCCTATCAATCCATTTAATAGGTGTAAGGGATTCAAATTGAAGAGTATCCAAATATGTATATACTTTATCAATCATATCTGATCCATCATCTTCTATCGCTTTTGTGTCCCATTCCAACTCATAGTCTTTCATTTGTTGAACTATTAATCTGGACCAATCCCTCTTTCTTACTTCAAAGTCATTTTCATAATCTTCCCAATAATCTTCTAAATGGGGGTGATGGAATTATTTGGTTCCTAGATACAGATTATCTCTAGCATAGTTTTTCTATCAAATGGGTATCTAAGACTATGATGGTGCATAGTGGTTTTCACCAATTATCTTTCCACATTCTATGCATCAGATGAGGATGGACAAGTGTAATAAGATAATCCAATTGGGAATGGATACCCTACTTTCTTCATGTCTCTACATTTCTTATTCAAAGTTTATATCTGTTTGCATAGTTCAATGAGAACTAAGTGATCACATAGATACTTAGGAAATTTATATAGATACTCATCAAAACCACCTATTATTATATAAGAAAATATTTGAAACTAAAAAAAATAAACTTCCAAACTACTTAATCGGACATGCTACTTTAGGAGAAAACCTTTGCCCTACATTGGCATTGAGTTCACTAACATTAGGCATTGTAAATGCATCATTTACTCTCCTAAAGTGTTTATTGTTGTTGCTCTACTGAAATTGAGGATAAAATCATATATTTGGGCATTTTCATCATAGACTCCCACTTCTTGTAGTCCAGGCCAAGGGTGCATACTAGCAATGACATAAAATAAATAGGTCATATAAAATTCTTGGGTGTTCTAAAATTACACCAATTACTTGTGAAGGTTGTCATTGATTAGTTTACCCCAGTTAATGTATTGGGAATTCCACCCTATCACAGTGATGAAATGTCACTTCCAATATTCGAAAGTGTGAGTTTTTTTATCTCCATTAATCTGGTGTAGCAGTGAAATGATATTAGATACATCTTCATTGAAATGTGACCTAAGGAGAATTTTAGGTAATTTGGACTTCCTTGTTAGGAATTGCATGCAGAAGATATCAATTAAATGCAAATAAAGATTAAATAGAGGAATGAAAAATACACAGAAATAATAATAGCAAGAGACAATTTTTAACGTGGTTCACCCAAACTCGGCTACATCCACCAACAGAGACTCCAATATTATTATCTAATAAATCAAATCGATTACAACCAGCAATCCTTGCAACTCGATACCGCTACAAATGCTACAAAACAATATCATTTGAAATCCCAACCCTTAGTCATTTTTATCAAGACTTATGTCAGTTAAAAAATAGGTTTTTTATGTCAGCCAATAGAAAAATCAACTCCCGATGCCTTTATAAAATAATAAAATTTGTTTGAGGTTTATACAATGGCGTTGCCCCTGGACCCTGCAAGGGGCACTGCCCCTTGACCCCATCTTGGGGGTGCTGCCCCCAAACCCCTGTTAAATAATTTGGGGGGAAACCGTACCGATGCAAGTGGAGAAAATTTAACCTCCGAGTCTAATTAGGCTCCATATAACAACATTCCCTTTTCTTGGCTTCTTGAACCAAAATTTAGCAATGTTATTTAGACATGTATCCTTCCTCACAATGAAGTAGTTGATAGCTTATTCCACACTCATCTCTAGTAGGAAGCCTTAGCATGGTACTCAATGATGACCCGTTTAACTTTGCTCTTACCTGGTCATCTATTGTTCTCACTTCTCTGGTTTTAGGTTTATAATGTTTGACACATGCCAATACTAAATAAATGCACTATACAGAAGTTGGGAAACCCCCAGCATTAGCCAATCCACTTTGAAAAGTTACTTTGGTCATTTCTGACCTTGGGTGATGAGACATCCATAGCCAAAATTCTTCTAGGTCAATATGCCCTAGCTTACTATCCCCCACATTTGATAAAGAATTATGTAAGGCCGACTCTCTCTCAAACCCTTGATAATATCTCATTTTGGATATTTTGAATTTATCTGGGTCAGGTAGACGTAAAGAAAATTTTGGAGGGAGAATTTGGGCAAGGTTAATGCAAAATTACAGAAAGCTAGGGTATCAAAATAACTGAATATCTTGGTAAAGCAAAAATTTTGGAGCTAACAATTGATGAGTGGATAATTTACTTACTTGGAGGCTCATTTTTTAAGGAATGGATGAAGGATTTGAAATGGCTATAGTGGAGGTAGGGTTTCAGCAGTCATGAATTTTGGCTCTTCTTTTGCTTTGAAAATGAAGTGTTTGTCCAAATGGAAGAGAAACAATTTTATAACACCATATTTTACTCTCTTTCACCTTTTTGTAAGGTTCCCCGACAATTTAGAACAAACGAACTCTTTTATTTCTTCTTTTTCTTCACATTTCTTTTTAAGTGTCGGGGGTACAATGGGAACTATGAACTTGGTAAAGGTTCCATAGGTTCCCAAAACTTATGAAAACTCTGACATTTTCTTCTTCTTTCTCTTTATTTTCTTGTGAATCTTCAAAATTTTCAACTTTATGTTGTTAGTGTAGGTATTTTATTTACTTTAGGGATATTTCTTTTTCCTATACATTATTAAACTTGCTTAGGTTATTAGACTTGGTTATTATGATGCCACATGTCTAAATTCGTCATCTATATGTGCCACTCTCACCCACACTTGGGTAGTTGAGTTTCACACCCTCTTTTGGATTTGTATGCCACCTCTCATAACCATTTGTTTGTTTTTATCTAAGTAGCTATAACCATATCTTTTGGTATTTATCAAGTAGGTAAAACTTCCACCTATTTTGGGTAGTTGGAGCTATTACACCTCTTTGATGTATTTGCCCATTATTTTCTATATATACATCACTCTCCTCTCACCTTAACTAGTTCAATAACTAGTTGGTGAGAGTAATGCGAGTATTCTCAAAATTCTCTCCCAGTTGTCTCTTTGATTCTCTCTTTAGGATTCTCTCTCAATTCTGCTATTTTGATCTTTGATCATTTGTCGAATGGAGTGTATGTGTTCTATGACCGACATTAGATCTTGGATTGATTCTCGCTTCTCACATAATCTAACATGGTATCAGAGCATGTTTGTGTGGTTTGGTTCATTTTTGCAAACTTGATATTTGGGAGATTTGTGACTATTATATTGCTAATATTTTTCTCAAAAATTGAGTATGCTCTTCTCTTGCATCCTCAGATGATCTAGAGAATCAGAACAGTTTAGAAGAAAAATAAGCATCTGTAATATTCTGGTATGTATATTTGTGTTCCTATGAGATCTGGGTGATTGCAGCTTTTTTGGTAATCTTGGAGGGATTTTCAGCGTCTCCATAGCATCCAGAAGGCTCGAAAAAGTCAAAATTGGCTTTTGTTTCATCGAAATTGGAGATCAGAGGATCCAATTGCTACAGAGGTTTTCTAAGAGGATCCTAGAGGTAATCATCAAATTGGAGCATTTTTGGCCCAAATGGACCTTGCCATCACGCTTAGAAGACATCAAAATAGGTGCCAAACAAACCACCTCTAATTTTATCTAGCTGCTCGCCACTTTTGGCAAAGAACAAATTTATTTACTTATAACTACATTTGTTCATTCATGCCAAAATTGGAGGATTTCAGGCTAAATTTGGTAGAGGTTGTTATTTTTAAATCTACCCCCCTCTCCATTCTGATTTTGAGTTTGGAAGGCAAACTTTGTGAGGCTCGTTCTCGGCCAAACAAAGGCCTTTTTTGGTGAATTTTTTTATTTGGGATATAATTTCACGCTCTTCATTGTGGTGAAGTTAGTTTTCTGATTTGATGCTCTAGATTTCCAGAAATTGAAGATTCTTCCAGAGTTTGTTATGCAGTTCTCATTTTGAGACCTTCTGAGAGCCATAACTTGCACAAACAAACTTCATTTTTGGTGTCATTTTTTCCAGGGTTCATATTTTTTGTGTACTCCACATCAGTGTTATGTCATAAATTGTGTACACTAGCTGTGTAGGCACAATTTCACTATGTTTAGCTCCTCCCTTTAGTGATCCCAAGCCTAGTTCATTTTTAGGTCCACCTTAAAGTCCTGTTTTGGCCATGTTTATAGCAAATGTCATGATTTTGGTTAAAGTTTCATCATAACCCAAAAAATAATTTGAGATTTGGAGTTAACCCCAAATTAAGTGCGGGCTTGAGCCTTAAATTGCCCAAAGGGCCTAGGGTGCCTGAGTGCCCTGGTCCCTCCCATGTTTTAGGGAGGCAATTTAGGTCTACAAGTCAGCTTTAGTGTTGGTTAGGCTGACCCTAGACTCAAATTTTATTTTTGGCACATAATGTCAGCTCTTTAATTTAAATTACTCTTTTCTATAGCCTTGTATAAAAGTAAGTGACTTATTTCATTTTAAACTAGATCAATTAGATGTGAAAAAGCTCTCTATTATTATGCTCTCTATGCTTTTGACTCATTACAGGTTTCTATTTGATCAAGTGGAGTTCATCTTTGCTCTTAGAAATATTTGTATGAAGGCTAGGACATGAGAACTTTAGTCTATCTCATTTGTTCCTAGGTTGAAGCACTTTGCATGATTGGGAGAAGGGTTGGAACCACCAACTTGAGATTGGCTTGAGTACCTTCTAAGGGTATGGTTGCATCGCCTTCTTATTCAGCAATCCTTTGGTGAATATTTATCCTTGAGGTGAAGTTGTAAGCTTCCTTGAGTGAAGCATCCTTTTGTATCATTCCTTCCTATTTTCTTGAGTCATATAGGGCTAGGGTTTGATATTATTTGATTAGATCTTGCATGTTACTGCTCACACTTAGGGTTTCAGAGCACACACAACATCTGGTTCTAATTTTGGCTATATGTGAGGTAGGAATACCAAAAAGTGGGCTTGAATAAGGCAAGCTCCTATATAGCCACAACAACTTTTCCTTCTTTCATGTTGCAAGTTGAAGGAATAGGTTTCAGGAGATATCAATCTGGGAGAAGAAAAGTCTTGCAAGTATAGGTCTAGCAAAAGTCTCAATTTCTGTAAAACCCTAAAAAGGGCATAGGGCGCTTGGGCACCCTAGTACCTGTGGCATTCTGACTCCAGGTTCCTATTCTAAACTATTTTCTCATCTCTGCTATCCATTTAAATTCTTTGTTTCTATTTTCGACAGTCTTATGTAGCTCAATCTCTCAATTAGGGTTTGATCATTTTCCCTTGTTATATTGGTTGAACTTGGTTTGACACTCATCTATACATCAAAGAGGCAGAACCCCTATAGGTTGGTTCTCTATCAAGGGTAGAATCCAAGCTCAGTTTGTGTCTCAATGTTAGATAGAAGAGAGTTTGACTTGGTTTAACTTATTGAGCTAGGTCTCTCTTTTCATCATAACATTTTGGTGAACCCAACTCTTCTTGAACTCTTGCATCCTTCTTCATTTGAAAAAGTTTGTTTTCTATCATAGATCTAATTTATATTAATTCCACTCATCATTCCTTTGTTACATATAATAATTTTTGCATTTTGATTCATCATTAGGGTTACAAAATCCTTGCATTTTATAAAAATCAAGCTAGTCTTAAACATAGGGTTTGTAGATTAGTGTGCTATTTTAGATCTTTGTAGAATTATTATGTTGATTAAAGTGAATTCATTTTATGTAACTTATCATTCTTTGTTTTTAGAGCATTCTGTGCATCTTTACCTATGAAATTTAAAAAACAAGCATTTGATTTAGATTGAAAATAACCTATACTTTTAATATTGTTTAAAATTTATGAGATTAGATCATTATAGTGCAATATAAATTTCTGATATGATGATTTAGATCTGATTATAATTGAGTTTGATATACATTCTTTATTTATACATCTTGCATTCATTCATATATATTAATTAGGGTTACCTAAAATCTCATTTTATGGTAATTCTAGCTTGAAAATTGATAAATTTTGAGTATGTTTTAGCTAGTTATTGGATAATATAGTTAAAGCATTGTTGTTCATAGCTTGGTATATTTCATATTGTGCATAAAGAAACTTCATTTCATTCCCTCTTCTTTACCTTATCACTATAAAGTTTGAAAAAGTAGGGTATGCAAATATGTAGGACTTCTTTCTTCAAGATTTTAATGCATTTGATAAGCCATTTAGTAGTCATGATTTTGATATGTTAGATGAAGCCTCGGAAGACTTCATCTCTATAGAATCATCCTCTATGACTCCTAAAGAATCTCTATTTCAAAGAATCATCAATACAATTTATGTTTCTGGTTCTCCAAAAGAACCTAAGAAACCCAAAATTGTTGTGCATCTTCGTAATGATGCTCCTCAATCACAATCTATCATAATAGGAGGTTCTCCTTAAACACCTATACCTCCTAGTTATATCTTAAATTATGCAAAAACAATCACTAAAAATAGTCTATTCAATCAAAATGTGTTGCAGCAACCCATTAATCATGAAGTTGTTCACCATATAACACTAGAAAAAATAAACAAAAGAAACAAAAACAATTTGTTCATGCTTCTCTTCCACCTTGTCAACCTATTATTCCTCAAACACCTCATCTTCCTACTCATAATGGTAGATATTATGATCTTGTTGAGAAGCTCCATGCTACTCCAGCAAAGATCTCTTTATGGGAGTTGATACAAACATCACCTACACACCACAAAATGCTCTAAGAATCTTTACAAAAGGTGATTGTTCCACCTGTTGTTCAACCGAATGATGTAGCAGCTCTATTAGATTGTATGCATGTGACAAAATCATATATTATTTTTCAACCACATGAATTACCTCCCATAGAAGTTCAAAACCAATATGAGCCTCTTATGATATTTGTCATCATTAATAAAATGAGAGTTAGACGTACCATGATTGATGGTGGATCAGGTATTATAAGGTGTTTGTGGTATAGACTTGTTACATAAAATCAATGTTGATACCTCTCGCATTAAACTAGATAAACTCAACATTCATGGCTTTGATAACGTTGGTAGACAATCATTGGGTACTATTACCTTACCTGTTAAGGCTAGCCCTGTGACATTGTCCACCCTTATCCATGTCATGCCTAATTCTATTTCATATAATATTCTTCTTGGTAGACCTTGGATTCATGCCATGGGGCAATCCCATGTACCCTTCATCGATCAATTAAGTTTGTTTATAACAATCAGCTCCAAACAATTGAAGTTGATCTGATTCCATAAAGTTGTTTACAAACTAAGGCTAAAAATAGATAATATTTTAATCCCTTTACTCTCACTTCTCTTTCTAAAATCAATTCTTCTCCCTCTCCTATGGAGGTTACTGTAGAAGAATCGAATTCACCTTCAAATACACTCTTTGGCAATTATTGGGGTTCATTAGACTTTACACCTACCTTTGTAGGGGAGTATAAAGTCTTGCCATCAAAGCCGAAAGTTTCTAAAGTTGTTTAAATTTCTACTCATACGAGACCTAAAACTTCTTTGAAAAGTAATGATGATAACACTTATTCCTATACTACTAAATATGAGACCTATGGGGTGCCTCCTTCCTCTTCGGAAATGGCACCTATTTATGGTCGAGATTTCCAAATCCTCTCTTAATGTGGATACAATGGTAATGGTTGTGGAACAAAGGAGAAAGGTATTAAAGTCCCTTTGGAGGCTAATCTACATTACTCTTCATTTGGACTTGGATATCATTCTTTATAGCCCACTAAAGTCATTCGTCATCCTAATCTAAATGTAAACACAATCTATTCATCTACACTTAAATGGGTGTATCCAGAATTAATTGTTACAAATTGTGATTTTAAAGATATTCCTCTAGATAGTTTTTCAATGGGTGAAGCTTTGGCTGAAATCTTAGGAGCTTATAATCACTTGCCTCGTTACCATCATGATCATGGCCTTCCTTATTGTTTAAATGCAGAAGCATACTTTGGGAAAGATGCTTGTTTATCTAATGGTACCTTGGAATCTCATGAGTCACCTATAGAATCCCTTCATCCTCCTAATATTCAAGATCATGGTACTCTCCTTAATGGAAAAAATGTTGATGTTTTGATGGATAAAGATGACCCTAAAAAATTCATCACTATTGGAAACTATCTAAATACTAAAGAAAAACAAGAACTTACATCTCTCTTACATGAATATCGTAATCTCTTTGCTTGGACATACTTTGATATGCCCGACATTGATCTTAACGTGGTAACACATAATATTGTCATCCATCCTAATGCTAAACCAGTAAAACAAAAGATACAAAAGATGAATCCTAAGGTTGCATTGTTGGTCAAAGCTAAGATAGAGAAGCTTCTACAAGTAGGCTTTATCTGCTCTATTGACTACTCACCTTGGATCTCGAATATAGTGGTTGTCACTAAATTTGAATGTGTAATGATTTTTGAGATTTGAATAAAACATCTTTGAAGGATGACTTTCCTCTTCCTAATATAGATATGAATTTCAATTCTACTACTGGTCATGCATTACTCTCCTTTATGGATGGTTTCTCTAGTTATAATCAAATATTCATCAATCCTCAAGATCAATATAAAATAGCTTTTATAACTCCTTGGGGAACATTTTTTTGGGTTGTCATATTGTTTAGATTAAATAACGTTGGTGTGACTTATCAACATGCTATGACACTTATCTTTCATGATTTCATGCATAACATCTTAGAGGATTATGTCGATGACATTATGTCCAAATTTGTTTTGTCCTAGGATCACATCAACATTCTCTGTCAAATCTTCAAATGCATACGTAAATACAACATGCACTTGAATCCTCATAAATGCATTTTTGGCATTGATAGCGGTAAGTTATTGGGATTCATTGTTTCGCATCGTGGTATTGAGGTGGATACAAAAAATATTGATGCCATTGTCAACATGCCACCTCCTAAAAATGTTTCATAAGTTCATAGTCTACAAGGGAAGATTCAAGCCATTCGCTAATTTGTTTCACAACTTACAAATCAAACTCACCCTTTTACACAACTACTCAAGAAAGAATCTAACTTTATATGGGATAGCGATTGTTAGAAATATTTTGACGACCTCAAAAGCTATCTAGCTAATCCTCCTATATTACAACCTGCTATCTGTGGATGACCATTTATTCTCTACACATCGGCATCTAATGCTCTTACAACTTTGTTAGCACAATGTAATGACAATGGAAAAGAACGTGATGTGTATTATATCAGTCAAACTTTGCTCAATTATGAAATGCGATACACTATGATAGAAAGGCAATGCCTGGCTCTCATTTTTACAACACAAAAATTGAGACATTATCTCTTAAATGTTGAAATTAATGTAATTGTAAAATTTGATCTTTTAAAGCATTTGTTTGCTAAAACAGATCTTTCAGGATGCTTAGCAAAGTGGGTTGTGTTGTTAACTTAATTTGACCTTAATTTTGTCTCTCAAAAGGCAATTAAAGGACAAGCATTGACTAACCACTTAGCGGAAGCTCCTTCACCATTTGGTATTTTGAATCAAGAATCTTTCCTGATGATCAAATCCTCTCCCTGGATGTTGATGATAAGTGGAAGTTATTCTTCAATGGTTCTAGATGCCGAACTGACTCCAAAGCTGGTGTTATACTAGTACCTCCATTAGGAAAGTCAATTCCTCTATCTTATCGTCTCAACTTTTTATGTACCAACAACATCACAAAGTATAAAGCCTTATTGTTGGCTTGTGTGTCGCTTTGTCTCTTAACATTAAACACATTTCTATATTTGGTGATTCTCAATTGATCATAAGACAAGTCACTGGATCTTATCAGGAAAAACAAGATAATTTGGTTTAATACCGAGATTTGGCCTTACATTTATTGAATAATTTATCATCTTTCACAATTGACACAATTCTATGAAAAAACCAACAACACACAAGTGCAATGGCAAGTGTTGCTTCCCTTATGCCCCTTGAAGATTCTTTGAGGAACTATCAATTTATCATATATAATCTCAAGTGACCTTCAATATTAGAAATATCTAAAATTGCCTTTTGTGATAATATAGATTCAACTGAATGGTACTCCCATATACTGCAGTATTTCTGTGATGGTACCTTTCCTAATCTAGCACACAGAAGTGCCTGAATTCACATTTGCAAAATTGTGGCATGCTATATCATCTTATCAAATATTCTATATCGAGAAAGCTATGAAGGTCTCCTCCTTTGTTTCCTTAATAACTCAAAGATCCCAATTGCCCTAGTAGAGGCACATTCAGGTGCCTACAGAGGACATTTTAGTGGGAGATCTCTCATTCAAAAATTACTTAGTATGGGTTACTATTGGCAAGACATGGAACGAGATTCCTTTACCATTGTCAAAAAGTGCCTACAATGTCAACAACATAACAATCTCATTCGAGCTCCTACCCAAGAACATCGTGCTCAGGTTTCAGCTTGGCTATTTTCTGTGTGGGGCTTGGATCTTATTAGAAAAAATTCTCCTTCTTCTTCTCAAGGACACACTTTCATAATCACAGCTACCAATTACTTTACGAAGTGGGTCAAAGCGGTTCCTCTCTAATCCATGACTATTGAAGTAATATGTCATTTCATTCAAGATAACATAATCTCTCAATTTGGTATTCCTTCCACTTTGGTTTCTGACAATGGTGCATAATTTAACAACAAAGATGTGAAGAGATTCCTCAAAAGATATCATAGTCAACACCGCTTCTCTACACTATATTATCCTCAATCAAATGGACAAGCTGAGGATTCTAATAAAATAATTAGACAAGTCCTTTGAAAAATTATTAACAAACATCAAAAGGATTGGCATACTCAACTATCATACACATTAAGGGCTTACCGAACAAGTTTTTGTATAGCTATAGGTACTACCCCATACAACCTTGTGTATGGCGCTGATGCAATCATGCCTTTGGAGTTAGAAATTCCTTCATTACAAATTTCTCTTAAGGTCATTCTCGATGAGAACAGTTAAAGAGAACTATGACATCAACAACTTGAAATGCTTGATAAACAATGTATAAACGCTCTCAAACATCTTTAAGCTCATCAAAAATCCATTCAACGCTCATATAATGAACATGTCATTCATCATTCATTTGAGGTTGGAGATCTTGTACTCTATAAAAAGTAGCACAATGTCAATGCACCCCCTGGAGAAAAAGGTAAGTTTAGCCTGAATTGGCTAGGACCTTACATCATCATGGAAGTCTTCAGATCTGGTGGGTATAGACTATCTGATATGCATGGTATGCCTCATAAAGAACCTATTAACACTATGCATCTACGTAGATATTATGCCTGATCTTTATTTTTCATTTATATGCTATCACTTTCTTTATAAAGCAAATGATTGGTAGATAGAAAATTTAAATTTCCTATTTCATTATTTTCTTCGGTCTTGACAAAATGTTTAGCTTGTCTTGATTCTTTAAAAGTAGTTGTTTTACTTTAGAGAATTACTTGGTTACTTAGCATATAAAATGATCGATGTGCACCATGTTCAATAATCGTTGTCGAATCTAATTTAATAATGTTACAACATTGTTTCATTGGATCACAACTAAATTATTTCATCATGTGTATACATCTTGTCTAATATGTAATTAAACATATGTGTGCTTCATTAAACATGTATCATTTAAATCATTGTTGCATTTGTTAAACAATTACACATAGTTGTTTACACAAATCACTTTTTACATTTAATTCGACATACATGCGTAAAAAAAATCTAGATCTTTGTTGCATTTACTTCACAAGTAGATCACAAATAGTATCTAGCAAAAACACAATAAATAATAAGTGAAAGCTACGTATATACATAAATCATAAGAGTTTGCATACATAAGTTCACCACTACATCAAAATGTGGCAAATCGTAACACAATACAATAAATATCATCAAAGTATTGGACCATGACATTTTTTTCCCTCGAGACATGGTGGTGCCTAAGTAACGGATAGCTGTCTATGTGAGGCTACAGATCATGAGTGACTCTTAGAGATACTACACGATTGTAAGCCCCTAAGCTCGCCTCTAAGCTCTCCCACATCCCATGTAGCATATGTGTGCATCCACTGGAATTGATCTCTCTCAACTCTCAGTTGGTCCACCTCAGCATGTAGATAGATCAGTAGGCCATGTTTAGTACCTAATGTCGCTACAACTCTATGTTGATCTAGCTGTGTTTGGAGAACATCTCGTGTCTCCTTGGCACTCGTTGCTCTCTAAACCACCTAGTCTCTCTCAACTACTAGTTGATCTCGCTCTATCTATCCTTCCTCAAACGCTGCTCTCATTCATACAACAAGATCAAATATCTTTGCATGTAAACCCACCGTGTGTGGAGGCCTATAACAAGCTTGCATTGGTTGCTGTGTCGACTCGATGGATACCTCCACTATGACTCAACTCACAAAGTCGTGCCATGTGCTAATACCAACTACAGAGCAAATTAATCATGTCAAAAATCTCAAACAAATCGACATTATACACCTTAAACTAACATAAGTACAATAACAAAATATAATCCTCGCCAAGAACACCCTCCTGCCATGATGGATCATGTGGAACGGTGACTGCGTTGATGTCTACAGTCATCCCAACTATTGGGGGAATCATAGTGGCACCACCATTTGACTCTCTGTGCTTGAAGTAACGATGCACTACTCTGGCTAAGCGTCATGGTTGTAGGCTATGAGGTCAAACCCTAGGTCCCTCCTCGCTGACACCTACACCCTCCACTACCTGGCACCATCTCCCTCTCATCATCAGCACTAGTGAATCCTCCTTGTTATCATCATCATCATCATCATCTCTAGCATAATCTCTATAGCTATCTCCCTCCCACTCCTCTAAATCATCTCCTCACTCAGTCCAGGACCTAGAATCGCCAATAGGATTATTTATAGGAAAGATAGGAGCAAGGCGTGTTATCTCCCACCATGCTATATATGCTAGGGTCACACCTACATCATCAGCCTCAGAGATGGGATCATCATCCTCTATAACATCATCTAGATCACTCAACACCATGTCTATGATGGTAAGTCGTGCCCTATAATGAGGCAGCACCCTACAACGTGAAGACCTTGTGTAGAATGGCCATATGGCAAGAACTACCTACACTCGTCTGAATTGCATCATCAATCTATCATAATAGAATGCAACTTCGATGTGATCTTTATGACCGGTTAACAACTAATCCCTCTGCATCCTTTCCAGTTGCATTGTCTATCTCATCCATGCTCTGCATCCTCTGCATGGTCTCCACATGATAAACTCTGGTTGCAACCTATCTAACACAATTCTCCAAAATAGTAAATCACCACATTTACATGGTCTCCTCAGCTCATAGGCATGTGCTCATGGACTTGTTCTGATAATATCTATCGGATAACCCACCAGCCTCATACATGTGATGTGCTTGAATGCCCACACCTATAGGAGTGTGCACATCATCAAGCTATGTGTGTCATAGTGTACATAGTGACCCAGATCATAATATAAATGACCTAGCATACTCTGTCCCCAGGAGTATACTGTCCTCTACTCCTCCATCTCTCTAATGGTATGGACTAGGCCCCTGTGAAGGTGAGTTCCTTGCCCCTCCGATGTAACAACTAGTGCAATGGTAGCGATCATGATGCGACGTATGATTGGTATAACAACTACACCCTACTCTAAGAATCGAATGTCAATACGTCCTCGATCACTCAATGACACTATGTGTCCAAGACAGTACATTTGGCTTTCCTGAGTGTAGTCCTCGGACCTCTGCTCTACAACTCACTATCTCACCACACATAGGTAGTCATAGTATCCTCTACACATCCTCTAAACTAACAGTCATCTCTCATGTTGAAAGTTGAAAAGTGGACGTATCTGAGTTCCATCACCCCATGAGTCTCATCAACATCATATGATGATATGTCATCATATGCATATTGTACACCCACCATAATCCAACATCTTGCAAATGTCTCATCTCTGCGTCTGTAAGTGTGCCCGATTGACTACGCAATAATGTGTACAAGTGACCGCCAGTATACTCTCGCATCCCTGGGAGGCCTTGAAACATAATAAACAAAGTGTACATCAGACTTCAATTCCAATTACTTCATCAACAATCACAAAAATCAATCATAGCCTTGATCCTGGACTAGGGTGCCCAGATAGGTTTGGGATGCTTAGGAAGGACTTGGGCACTCAAAAAGGGTTTGGGGCATCCCAGGAAGACAATGACGCCCTAGGTAGACACTGAAAAATGTTCCTTGGGCCCATTTTTGGCAAAAAATGAAAAAATACATTAAAATAGTGACATAAATGAAAAATTACAAGTTGGATAGAAGCCTACCTCATGCTCATCCAGTCCCTGAGCTACTCAACTCCACAGTGCATCCAACCTCAGTGGTCGATATGGCCTTTGACTTGGCATGACCACTCTCCTACTTGATTTATCTCCTCAAAGATTGAAAATGACAATAGAATGGTAAAAGTGAGAACTTCTTTTACTATTTATAGTAAAAAGTTAAGAACTCATGATCACTATCTAGGGTCTATTTAGGGAGAAAATGGGAAAACAAGATGGAAGATTTCAAGTCCCACACTCTCACACACTAAAGCATCAAGGAAGGAAGGAATAAGTTTAGAGATAAACTACTGATTTCCTATGTCCCCTTTTTTTTCTAATTATGATTGCATAATTGTTTTGATCAAGTTTTTGTAAGCTAATATCATCCACTAAGCAAGAAACCCTAGATATCCAATCATATTGTAATAACTTAATTTCTGGCACATATACTAATGAAATTGATACAAAAATGCAAAGCAAATAGTACAGAGACAATGTACCTAGAAATAGAGGACCTGATGGACTAGGGCACTAATGCAATGTCCCAGAAGTTTCTGAATGTCAGGATTTTCTGCAATAGTTGTTTTACAATCTCCATAGGCTTCCAGATCCCAAAAAAATCACCTAGTTGGACTAGGGCGTGAGTGCCAGTGTTCTGAAAGTCTCGCAATATCAAAATCCAAAACTCTATGATGACTGTGTCTGCAATATCCATCTTCCTGACACTCCTTTCCACCAGATCTCGATGAATTCAACCTCAAGGTGATGAAAGCAATGAAGACTTGCATGAACAAGAAGGCGAGGCATCTGTTTCCGTAGAGGATTTTGAAGCTCGATGTTGGAGGCTTCAACCCTTCTCCTGATCATGTAAAAGGTGTACAAACCCTAGGAAGAGAAAGATAGTCTCAAGATCTTGATTCCTAATCTCCATCCATTGTCTCCATGATAGCAAATTCAAATAGCTTTAAGAGCTTCAACAAATCACTGATCTTAAATGGCAATTTTGGCAGAGTTTTGGCATAAAGCTTGCATCAAGATTGTGTCTAATAAAATGATTTTCAAATGTCTTTAAATATCTAACCTTAGGAATTTCAAATTTTGAAATAAGATGTTGACATCGCACAAAAAACAAAATTTCAAAAATAGAATCCCGAAATGTACAGCAGGAGTCGACATCCCACCAAAATTCAAAACCCCGAGAAATAGGGTAGGATAAAGGCATGAGTGCCCAAGTCCAAGCCCTAAGGGGGTCCCAGAATCCCAAATCCAAACTTTCTTTTTCACTTTTCACTCTTCAATTATCCCAAAACATGACATTCTTTCAGTTAGACATAGGTCAATCAGGGTTTAGGAAGGTCTGAAATAAACTAGGTTGAAAGGTTAACAAAGGAGAGGAGCTAAACTATGAGAAATTGTACCATTCCATGCAAGAGGACAATTTCTGACATAACATTTAGCCCCCACTTTAATGGCAATATGACACTACATGCATATGCAACTAAAAGAAAGTAAATGCATCAATCATGAAAAGGATACCCAAAAGGATACTATAGAGGATGCCAAAGTGTTGTCATAGAAGAGGAAGAAGCCCCCAAGTTTGTAATCTTGCAAGACCGCAAAGTTAAGAATCACAACCTGCAAAGGAACACTTGTCAGAAAATCAAAATCAAATCAATTTGCAACCACCACCAATAAGTCAATCCATAAACACTAAGGGGGTTGATTAATGAGATGTGATGAGGGAGGAAATCGAGGGAAGTTATATGACCCCCCTTGTTTTTGCTTTCTTAGTCCAAAAAGTAGAAACAAGGAGATATCTACATGCGTCATTTTTTAGGAACCTTGATGAGAAATGCATTGTGAGGGTTATTTGGACAAACAATGCCTAAGCACAACACATTGGGTAGGATAGAGAGGAGCCAGGATTCCAACGCAATAAATGGCTCAAAAATCTGAGTTCGACAACTCAGGATAGAGGCTTAAGAGTAAAATTGTTTAATTTTGTACCTAGATAGTCATAGGAATTCTTGTCCACTTACTATATGTAAAGGGAGTTTTCACTTTTCACTATTCATTCTTATCTCATTGTGTAGGGGAGAGAAGGAGAAGGAGGAAGAGACTGACGATGCCTACCTGACATCCATACCAGCTTTCGAGGCTAGAGATGCTCCAAGCCTGAGTGGCAGAGAGACGCTTCGAAGCTGACGTAGGGTCTTAATGCTTTCTTTTTCTACCATTCTTTCTATATTCTTTAAGTTTTTTCATTTTTCGTGTCGTATAGGACATTCTAGACAAGGGTCCCCAACAGGGGTGCCCAAGTCTATTCCGGGTGCCTAGCCTAGGGTGCCCTAGTCCACTTATGGTGCCCAAGTCCATAAAGGATAAGGGCCCCAAGGATAGGAAGCTAATTGCTATTGTAGGTACTAAGTGATTATTTTATGTTGTATATTGATTCAACTTCTCACTATTTATTGTGCAAGTTGTTCCTGAGATGCGAGAGCATACAGGTGGTTGCATGATGTTGCTTCTTGGAGATCACATCGGTACCATGACCAACGAAGAGAGAGGCCACCTACAATTAGTAGGGCTTTAGTGGGTGTTTGATATGCCCACGATTAGATTTCATTACAGTATGCTGATGGATTTGATGGAGAGGTGGAATGCAGATACTTCAACATTTCATCTGCCCATAGGGAAGATGACTATTACACTAGAGGATGTCTACCGGATCCTGCACCTGCCTATACGTGGGGAGACAGTGAGGATAGTAGAGCGTCGCTCAGCAGAGTACACATGAGAGAGTTAGTTATACTATCTAGGCCGCACAGTCACTCAAGCAGAGCATGGGCACATTCAGCTTCGGTTACCAGAGTAGGGATGCACTAACATCTAATTGATTCAGAGAATTATGATTGTTACAGTAGCATTAGTAGTCACATTGGATGGACGAGGCACTCACCTTCATGGGGGCCTTGTTCACACTATCAGGGTGATGGAGGAGCAGGGGACAGTCTATGAGTGGGGGCGCAGTATGCTTGTGCACCTCTACTGTGAGTTGGGATGGTATGTCCATTATGAGTCACATGGCTTGATGTGTTACACATTACTGCAGGTATGGGCCTTTGAGCATATGAGATGCACGCATCCTACAAGTTTTCCCACAGAGCCATTATTTACATATCCATGAGTCCACACATATCCTCTTGTCAGATGCTGGAGACATGGTGATCTACTATACTGGAGAGTTGTATTTGACAGACTACAACTGATTGATATCATCTAGAGACCATATCGCGGTTATATAGCATGGCCAGGTCAGTGGGGATAGTTAGTGAGGATGTAGAGGGATTGGGTGCTGGTCAGTCATCTTGATCACATTATGGTATGGTTTTACTTTGAAAGGGTGGTACAGTAGTTCAGATGTCGATGGGATGTCCCCATTATGTGGCCGATCTATGCGTGCTCTGTATGTAGTGCAGTCAGGGTGAACAATGCCTGGCGGCTGACAGTAGCAGATGTAGCGGTTAGTGATGATGATGGTATAGAGGATGCATTGCTAATATCTAATGTAAATGATGTGAGAGTTATTCGAGCGTACCAGATCTGGTGGAAGATAGCACAGCCCACTCATATCTATCCTCCCGATCACCCCACAGGTGATCCTCGACCTTGGGTCAATCATGTGAGTGACATGGGGGTAGAGGATGACATTAGTGACTTCACTAGATATTATGATCTAGAGAAGGAGGAGGATAATGACAATGATGAGGAGGAGGTTTTGTCATGGTATGTCTTCAAGGCGAGACCAAGGTGAGATCAGTAGGAGATAGACAGTGAAAAGGAGGTCAAGTCTCAGTCACAATCGATAGCTCATGGTCCAGCTCCTATGGATGTGAGGAGATCGAGCCAACACGAGTAGGGGGAGACTAGTAGTCATATGCCCCTAGCTACAGAGTCAGTTGTAGAGATAGTCACACCATCAGCTATCTGAGATCCATCTTGGTGAGATGGAGATCCAGGTAGGATTCTTTTTTATATAGATGCAATTATGTTTGATTATTTGTTTATGATGTCTATATGAGATATTGATATCTATTTTGTTTCCTTTTTACAATTGGGACAGACACATGGTGCAACCTAGTGAGTCGCGTCATAGCAAAGATAGTGCCTACTAATGCGGCTAAGCAGCAGGTGCGGACGGGATACTTGCCACAGCCATCCCCAGGGCAGTATGCAAAGATTTTTATGTCTTTCATGAGATACAAGTTATCAGTGGAGTATATTCTAGATCACTCTTCACGAGAGAGAGAGAGAGAGAGAGAGAGAGAGAGAATTTACTTCAGAGAGACAAGAGTGTAGAGACAGAGCTCCAAATGCTACAAGATTAGGTGGCAGTAGTACTCGTACCTAAGAAAATCCTATCATGAGTGAGATCTCACTTCCTGAGTTATGTCAGGTGAGAGCTGACTGGGATAGGATCTAGGTAGAGTTAGAGAGAGCCATATCTGAGAGAGACCAATATCAGCAGATGTACCAAGAGTCACATGACAAGGTGCTAGGATTGAGAGGAGAGATCAGGGGGTTACGACCACGGAGTGTCTCTAGGAATCATTCGCCATCCATAGCCACATATGGTCAGGCCTCCATCACATGCACACCACGAGGTCTTGAGGGTGCAGGTGACCAAGGTTCAGCTATGTGATGTATATTGTGTACCACAACATCCCATTTTGATGTACGGGATAGTCGACTCTAATGTATATTTAAACTGATGTAATATATATATGATGCTTTCTTATTACTGTTTCTAATGTTATCTAATCTATCACATGTGATTTATGTAAAATGCAACTATCAATAAATGTTAAATGCTCATGTGGAAATGTGATTAATACTAATATGATACTTAAACAATTCTTTGTAGAATATAAAGTAAAAAGCACAATGATTAATGAATTTCACACATAACCATTATTCTATGCTTAACTTTGTTAATACAAAGGTGATCTTCAATTAAACATTTTTAAACAAGATACAACAATGATTAATAGAAAGAAAATGTTGATCACGGCATGGTTTGGTGGTTAAGTCGCTCGGTTGTAGTGGCGGCCACTAGAGTTCAAACCCCTGCTGGGCCAACGCGCTGGCAAGGCTTACGCCTTCGCTGGGCCAACAAGCTCATAGGTTTGAAGTGTTCTTGCTAGGGGATGAGGTCCCCATGTTGTGGCCTCACAGGTTCATTGCTCCGGGCAAAAGCATTCGCATGGAGCCAGAGGGCGTGTCGCACCAGCGTCGCCGGTCACGTTAAAAAGTTTACCAAGTGCATTTAAAAAAATAAAAAAATGATTAATCGAAAGAGATGCTATGTTAAATGAATTAAAACAAAATAATCATATTTTGTCGAAATTGAAGCTAAACTAAGTAGGAAGTTTTCTTTTTAAAGTAACATCTAACATATAATCTTAAGCATAAAATTTCTTGACGTGCGTAGTGTTAATAGGTTTTTTAAGCGGCATACATTATTCATCAGCTAACTTATACACTCCTGATCCAAGGCTTCAGTAATGACATACAGTCCGAACCAATTAGGGCTAAACTTTTCTTTTTCTCCAAGAGGTGCGTTCACATTGCGTTGATTCTCATAAAGTACCAAGTCTCCAACGTTCAATGAATAGTGTATGACACACTCATTGTATGATCATTGTATACTCTTCTAATGGGCCTCAAGATGCTCGAGAGCATTTATATACTATTCATCCAGCATCTCAAGTTGTTGTAATCTCTTTTCTCTTTCCATGTCATCATCAATAACATCTCTCAAGGAGACTCTTAATGAAGGAATTTTGAGTTCCAAGGGCATTACTGCATCAGCACCATAAACAATATTATATGAGTTAGTTTTAAAAGTCATACGAATGCTTGTTCTAAAAGCCCATAACACATAAGATAATTGAGTATGCCAATCTTTCTGATGTTTATTAACAATTTTTTATAAAATTTGTCCAATAACCTTGTTTGAAGCTTCTACTTGGCCATTCGATTAAGGATAGTAAGGCGTAGAGAAGCAGTGTTGAATATGATACTTTTCAAAAAAATTCTTCACATCCTTGTTCTTAAATGGCATTCCATTGTCAAAGACCAAGGAGGAAGGAATACCAAATCGAGAGATTATGTTATCTTGTATAAAGCGACAAATTACTTTAGTAGTCGTGGATTGTAAAGGTACAATTTAAACCCACTTTGTGAAGTAATCAGTAGCGGTAATTATAAAAGTATGTCCTTGAGAAGAAGGTGGAGAAATTTTATCAATTAGATCTAAGCCCCAAACAGAAAATGGCCAAGGTGAAACTTGGGCACGAAGTTCCTAGGTAGGTGCTTGGATTAAGTGTTGATGTTGTTGACATTGTGAGCACTTCTTGACATAAGTGAAGGAATCTTGTTTCATATGTTGCCAATAATACCCCATACATATTAGTTTTTGTACTAATGATTTTCCTCCAAAATGTCCTCCACAAGCACCAGAGTGTGCTTCTTCTCAAGCTATCAGAATCTCTAAATTACTAAGACATCAAAGAAGAAAACCATTATAGCTTCATCTGTATAAGACATTAGATAGGATGATATAGCATGCTGCAAGTTTATGTAAGTGAACTCAAGCATTTTTAGATGTTGAATTAGGAATGGTTCCATCATGCAAATAGTTGAATATATGGGAGAACCGTTCATCAGAACTTATATCACAATAGAGATTAGTACTTGCAACTATAGGGTCTTCTACGGCCGGTGTTTTAAGATTATGAATAATAAAGGTAAATTCATCAGGAGAATCGTTAGGGGATATAAGGGAAGTTGTGCTTGCCATTGCATCTGCATGTCGATTGTCTTTCCTTGGAATAGTATCAATTGACAAGGATGTAAATTGCTTTAATAGAGACAAACCAAAATCACGATGTTGAGATAATTTGTCTTGTTTAGCTTGATATGTTTCATTTGTTTGTCATACAGTTAGTTGTGAATCACCATATATAGTGAGGTTTTTGATGTCTAGAGCCAAAGCGGCATGAAGTCCTGCAATAAGAGCTTCATACTCAGTGAAAGGAAGCAAGGTACGCGAAACACACTTCCTACACCAACATAATGAGGGGAATAGTATGCAAATTCTTTTAAATCCTTACAATTACGGTTATGTCATGTGTTTAACATAGAGATTACAGTAGCAAACACAACACAAGAATGCAAGAGAGACACAAGAAATATTGTGGGGAAAATAGTTTCAGGTGAAAAACCCCACACTCCAAAACCTACACAATGTATTATCAAAACAAGATTGTTTACAACACACTTGCAAGGCAATTTCTTCTAGGAGTCTACAAATGTCATTTCTGGATTAATTCTAGTAGCATAACTATACCTATACAAACACTATGCAACTACTACTCCAAAACACCTCAATATAGAGTTACAAGGCATAAACAGGAAGCTTCTAGAGATGGGCGTCCATCTTGGCCACATGGCCCATTTCACACACCTGAGGACACTTGTACAACATGCATACACTCTCTTACATCTGTCATACATGGCAGATTTGACTTCCCAAGAATGGAGCAATCTAGGCTAAAAATAGGCAATGATAGATGCTCTTACGCATCTTACAGTTGTCATAAAAATTTGTAAAATAACAACACTTAATGTTGTAAGAGAATCTGGCATACATGACTAAAACTAGCATATTCCTCTTACAACATGTCATAACCCAACTTGGTCGCCCAAAGATGCCTTCTCCACATGCAAAGATGCTCTTCGACACTTGTCTTCACTTGTCATAGGAATCTCTATAGTTGGCTCTTACGCGTCATAGATTTTGTCATACAAAATAACTCCTCTATCATCACCCAAGATGCTGACACATGACATATTAGTGCCATCTTAAATGGGATGCCTAAATCCACTTGTGTTTGAATTGACCATCCATGTCACATTACAAGTAGGATGACATGTCACAATGCCACCTTATACTAAATGACAAAACAGAATGTGCAAGTAAATACAAAATTAGGCAAATAAATAAATAGTCTAATAATCAATGCTAGGAATTGCAAGGTTGAGACACCTTAATTCCAAACATTCTCCCACTTGTCGAACACCTTGCAAGAGCCAATAGACTGACAAGATTTAACTACTAGGAGCCAAGCGGCCCATAGACTCCGAACACCATCTGAACTTGTATGTGCCCATAGGTTTCATCAATGCATCTGCAACATTCTTCAAAGTGTCAACCTTCTTCAACATCACCTTCCCATCTTCTACGATATCATGAACAAAGTAATATTGAACATCAATGTGCTTTGTTCTTGCATGGAAAGTAGGACTCTTTGCTAAGCAAATTGCACTCGAACTGTCACAACAGATAGTAATCTTTCCTACATCAAAACTAACATTTGAACACAACCTCTTAAGCCAAAAGGATTCCTTACAAGCATGAGTTTCTTCCATGTACTTAGCTTTTATCGTGAACAAAGCAACCACAGGTTCTCGCTTACTTATCCAACTAATAGCACCACCAAACATAGTAAACACTTAAGCACAGGTGGATCTCCTATTGTCAATGTCACCTACCCAATCAGAATCCACAAATCCATGAATACTCACAGAATGCTAAGGTCCTGTAGGATAACCATGATAACATAAGGAATACTCAGAAGTACCCCTCAAATATCTGAACACTCTTTTCACTGCATCCTAATGTACCCTTCTAGGATTAGCCATAAATTGACTAAGGACTCCCACTGCTTGGGCAATGTTTGGTCTTGTACAGACCATAGCATACATCAAACTGCCAACTACACTAGCATAAAGTACTCTACTCATGTCCTCCATCTCATGAGGAGACTTTGGAAAATCATCAATAGATAACTCTATCCCTATCATAACAAGAACAGTCAACGATCTACAATCCACCATATTGAATCCCTCCAACATAGTATTAACATACTTACTTTGGCCTAACCAAAGTTTTATGTTTGCTCTGTCTCTTCTAATCTCCATCCCCAGAATGTACCTGGTTGCCCCTAAATTTTTCATTTCAAATAGTGCTGACAACTAAGACTTCAAATCAGAAATCAAACCTTTACCATTCCCAATTAGTAACATACCATCAACATACAATGCTATAATGAGAATGTGATCATTGTCAAATTTGAAATAAACACAATGATCTGATTTCGATCTCAGAAATCCAATACTCAACACAAAGGCATCAAACTTTTGGTACCACATCCTACGAGACTATTTCAAACCATACAAAGACTTCTTTAACTTGCAAACTAAATTTTCTTTACCTTTTACCATGTAGTGCTCTGGCTGCGACATGTAGATTTCTTCCTCCAAATCACCATGAAGGAAAGTTGTCTTCACATCCATTTGTTCCACTTCTAAATCATAAGTTGTTGCACGAGATAATAGGAACTGAATAGATGTCATCTTTAGAATGGGAGAGAAAATCTCACCATAATCAATTCTCTCCACTTGTGAATACCCCTTTGCAACTAATCTAGACTTATACTTCTCACACTGCCATCTGCACCAAATTTCTTCTTGAACACCCATTTACATCCAATAGGTTTCCACCCTTCAAGCAAAGGCACCAAGTCCCAAGTTTTATTCTTTTCCAAAGAAGTCATCTCCCTTCTAGGAACCTATATCTTTCATACCCATAGCCTCTTTCATAGTTCTAGGCTCATCAGTGTTACAAATCAAGGCAAAAGCACAACTAGAATCAAGCAATGAATAACTAAACTTGTTCGGCTGCTTCCTGATTTGTGTGGACCTCCTCACAAGATGAGGTGGAGGTTCTTCTTCTTCTAAACTTTCAAAGCTGCTAGAGCTCTCCTCATCATCAAGTCCAATAGGATCTTTCAGTTCAGTCTTCTCAGGGATAGTAGGAAACTAAACCACATCCTCTTTCTTTTCTTTTTCATCTGGCTGTAAAACAATAGGAGAAGTTACCTCTCTAAAAATAACACTTCTATACAATACTTTCTTGGCCAGAGGATCTGAAACGTTGTACCCTTTCACACCGACACCATAGCCAATGAAGGTACACTTTACTTCCTTCTTCTCCAATTTTGACCTCTTCTCCTTAGGCACATGTGCATATGCCTCACAACCAAAAACACAAAGATGTCTCAATGAAGGCTTCTTACCAGACCACACCTCCATGGGTGTCTTATCAATGAGTGCTGAAGTATAGGAGACCTATTAATCAAGTAGCAAGAAGTGGCTACAGTTTCAGCCCAAAACTTTTGTTCGAGGCTAGTTCCACTAAGCATACTCCTAGCCCTCTCCATCAACATTTTGTTCATCCTCTCTCCAACTGCATTTTGCTAAGGGGTGTATGGAGTTGTCTTATGTATTTTAATCCCATGTTCTTTACAAAACTTATTGAACTCTACAGAACAAAACTCACCACCATTATCAATTCTCAAACACTTAATCTTTTTACTAGTCTGATTCTCAACAAAAGCTTTAAACTCTTTGAACCAACTAAAGACTTAAAATTTGCTTCTGAGAAAATAAACCCGTGTCCTACAGTAATCATCAATGAATGATACAAAATATAATGATTTAGAAATTGAAGGAACATTCACAGGACCAAACACATCAAAATGAATAATATCCAACACACCAAAAGACTTGTGAGAACTAGAGTAAAACTGAATACGGTTTTGCTTTCTATATATACAATGTTCGCAAAAGTCAAACTTGAGATTACAATCATTTAACCCATCAACATGGTTTCTATTTTTCAGGGCTTTAAGACCCTTCTCACCAATGTGACCAAGTCTCTTATGCCACAACATTGTCTTCTCACGGGAAGTTTTATTTCCAAAGCATGAGCACCCTTAGGTACCCAGAAAGCACTACCATCAGAAGTTGAAGCAACACATCTCTTCACTACTAGTTCTAATGGTGAGGATGAAGAATCTAAATCTCTTTTCTTCGAAACAAAAGAACTATTGTACTAAGCAATGCATGCATCCAATTGAAATAGAGTACCTCTCTGAGTACCCTTAGCAAGCACCATAGCTCCTCTTGTCATCTTGCATCCTCCACTCAAGAAGACAACCTGCACACCTGTCTCATTTAATTTACTTACAAAGAGCAGGTTTCATGTTGAACCAGGGATGTGCATAACCCCATCGATCCTCTTCACTCATCCATCAGGAAATTAGATCAAGACTCTTCCACAGCCAACTATCTTCAAGTGAGAGTCATCACCCAGGTACACCTTCCTACCATCGAACTCTTCATACTTTGTGAACCAACCATGATGTGAGGTCATGTGGAAGGAAGTATCAGAGTCAATCAGCCACACATCTTTTGATGCATGAGTGGCCAAGGAAGCAATAAAAGCATCACCATTATCTTGAGATTTGTCAGAATCTGAATCAGAGGTGTTCTTCTTTTTCTTCTTTTCCTCCTTGTACATTTCAAAAATGCCTAGTTTTACCACAGTTCCAACACACTGCCTTGGACTTTCCAAAAGATTTGGATCTCCCATAGGATTTGGATTTGCCCTTTTCAGCTTTCTTGTCCTTCTTTTCCCTTTCTCTTTGGGTCTACCACGAACCTCAAGAGCCTCCTTAGCTGACTCAAAAGACTTTCTCCGCATTTCTTTAGATAACAATGAAGACACCACTTCATCCATCTTGAAGGTGGTTGTAGTACTCCCAATGTCCATGACAAGGTGGTTCCACAAGTCTAGCAAAGAACAAACAAAGGTCATGCAACAATCCTCCTCTATTTTCACACCAACAGAAGCCATTTGTGCAACTAGCATGTTAAAGGCATTCAAGTGATCTGCAACTGATCCTCCATCTTCCATCCTCAGAGAATATAGCTTCTTCCTCAAGAATAACTTGTTTACCAAGGATTTGGCTTGATAAACATCACCAAGTTTCTTCCATAGCTCTTTCGCAGTCTTCTCTTCATGAACATTTATTAGGACAAAATTTGCTAAATAGAATCTCACAAGACCCTTAACTTTACGATCTTTGAGATCCCAATCTTCATATGCCATTGCTGTCAGTTTTGTAGTAGAAATTGTTTCCCATAGGTCTCTATCAACAAGCATGTCTTCCATTTTAGGTTTCCACAACTCAAAATTGCTACCATTAAACTTTTCCAACTCTATTTGTTTGGATTTGCCTGCCATCTCCTTCCTGCAACAAGATTGTAGAATAATTTGCACAAACTCCCACTCAATCGAAGATTAGCTCAAAAACCCCTAACCAACAACTAGGATCAAAGGTGATCAAGATATGATACCAACTGAAAGGAAGAAAGGTACGCGGAACACACTTCCTACACCAACCTAATGAGAGGAATAGTATGCAAATTCTTTTAAATCCTTACAATTACAGTTATATCATGTGTTTAATATAGAGATTATAGCAGCAAACACAACACAAGAATGCAAGAGAGACACAATATATATCGTGGGGAAAACCTTTTTTAGTGAAAACCCCCACACTCCAAAACTTGCACAATGTATTATCAAAACAAGATTGTTTGCAACACACTTGCAATGCAAGTTCTTCCAGGAGTCTACAAATGTCATTTCTGGAGTAATAAAATTTCTTCCAAGAGTTTACATCACACTTGTACAACATGTATACACTCCCTTACATCTGTCATACATGGCAGATTTGACTTCCCAAGAATGGAGCACTCTAGGCTAAGAATAGGCAATAACAAATGCTCTTACGCATCTTACAGCTGTCATAAAAATCTGCAACATAACAACACTTAATGTTGTAAGAGAATCCATCATACATGACTAAAAATAGCATATTCCTCTTACAACATGTCATAACCCAACTTGGGCACCCAAAGATGCCTTCGACACTTGTCTTCACTTGTCATAGGAATCTTTATACTTGGCTCTTACGCATCATAAATTATGTCATACAAAATAACTCCTCTGTCATAACACAAGATGCCAACACATGGCATATTAGTGCCATCTCAAATGGGATGCCTAAATCCACATGTGTTTGACTTGACCATCCATGTCACATTACAAGTAGGATGACATGTCACAATGCCACCTTATACTAAATGACAAAACAGGATGTGCAAGTAAATACAAATTTAGGCAAATAAATAAATAAATAATCTAATAATCAATGCTAGGAATTGCAAGGTTGAGATAGCATAATTCCAAACACTCAGCAATGTTGTTTGTGCATGAGAATTTTAGGTGGTAAGACATAGGAATCGACTTACCTGTAGGGGGTACTAGTATAACACCAGCACTGGAGCCAGTTCGACATCTTGATCCTTCAAAATACAATTCCCATTTATCATCCTTATCAATAGCTAAAATTTGATCATCGGGAAATGTCTCCTAATTTTGTATAGCAAAGGGGGAGGGTGCTTTAGCTAAATGGTCCTTTAATTGCTTTTTGAGATATAAATTTGAGATCGAATTCAACTAACAACATAACCCATTTAGCAAGGCGACCTAAAAGATCTGCCTTAGCAAATAAATGTTTCAAAGGATCAAATTTTATTGTTACATGTGTCTCAGCATTTAGGAGATAATGCCTAAGCTTTTATGTTGCAAAGACAAGAGCTAAACATTGTTTCTCAATGACGGTATATCACACTTCATAATCGAGCAATGTTCAGCTGATATATAATATATAGCATGTTCCTTGCCTTCAATATCATGTTGTGCTAATAAAGCTACGAGAGCATTATTAGATGTTGAGGTATAAAGAATAAAAGGTTTATCAGCGGTAGCTGGTTGTAAAATAGGAGGTTTAGTGAGATAGCTTTTTAAGTCCTCAAAAGCTTTCTGACATTCCGAATTCCATTGAAATTTTGAATACTTCTTTAGTAATTAAGTAAAAGGGTGAGTCCTATCCACGAGTTGTGAGACAAATCAGCAAATGGCCTAGATCTTCCCTTGTAAACTATGAAGTTGAGATATGTTTTTATGTGCTGGCATATTAACAATCGCATCAATCTTTTTTGTATCTACTTCAATACCACGATTCAAAACTATAAACCCCAATAGTTTTCCACTATCTACGCCAAAGACACACTTACGAGGATTTAATTGCCTGTTGTATTTCTTTATTGACTCAAAGCTCTGTCGAAGAATCATAGTGTGATCTCGGCGATGAATAGACTTTACCAAGATGCAATTGACATAGTCCTCTAAAATACTATGTGTGTAATCATGAAATATAACATCATAGCATGTTGGTAAGTTGTTCCAGAATTCTTAAGTCCAAATGGCATGACTACCAAAAAAAATGTTCCCCAAGGTGTTATAAAAGTTGTTTTATATTGATCATCAGGGTTTATAAGAATTTGATTATATCCTAAAAATCCATCCAAGAAGGAAAGTAGTTCATGGTCGGCTATTAAATCAACAATCATATCAATGTTCGAAAGTGGGAAATCATCTTTCAAAGATGCAAGATTCAAATCTCTAAAATCAATACACATTTGAATACGACCATCAGGTTTAGCAATAGCCACTATATTTTGAAATCCAAGGTGAATAGTCAATAGGGTGGATAAAGCTAGCTTGTAAGAGTTTTTTATCTCAACCTTAACAAGTAATGCAATCTTAAGATTCATCTTACAAATCATTTGTTTAAACGGCTCAGCATCTAGTTTCAATACAATATTATGTGTTACAATCTGAGGATCAATACCAAGCATATCCAAATAATTCCAAGCAAACAATTCAGAAAATTCATGTAACAGCATGGTCATGGCTTCTTTTCTTCTTCACTTAAACAATCACCTATAGGGATAACTTTTTCAGTATTATCTTTCTCCATGAAAACATCAACAGTCTTTCCATTAAGTAGAGTATTGTGGTCTAGGAGATCAAGTGATTGTGGTAACTCTTCAGATTCTTCCTCAAATTTTAGAGTAGTATTTATCATGCTAATGGACTTTCCAAAATATGTAGCACAGTTCAAACAATAAGGCAAGCCACGTTTATGATGGTAATGGGGAATATTGTTGTAACCACCTAAGAATTCAATTATTGCTTCATCTGTTGAAAAGACATCTAAGGGAATCTCTCCTGGAGGACAATTAGTGTCAATCATCTCAGGAAAGATCAAGTTAAGCATAGATATTGTATTCACATTAAGAGTATGATGTCTACGAGCTTTAGATTCCCTAGAAGGGTTATATCCAATGCCACTTGAGTAATGTTGTGAAGCAGGTTCTATAGGCACACAAATCCTTGTTGATTAATACCGCAACAATTACCTACATAGTCACAATTCTTATAAAGGATCTGAAATCCTCGACCATAGAGAGAAGCCATTTCCTTGGAAGAAGATGGGGCTTCATAAGTCTCATAATCTATAGTGTAAGTAAAAGTATTATCTATATTTGTTAGCAAAAAGACTTTAGATTTTGTATTTGAACATTTAGATTAGATCAATGCAACACTTGATGTTTCAGGAGTGGAGTTGTTAATTTTATATTCACCTATAGACGGGGATGTAAAATCTGATGAACCCCAATTGTCACCAAGAAATGCATTCGATTATTTAGACTCTTGTACAACATTGTCTGTGGCAAGAGGAGTTGATGAGTCAACTTTCAAGTTATTTAAGATCTTGTGATGAACAACTCGCTTTTGTGATTCAATTTGTAAATAGTTATCTGGTTCAGGATCAGCATGAATAGTATGAAGTTTATCTTGATGAACAAACTTGATTGAACGATGAAGGGTAGAAGGAACTGCCCCTAATGCATGAATCCAAGGTCTACCAAGAATCATGTTGTAAGATAAAGAACCAGGCATGACATGAATCAGGTTAGATAAAGTCACAGGCCAAACTTGTACACGTAAAGTTATAGTGCCTACGGATTGTCTTCCAACATTATCAAAGCCACAGATACTTATCCTATCCGACTTAATCAAAGATGTATGAACTTTAATATTATGTAATAAATTGATGCCACAAACATTAAGAGCTGATCCATTATTAATCATAACTCGTTTAATCAATTTTTTATTTATTGTAACATTTGAATATAATCAAAGGATCCTAGTAATTTTGAACTTCAAGAGATGGCAAGTCATGGTGTTGAAACAGAATGTCTATTTTTTGTCGCATGCATTAATTCTAAAAGAGTTGCTACATCATTAGGTTTGACAACAGGTGGTACAATCACCTTTTGTAAAGCTTCTTGGAGCATTCCATGGTATGTAGGCCAAGTTTGTATAAGTTCCCAAAGAGATATTTTAGCAGGAGTAGCATGAAGTTGCTCAACAAGATCATAATCTTGACCAACTTTATGTGTTAAATGAATTGCTTGAGGAAGCATAGGTTGAGAAGCTCGTAAAGATATCGGAATGCTTGATTGTTGTTTGCTTTGTTTATTATTCTGAGTATTGTATGTATGAGCAACCATAGTATTACTAGGTTGTTGTGAATTTCAATGTGTTATATTTTAGCATAGTTATAAATGTAATCAGGAGGTCAAGAAGAAGGCGGAAGACCTCTAATAGTGAGCACCAGTTTAGAAGATGGTTGAACCACATCTGAACACAAGGTGACCACTATTTTTAGTTTCATAGGTTCTTCTTGAGTTTTAGGAACATAGATTGCATTTACTAATCTTTGAAACAATGATAGTTTAGGAGTCATAGTGGAATGTTCAATCGAGATAAAGTCCTCAAGGGCCTCGTCTAACATATTGAATTCATCACAACTAAACGGCTCATCATACACATGAAAGTCTTGCAAAAAGTAATTTGACACTATAACATGCTCAAATTAACCCAAGACTTAAATGTAAAATGATATAGCATAAACTTTGTGAAAATGGAATAGAATAACACTATGTGACACACAAAGTTGTAATTTCAAACTCTTTTAATGAAAGGATAAATAAATAAGTCAAGTTTTAATGTATGTACTTTCACAAAAGAGGGCTTACAGTCTAGATGTGACTTAGGACAGCAAACTAATTCAGATCTGATGTTAAGAAGGATGTTAATTCTTTAGAGCATGGGTTCACCAAAATATTTAGGGGGGAAATGAGGAAACTAGATGGAAGATTTCAAATCCCACACTCTCACACACTAAAGCATTAGGGAAGCAAGGAATACATTTAGGGATAAACTATTGATTTCCTATGTTCCCTTTTTCTACTAATTATGACTGTGGAATTGTTTTGATCAGGTTTTTGCAAGCTAGTATCATCCACTAAGCATGAAACCCTAGATTTCCAATTACACTGTAATAACTTAATTTCCAGCACAGATACTAATGAAATTATTACAGAAATGTAGAGGAAATAGTATAGAGACAATGTACCTAGAAACAGAGGACTTGATGAACTGGGGCACTAATTCCAATGTCCCAAAACTTTTTGAATGTTAGGATTTTCTGCAACAATTATTTTACAATCTCCAAAGGCTTCCAGATCCCAAAGAAATCACCTAGTTGGACTAGGGTGTCAGTGCCAGTGTCTTGAAAGTCTCACAATCTCAAAATCCAAAACTCTATGACGGTTGTGTCCGCAATATCCATCTTCATGTCACTCCTTTCCACAATATCTCGACAAATTCAACCTCAAGGAGATGAAAGCAATGAAGACTTGCATGAACAAGAAGGCAAGGCAACCGTTTCCACGGAGGAATTCCAAGCTCGATGTTGGAGGCTTCAACCCTTCTCCCAATCATGCAAAAGGTGTACAAACCCTAGGAAGAGAAAGATAGTCTCAAGATCTTGATTCCTAATCTCCATCTATTATCTCCGTGATAGCAAACTCAAATAGCTTCAAGAGCTTCAACAAATCACTGATCTTCAATGGCAATTTTGGCAGAGTTTTAGCATAAAGCTTGCATCAAGATTGTGTGTACTAAAATGATTTTCAAATCTTTAAATATCTAACTTCAAGAATTTCAAAATCAGATGTTGATATCGCATGAAAAACAAAATTTTGAAAATGGAATCCCATAATGTGCGGTGGGAGCTAACATCCTACCAAAATTCAAAACCCTAGGAAATAGGGCTGGACAAGGGCGCGAGCACCTAAGTCCAAGCCCTAATTTCCCAATCAAGTCTTCTTTAAGGGGATCCCAAAATCCCAAATCCAAACTTTCTTTTTCACTTTCAGTCTTCAGTTATCCCAAAACATGACATTCTTCTAGTTAGACATAGGTCAATCAAGGTTTAGGAACGTCTGAAATAAACTAGGTTGAAAGGTCACCAAAGGAGACGAGCTAAACTATGAGAAATTGTACCATTCCATGCAAGAGGACAATTTCTGACATAACAGGGTCGAAGATCACATCTCATCTATGTCTCTTAATCTAAACAAGGATAACTTAGTCTAGCAAACTCATATTTGAGTGTCATTCATTGTGTTGAATCCTAGTTCCGTCATCTCTACAATCATATGTCTTACATCTTCGTGTTATTCACTAGAATGACCCTACCAAAGCATATTCATCAACATTCTTTCTAGAAAATTGAAGTGGAAAGATCGCCACCCAATTTCTATATCCTAAAATAGCAAGCAGAAACAAGGGGCATATATCTACCTGCAAATTTCACTTTAATCATGTCTCATCACCTTTCCCCTTTAATGTTTTGGACTAACACATACATCTATTGGTTGTAGGATTATTTTATTGAACTAATGTTGTGGTTTGCAGGATCACATATTAGGGGCTTCACCCTCTTGCTCGGCAACAATCTGCATCCTCTATAGTATCCTTTTACAATATGCTTTTATTTTCCTGTCCTGCCTGCACATGCACATAGTGTCATATGACTACTAAAGTGGGGGCTAAATGTAATGTCATAAATTATGTACACTAGTTGTGTAGGCACAATTTCACTATGTTTAGCTCCTCCCTTTAGTGATCACAAGCCTAGTTCATTTTTAGGTCCACCTTAAAGTTCTTTTTTGGCCCCGTTTATAGAAAATGTCATGATTTTGGTTAAAGTTTTGTCATAACCCAGAAAATAATTTGAGATTTGGAGTTAGCCCCACATTAAGTGTGGGCTTGAGCCTTAAATTTCCCAAAGGACCTAGGGCTCCTAAGCTTCTTGGTTCCTCCTGTATTTAGGGAGACAATTTAGGTCTACAAGTCAGCTCTAGTGTTGGTTAGGCCGATCCTAAACTCATATTTGCTTTTTGTCGCATGATGTCGGATCTTTAATTCAAATTAATCTTTTCTATAGCCTTGTATAAAAGTAAGTGACTTATTTCATTTGAAACTAGATCAATTAGATGTGAGAAAGCTCTCTATTGTTATGCTCTCTATGCTATTGAATTATTACAGGTTTCTATTTGATCAAGTGGAGTTCATCTTTGCTCTTGGAAAGATTTGTATGAAGGCTAGGAGATGATATCTTGTGTCTATCTCATTTGTTCCTAGGTTGAAGCACTTTGCATGATTGGGAGAAGGGTTGGAACAACCAACTTGAGATTGGATTGAGTACCCTCCAAGGGTATGATTGCATCACCTTCTTATTCAGCAAACCTTCGGTGAATCTTCATCCTTGAGGTGAAGTTGTGAGCTTCCTTGAGTGAAGCATCCTTTTGTATCATTCCTTCCTATTTGCTTGAGTCATATAGGGCTAGGGTTTTATATTATTTGATTAGATCTTGCATGTTACTACTCACACTTAGAGTTTCCAAGCATACACAACATCTGGATCTAATCTTGGCTATACATGAGGTAGGTATACCAAAATGAGGGCTTGACTAAGGAAAGCTCCTATATAGACACAATATGTTTTCCTTCTTTCATGTGTGCAAGTTGAAGGAACATGTTTCAAGAGATATCAATCTGGGAGAAGAAAGGTCTTGCAAGTATAGGTCTAGAGAAAGTCTCAATTTCTGTAAAACCCTAAAAAGGGCTTAAGGCACCCAGACGCCCTAGTACCTGTGGTATTCTGACTCCATGTTCCTGTTCTAAACTATTTTCTCATCTCTACTATCCATTTAGATTCTCTGTTTCTATTTCAGATAGTCATCTGTAGCTCAATCTCTCTCAATTAGGGTTTGATCATTTTACCTAGCTAGACTGGTTCAATTTGGTTTGACACTCATCTATACAATAAAGAGGCAAAACCCCTGTAGCTTGGCTCCCCTTCGAGGGTAGAATCCAAGCTCGATTTGTGTCTCAATATTAGATAGAAGAGAGTTTGACTTGGTTTAACTTGTTGAGCTAGGTCTCTCTTTTCATCATAACAATCAGTGCTCTCAATTTGATCTCATATTGTACTTGAGCTATAGTTTCAATATTTTTGGCCATTTTGTGCCCTATAAGAATCTAAAAATCTGATATTTGCATTGTAAATCACATTAATTATAAAGTTCCAACATTATATTTTCTAAGGGGTTCATTTCAGAAACTAGTGAAAAGGGGGGGATGTCTCGTGTGTCTCTTTTCACTCTTCTCTCTCTGCATTCCAGTTTACTTTTCTGTACAAATGGATGCTTCAAAAGTTCATATTTTAACACCATATAACTATTTTGAATGGAAATCAAAGATGATAGTCTATCTTTAAAGGCATGGATATCACAGGGTTACAATGGGACTTGAAACAGAACCCCAATATAATGCAGAAAAGATAAAATGGTTTAACAAATGTGATAATGCCTTTAGTACTTTGTGTATTTCAGTTTCGCTTGGCTTACTTTTTCATATTAAATCTTCTAAAATACCCAATGATGTTTAGACCACATTGGAAAGCCTCTTTAGTAAGCAAGATGAATTAAGGGATCATCAATTGGAGAATGAACTCATAGGGTTGAGTCCTAGCAATTTTGACACCATACAAGACTTCTTCACAAAATTAAAAGAAATTAGATTACAGTTGAAACAGTGTGGAATAGAAAAAGAAGACAAACAACTAATCTTAAGCATTCTTTCTAAGCTTGGTCTGAACTATTTTGTGTTTGTTTCTACCTCTTATTTCACAAAATGTGCTCTTGGTTCCAACTATAAAATGCCTTTACTAGATGCGTTTATTGCAAAACTCACTAAAGAGCAAGATAAATTGGTTCACATGGGTGCAATTAAACCCTCTAAGTCACATGCATTGGCTGCAAATCAAGGCACAAAAGAACAGAAGGAGTCTAGAAAATAAGATAAGAAACAAAAGAACCAAGGAGAGAAGAACAAAGATCAGAAACCTGTTGCTTCAAATGTAGCTAATTAGACCTCTTCATCAAAACGTGAACAACCTTGAAAGGGGAAGGTCAAGTTTTCTTATTGTAAGAGGCATGGACATGATGAGCACAAGTGTAAAAAGAAGCAGATTGATCACCTATCACATCGTCTTGAGAAGAACAATATAAAGGTGCCTGATTCTATCAAGCAGAGTTCATCAGAAGGATCTTCAAAGGTGTTTAGTGGAAAATTTGATTTGTTAATGTTTTAGTGTTTTGATGTTTAAATCCTCCTCTCCACTTTACATTCAAGGATCTACGGTCGAGTGGTGAGCACTATCATACCCTAGATCGCTTGTGAGATGTAGGGAAACTTGGATTAGGGAATTTAATTATCAATTTCTCTTCTCTTATGCTTAATTGACCATTAAAACCCTAATTATGCAAATACATCAATAAATTGACAAATAACATAAAATTCTCTTACAGATGGAAGTGAAATGGCAAATCACAGAATACCTATTTTCAGGGTTCTGAGGCGGAATAGTCGGGGACACTGGAGCGGGCGCCCAAGTCCAAGGTACCAGTTTCTTTGTGAGATCTGGACCTCCTTCCGACACTGATCAGCCTTGTAACTTTTATTTCCAAGAACTCAGCTGTGGAGGACACTAGAGCGAGCACCCAAGTCCTAGAAATGCTCTGGTGTCCTACTTTTCTTCAGATCCTGAACCATTGATGCCTGCCAATCCTTCCTACAACTTCACTTTTCCTAAATATGACACCTATAACCTGCAATCACAAGACTTGGTTTGGGGGTTGTGGTGTTTAGGAGCTTACCTTAGTCAAGCCCTGGAAGGACACTTAAGTCTTCCAAACACCTTTGTCAGATAGAGAGAGCATGCCCTTGTGAGGCAGAGGCCAAATCCAAATGAAACAATGATAAAAAGCACAATGATATCACCTTGTAGTGAAGATCTCATGGGAGGAAGATGCTCTTCATTCCATGAGGAGATGAATGCTCAAATCTACAAATACAAACACATAAACAAAACAATTCTGCTCTTGCAACACACTAAAATCCTTGAATCACCTTGAGAACACAATAGCTTGCTAGTAATCATCTAGTTTACAAATGAATGCCTAAACATGCTTTTATATACAACTATAAACACTTCTGCCAAGATTTTCATAATTCAAACTTACCGTGTCGGGAAAGGGACCAAATAATGGTCACAAACCAACACCTAGAAATTAGGGCTGCCCCAAAATAGGGTAGCACTAGGGCGCAGGTACCCAAGTCCTCCCCCCTATTTTGGGTAGGGTACAGCTCAAGGGGTCCTCCTAGGTCTACTTTGCCATGAAACCTAGGTCTCATTCCATCGGGATGCCAAATTATGAAATAAGATGTCCTAAATGCATGCTAAAGACCCGGGAGCTAAACCTTATGAGGGAAAAGCCCCCAAGGGGACATTTTCTAACATTACATTTAGCCCCCACTTTAATGTATGTATAAATGCAAGGCCAATACATGCATTAAAGTACAGTCACAAACACAACAAACATGCCAAGCATGGAGAAGACACGCCAATCACATAGAAGACAGTAACATGCACGCAAAACATAGAGAAGACAGTTACAGTCATGCAGAATATGGAGAAGATAGTCAATGCATAGAAGACGCATTTATTCATGGAAGATAGGCATGATTTCTTTTCTTTTCTTTTTCTCATATATATGAAATGCAGATGCAAGTACTGGAAAGTAAACAAACCTCCCATAATACAGGATGCACTACCCTAGGGCACAGGTCTCTGTATATATGAGGCACCACACACGCAAGACATGCAAAACCTCCCAAAATGCAAGAAGCACTACCTGAAGGTGCTGGTCTCTGCATATGGGGCAACAAAAATGCCACACAAAACAAGCACGCCAAAACACACACACTTGAAGACACAGAGAACACGGCAAACAAGCGATGGAGTGTACCTATTTCTAACTCCAACACCATCTCAGGCACATTACAGGCACACACTGATGATTGCGCTTCGCCACAACAATCACCGAAGACATGCTTAAGGGTTGAGTTAGTCAGAGAACCGCTCCCCGCCTCCGCATAGGACTTTTGAAAATGACAGGATGTGCAATCTACTCCGAGAAATACACCATCCCTGTCTCCATAGAGGGCTTAAGAAAAAAAGGATATACACGATATCCTACCTCCGCAGAGGGCTTACATGATTGATTGATTGATTGCAGACAAACTCAGGATGCATGATGCACTACCCTAAGGCATAGGTCTTTGCATCTGAGGTCAAACAGGTCAAACACATTGGTAACATCTATAACAAACAGCTTACCTTATATATGCCCCCACCTTAAGGTGGTTGATATCAAGCACGTTAAGGTAGGAAGAAAACATACAAGGGAACACTGACTTTTGCAAAGCCCATGCCCACCCGGAGGTGACATGTACTTTACGATCACCAAACGTTCCCACAAACACATCCCTGCAAGAAACATGTTAGTGTCTACGAAATCATGATAAACAACAACATCAATGCATATGATTAACCACACACAAAGAGCCAAGGTTATACAACAAATATGGAGTTTGAGGATAACTGTAGGGCTATATCACGAAGCTCTCTAAATCGAGTACCACCAAGGCTAGATTCAAAGACAAACAAAGGTGCATGGAGCAACAATATTGTTAAGGTTTGTAAATGCGATAGAAACATCATCAAATTCACTATGCAGAAAGCACGAGTGCTTCCACTAGCCAAGTGTTGGATAAGATATACAACCCCATCGTCATATTAGGAACTAAGTCCATTTGTTGATTGCTCTTGAAAGGGACACTAGGTCCAAATCAGTATAAATGTTTGTTGTCATCCGCCCGCTAGATGGAAACACTAAAGGAAGGGAAACAATAAATAAGAGAGGAGAAACAAGTGTCTTAGGGACAGTCACCTAGGAGGGTGCCCCCAGGTCACCAACCGTGATGCTATGTCCGTAAGACATAACACACAACAATGAAATCAGAGAGAGAGGCAATATAGAAGAATGATGATACAAATAGAGGAAGGTCACAACAGAGACAGTCTCCTGGTATCCTGAACCTTACGGGAGAATCAAGGGTCATCCCAGGAGGCCTAAACAACATATAACACATCATGGGGGGAAGCACATCACGAGAGAAATAAAGGGTTAGAGATACTTACATGTAGGGTCTTTGTATTAGATCTTGGAGCTTGCGAACCTCTTGGAGAGGTACTCGATCATATTTAATGAAAAATTTGAGTGGTTCTTATGAAAGTCTTGTTTGTTACCATATGATGCTTGTTCCTTAAATCCTTGTTTAAATGAGACTTTTTGTTGTTTATGAGGGGGAGAACCACTAGTATTTCTGACTATTGATTGTCATCTTTCTCTTTTATAATTTTTAGCAAGTTTTTGTTGTTGAATCTTTCTAGAATGGTAACGGGAATCATCCTGTACCATCTTACTCGTCTGTATCGGTTGTTGTTCTTGATTTTCTGATGCATTTTGATTATCTCCTGATTTGTATAAGGATAACGGAGGAGGAACCTCAGCATAAATTTTGTTTCTTCATGGACGAGGTGGATTATCTATTTGTCTCTTATCCACTTCAATCATTCCTACGATGCTATCATAGTCCAAGTAATCGTCCTCATCTACTTCCATTAAACCATGTTCCATCATATTGTTTTCAGTATGTTTAGGGAAAGGATTAGTGAAGATTTGTAAATTTTTATTCAACAGAGCAACCAATTTTCTTTCCATTGTCATTCACACCTGATACCTAAATGACATTTGAATCAATAATGCCGTGTATCTCATGTTTAAGATGCATACATCGTTCAATGTCATGTCCTTGTGTCTGATGATAATGACAAAAGGCATTAGCATTGAAGTAAGGTCCTTGTTTACTAGGATCAACAGGCTTGACTAGGGGAAGTTTCAAAATGTTATTACTCACAACTTGGTTCATGATAGAATGATAGGACTCAGATATCGGAGTAAACTTTCTTGGTTGATATGATGCTTTCTTTGGATTATTTATAGCAGACACATTCATATTTGGTCCATTGATCTTGATGAAACTCTTATTATTGTTTCTCTTAAAATTGTTTTGTGATGATCCACCCATGGATTGACCAACTTGAGCCGATGAGTTTTGGTTTTCATACTGACTAGATGAAAGTTGATAATCATGAAGGGTGGTACATAAATGTTCAAAGGAGTTATATTTCATCAAGAGGATTTTATCATGAATATTAGGTTGTAAATTTGTAATGCATATCTTTTGAACATTTTCATCTTTCATTTGGTACTGAATTTGTGCATAAAGTCCTTGATACCAACTAATGAATTCAGTCAACTTTTCTTTGGGACCTTGTTTGCATTGAACCAAGTCATTAAGGGTGACTTGGGGTCTGATATTTGCTTGAAAATGTTGTAAAAATTGATCAATCAATTGTGAAAAGGAGTGTATTGAATTCAGAGGCAACGAGCAAAACCATTCTAAAGCAGTATCTTTGAGAGATCACGGGAAAAAATTTTCTAACAAATTCTCTTCAAAATAAAAATCACTACACATAGCTGTAAATGTTGCCACATGAATATTAGGATCACCTTTTCCACCATATTTTTCAAAGCGGGGGGTCTCAAACCTCTCAGGTATAGGAGTTCTCAAGATTACATAGGAAAGGGGATTATGGGCATGATATGTTGGTAGACTAGGTTGCGATGAATTTGTCAAGTTTGTTACCTTTTGTTGTAAAGCAGTCATGCCCTGTAAAAGTTGGTTTAAGATGGCATCATTGGGAGATGTGGTATGTTGTGAGGAATTAGAACCAAAGTGAGGAGGTGAATGAGTTTGAGATACGATGGGTGGAGGCTGAGAATATGTCAACAGTGGTTGGACATAGTGATAGGTAGAAGATGGTTGTGAGTAGGTAATAGGTGGTTGGAAATGAGTGGAATAGATAGGTGGTTGAGAGTAATTATGCATAGAGGAGGTCCCTTTAGGAACCAAATTTTGATAATCAAATCCCACAGCTTAGTAATTAGTGCCATTAGATACTCCAATACCAATGGTAGCATTACTACAAGCATTTGCATCAGTTGTTAAGATTGTTGATGTAAAAGTCGATATTCCCGTAGATGGTATAGATATGGACACCTGAGTATGAGATGGTGATAAAGTGTTATTTATCACTTGTGCACATTCGATCACTGGCATGATATTGGTTTGTACAATATGTGCTAAACCACGAATTACATTTACACCATCTTGTCCCTCTTTTATCAATTCTCCTATATTATGAATTGTAGGGACAGCTTCTTCAGCTATTCTCTCATTTTCCATAAATGATTGAAATTCAGCTAGCTCTTTATCTAATTTTTCTATCTGCTCATCAGATACATATCATGTTGCCTCAATAGTATTATCAACATCATGAAAATTTTGTTCTTCCATTGTGGTTGGAGGATGTATAATATCTTGCACAATTTGAGTTTCTCCCATTGTAAAGAAGGTGTCCAAAGTACCAATTTCTTCAAGAGCACTAGATCTGATTAACCTTTTACTTCTTCTCAAAGGGATATTGTTTTTAGGACAGCATGTCATAAATCTTATGCAAAATCATACAAAACACAATGCACAAACTAAGAGAACAAATCCTAAGAGAAGGATATGATTAAAGGCCAAAATGCTTGGTTTTTTGTACCTTTTTCAATGCAAATGAATGGAATAAAGGATGTTGCAAGGTTTTTGATCAAGGGAATCCAGTTATGTGTTTGATATCAGTCCAAAACAGCAATATTATCACTCTCAACATACTCTTGATGTAAATCCGAGATAATGCCAAGTCAAAATATAGTGAAAATATGTCGAAATAAGCACTTTTTTCACCAAAACTCAATGCAAAAGAGCATAAAAAAGGGTGTTGTGAGGAAAATAATGATGGAAATAAAATAATATCAATAATAACAGCCCCTTAGTACAAAAATATCCAACACAACATGCTTTTAGTGCCTCTTAAGGTCAAACCCTAGTGAAAATATAGCAAAAATAGGTTATTTTTCACGGTTTTTCAACTCCAAGACCTAGCAAAGGGGTGTTGTAATGAATTTTAGGATGTGTAGAAATTAAAATTAATGATATGAATCACCTCAATCCATAAAATTTGTCACAACATGCTTGGAGTGCATACTAGGTCAAACCCTAGGGCAAAAATGGTCAAAATGTGTAGTTTTTCACCAAATTTTCACTACAAGAGCCCGATAAAAGGGTGTTGTGAAGATTTTTAGGAGGGGAAGAAAATTATTACCCTAATAATAGTAAATTAATTCAAAAATACTTTTCTCAATACACCTATAGTGCAAGTTTATAGAGTCAATAAGGCCAAATTTAGTGAAAATCGTTGTTTTTGAAGCCCTAGGTTTGAGATCTTGGGACAAAATGCTATGTAAATGTTTTGAAGTCTGATTTATGATGGATTTGACTTACTTTCAGATCTGAAAATTATTTTCAATCTTGAACATGCAAAATGCCAATGCAAATTTAATGAAAATGCATCAAAATTGCTAGTTTTTGTTGAAATTTTCTATGCAAAATTGCAAATATTTTAAATCTAAATGCAAATTTACACTAAAATGCAAGACTAAATCCAAATGAAAATTTGAATGAGCCTCTAAAATCAGTAGAAAAATATAAGAAAATATTTTTCCTACTAACCCTAGATTTTGGAATTACTAGGTTATATCAAAATTGTCAAAATTTTCACAAAAGCCTAGCAAATTAATGATGAAAATGCAATGCAAATTATTGAATTTTTGTGTTTTTCTGTAGTTTATATCAGATATGATGCAAAAATCATGAATTAGAAAAATTTAGAAAGAATCGATGCAATTTAGTAAGCCAAACAATGCAATTTTTTTGAATTTTTCAAAATTTTCAATTTTTTTGAATTTTTCTCAATGCAATAAAATGAATCATTAAATGAATGAATGAATGAAATCCAAATATGAAGACACACACTCAGTAAGTTGAAATTTAAGTCCAAAAAAATGGGTTCACCAAAATGTTTAGTGGAAAATTGGCTTTGCTAATGTTTTAGTGTTTTGATTTTTAAATCCTCCTCTCCACTTTACATTCAAGGATCTAGGGTCAAGTGGTGAGCACTATCATACCCTAGATCACTTGTGAGATGTAGGGAAACTTGGATTAGGGAATTTAATTATCAATTTCTCTTCTCTTATGCTCAATTGACCATTAAAACCTTAATTATGTAAATACGGCAATAAACTGACCAATAACAGAAAATGCTCTTGCAGACGGATGTGAAATGGCAAATCATAAAATACCTATTTTCGAGGTTCTAAGGTAGAACAGTCAGGGACACTGGAGCGGGCACCCAAGTCCAAGGTACCAGTTTCTTTGCGGGATCTAGACCTCCTTCTGACACTGATCGGCCCTGTAACTTTTGTTTCTGGGAACTCAGCTGCGGGGGACACTAGAGTGAGCGCCCAAGTCCTAGAAATGCTCTGGTGTCCTGCTTTTCTTCAAATCCTAAATCCTTGATGCCTGCCAATCCTTCCTGCAACTTCACTTTCCCAAACGTGACACTTGTAACCTAAAATCACAAGACTTGGTTTGGGGGTTGTGGTGTTTAGGAGCTTGCCTCAGTCAAGCCCCGGAAGGACACTTAAGTCTTCCAAACACCTTTGTCAAATAGAGAGAGCATGCCATTGTGAGACAGAGGCCAAATCCAAATGAAATAATGATAAAAAGCACAATGATATCACCTTGTAGTGAATATCTCATGGGAGGAAGATGCTCTTCATTCCATGAGGAGATGAATGCTTAAATCTGCAAATACAAACACAAACAAAACAAGTATGCTCTTGCAACACAATGAAAGTCTTGAATCACCTTGAGAACACAATAGCTTTCTAGTAATCATCTAGTTTACAAATGAATGCCTAAACATGCTTTTATATGCAACTCCAAACACTCCCACCAAGATTTTCATAATTCAAACTTACCATGTTGGCAAAGGGACCAAATAACGGTCACAAACTGACACCTGGAAATTAGGGCTGCCCCAAAATAGGGCAGGACTAGGGCCCAGGTGCCCAAGTCCTCCCCCCCTATTTTGGGCAATGTACAACTCAAGGGGTCCTCCTAGGTCTACTTTGCCATGAAACCTAGGTCTCATTCCATCAGGATGCCAAATTATGAACTAAGATGTCCTAAATGCATGCTAAAGACCTGGGAGCTAAACCTTATGAGGGAAAAGCCCCCAAGGGGACATTTTTTGACGTTACAAAAGGACACAGAAAAGAGTAAGGGGAAAGGAAAGGCCAAGGCCCTAGTTGCATTTTCTTCACAACCTAATACCTAGATCATTGACTCTGGTGCTTCGCACATGGCTTCCTCATAGGATGGTTTTGCCTCCTTAGAGGCATGTTCTATGCCTACCATACTCATGGGTGATGAAACTCCTGTTGAAGTGCATGGGAGAGGGTCTATTGACGTGGGCGAAGGAACATTTTAGGATGTTCTCTACATTCCATCTTTGTCAACTAATCTCCTATTAGTCTATCAGATCACTCACACTGGCTCTAGCAAACGGGTTGAGTTCACTCTAGACAAAGTGGTAATCAGTGAGTTACATGATGGGTCTACAGTTGCAATGGGAAAATTAGATCATCATTCCAGACTTTATCATTTTTCTCACTTTTTTCCTGACTCCTTTGACAACTACTTACTCACTCAGATGAGGTGAGTCATTTGTGGCATCAGTGGTTTGGCCACTTGAATTACTGCTACTGGCAATAGCTTAGTCAATAGAACATGGTTTCAAGGTTACCTTCAATTCAATTTTTTGATGGAATTTGCAAGGGATACATTCTTGGTAAGCATCTAGAGGAGAAATTTGACAAAGGCAAAGCATGGAGGGCCACACAACTTCTGGAGTTGGTACATAGTGATTTAGCAGGACCATTTCCACATCCATCTTTTAGTAAGGCTAGATATGTCTTGATATTCATTGATGATCTTTCTAGATACACATGGGTTTATTTTTTCAATCAAAAGTCTAAGGTCTTTGAGTCTTTCTAAGACGTCAAAGCTTTTGTAGAGAAATAATCTGGTAAGGCCATGAAGATTCTACATACAAATAATAGGGGGAATATGTAAACCACAGGTTTGAGCAGTTTTGTGCCTTTGACGGCATTGATCTTTAGCATGCAGTTCCCTATAGTCCACAACAAATTAGTGTCACAGAATGCAAGAATAGTTCATTGAAATAGATGGCCAATTATATGATTCACTCCAAGTCTATGGCACCTCAGTACTGGGCGGAGGCCATCAACTGTGCATGTTACATCCAGAATCACATTCCTCACAAAGTTGTGAAGGAGGTAACTCCTTTACAAGCTTGGACCATTTGGAAACCCATAGTTAAGCACTTTTGAGTGTTTGGTTCTCTTGCAGGGGCCCACATTCTAGCAAAGAAACGTAAGGCTATGGATCCGTACAGAAATTCTTGCATATTTGTTGGGTACCTAGACAGTGTCAAGAGATACATGCTTCTCCACCCTACCACACATGAGTTGTTCATCGAGAGGAGTGTTCATTTTGAGGACTCTTCGAATTCTTCTCCCACCACTTCTCCATCCACCATCACATTGGAGACATTACACCATGATGACATTTCTTCAGAGGATCTTAATCCTCTCGATCTAGATGAGGAGTCTTCTTCCTCCACTTCAGATGGTGACAATACTGATGAGGATCCACCCTCTTCTCCTAGTCCTCATTCAGAGGTTGATGATTCTCCCCCAAACTCTCTTACCTCTAGGCCTCTTTGGGCTCATCAGAATTTACAATCAGCATGTGATTGGGTTGGCGATCCTTCTGATACTTGAATAATAAGGTCACAATTTCAATAGGCTCCACATCTCTTCATTGCTTCAGCTTCTGATCCACAGACTTTTTGAGAAGCTTCTGGTGTCCCCAATTGGGATGCAGCAATGCAGGAAGAGTTTAATTCCTTGGAAAGGAATCATACATGGGATTTAGTCCCTCTTCCTAAGGGAACAAAACATGTTCAATGCAAGTGGATCTATCAAACAAAGTTTACAACATATGGGTTAGTTGACAAGCATAAGGCTCACTTGGTTGCCGAAGTGTTCTCCCAGGTGCCTAGGATTGACTACTCTAAGACTTTTGCGCTAGTGGCCATGATGAATTCCATCTGACTTGTCCTTGCTATAGTTGTATCCCATCGTTAGGATGTTCATCAAATGGATGTGAAGAGTGATTTTCATCATGGTGACCTTCAGGAGGAAATCTACATGGGGCAGCTATAAGGGTTTTGTTTAGGATCCTTCACTTGTTTCCCAACTTCTAAAGTCTCTCTATTGCCTCAAATAGGATCCTCAAACTTGGTATGTCAAGATGGACTCCTTCCTTCTGTCAGTTGGGTTCACTTGATGCCATTCTAATTCAAACATCTACATTCTGTGTAGAAAGATGATACTCTCACTTTTTTAGTTCTCTATGTCGATGACTTGTTGATCATAGGGAGTCATTCATCCACCATCAAGGCAATGAAAAATGCTCTACATGATCAATTTCTGATGTCAGACTTGGGTCTTTTGAACTACTTCTTAGGGATTGAGATCACTCGATCATCCTCAGGTATCTTAATGGCACAACTTAAGTACACACTAGACATGAGCTTTAGATTTCACATGGATGATTGTAAGCCTGTACTAACCCCATTTCCATCAGGGGTCAAACTTGAGGCTAAGTGTTCTTCATCCTTGGTTGATGGCACTTCATACTAACAGCTTGTTGAGAGTGTTGAACACCCAGAATACTGAGAGGGGGGGTGAACCAGTATTCTCTAAAACCACTTAAGCAATTAAACATTTATTCCACATAGCATATTTAATTTGCTGTAAGAAAGGAAAGCATGAAATCAACAATCAAAATACATAACACATGAACACCATATTTTTATGTGGAAAACCCAAAAAGGGAAAAACCATGGTGAGGATTAGCTCACATATATATCTGAATAATAATATTGATTACAATTAGGCTCACTACCAAAAGGACTCACTGTCCATAAAGGATACTGTTCACTATAGGTGGCTCACTACCAAAGGACTCACTGTCTTAAATAGAAAGAGATAGAAGAAGGGGTGGCTCACTGCCAAATATGAACTGCTAGTAATTCATCTAACTCATACTAGAGATATAGTTCCACTGAAGCTCAGAATATTGACTTAACACACTTCATCTTAACCACAAACTTATCTTATCTGTCTCTACATCAGATTTTGATCATACACACACACTTAACTCTTTTGCAATACATACACTCACACTCATCCACACAAGAATTCAATCTTGTATATATACCGCATTCAAACAAAACATCAAACAGGTCGGCAAATAGATGTATCATGTGGCTTCTTGCCTTGTCAGCCCAAAACACAAACCTATACACTTTGCAGAGAGAACAAAAGCATGTAGCACATTGAGATAGGTTGGCATAACCTATTTTACTCCCATGACTTTGTTCCATTCATGAATCAACTCCGCACAACCTCAACACCTTTATGTCGGCTCAACTAGTGAAGTAGTTGTTATGTTGGAAAATGTCTCCCTAGACTTTTTCCCTCCTAAGTTTAGCTCTCGGGTCCCTTGTTTTGCATCTTGCATGATTATTTTGACTCCTAGAAGAAAATGGCCTAAAACCCATGTCAAATGGGGCTTGAGGGACATTGTGTGCTTTAGACCTGGCCTAAAAAGGGGACCTAGGACATGGGCACTCGTGCCCTTGTCCCGCCCTATTTTAGGCAACTCCCAAATTTAAATGTCAGTTATGTGATCGTTAATTAGGTCCCATGCTGACATCTTAAATTTGAATTAAAAAATTCTTAGTGGGAATGTGTGTTGTTGCATATATAAGCATGTTTAGTGTTTCGTTTGAAAACTAAAAGATGATTATGAACTTTTGGCAAACTTATGATTTTAGAGCATTCAAGATATTCATTGTTGCAGAGAAAAGCATTGTTATTGTGTTTTTGATTGTAGATTTAGCTTCATCCTCTTATTTGCTGAAGAATCTTCATCTATACGAGAGCTACACCTCCAAGGTAATATCTATTTGTGTTTGAATCATTTATCAATTTGTTTTTGCCTCTATCCTGTAGGGATACACACTCTTTATCTGACAAAGGTGTTTAGAAGACTTGAATGTCCTTTCAGGGCTTGACTGAGGGAAGATCCTAAACACCACAACCACTAACCACACTCCTTGTGATTGTAGATTACAAGTATCATATTTTACAGAGTTGAGTTGCAAAGGAAGGTTGCAAAAGATAAGGATTCCAGATCCGGCGAAAAGAAGCAGTTCAGAGCACTTTTAGGATAAGGACACCTTGGGCAATGTCCTCCAAGGTTGTAGGCACAAAAATTTCCATGATAGTGACAATCTACATCTGAAGAAGCTTCGATATCTTGAAGAATAGCCTGTGTTGGACTAGGGCACCTAGGGTAGTGTCCTCCACATCTCCCATGACAGAAATAGACTGAACAATGACTATCAGTGTCGGAAGGAGCCCCGTATTCCTTGAAGAAAATTGTACCTTAGACTTGGGCACCTAGGGCATTCTCCCTGAACATTCTGCATCATGAACTTCAAAAAATGGTCATTAATTAATCTTTGTCTACTATATTAGTCTACAAACATTTATCGTGATTTATCAGTTTGCTTCCAATTTTGCATAATTAGGGTTTTTAGCATACTTGAGCATTAAATTAATACATTAATTGACAATTTCTAAATTTTCACATTGTTCCAAGTGACTCACCAACCTGTAGGTGAATCCTTTTGCAATATTTGTGATTCAACTTGGTTGGATGTCCTTGAATGTTTGTAGTGAAAGGAGGATTTAACTCATTTATCATTTTCCCCCTTTTTCTATAAAACATTTTGATGAACCCATGTTTTATTTGAATTTTGCACCTTGTTGAGTGTTGTACTTCACATTTACATTAATTTCATTTATCATTTTCATATTACATTTGAAAATTCACAAAAAATCTAAAAATTTTGAAAAAATTGGCATTTTAGGCTTGCATTTTAAAATAATTTGAATTTAATTTCATTTCATTTCTAATTTTTAAAATAGATCTGATATAAATTACATAAATTCATCATATTATAATCCTTTGCATTGCATTTTCAAATTAAAATTGCTAGGGTTTGCTTGAAATTTTGCATTTTTCTTATAACCTAGTGATTTCAAAAATTAGGGTTTGTAGTTAAAATCTTGTTTTAGATTTTACTACCCATCTTAGGCACTCATTAAAATCATTTTTGTTTGTAGTGTTACATTTTTGTGTGTTTTTGCATTCATATTTCAAAAATTTGCATTCACACTTAGATAATTTCAACAAAAACTAGCATTTTCATTCATCATCCTTAAAATTGCACTTGCATTGAGCATTATAAGACTTTTAAAAGAATTTTAAGATCTAATCTAGGTTGTTTTGCATCATAATTCTGATTATAATTCATTTTCATATCATTTTACACATATTCATGCCTTAATTTCACAATTAGGGTTTAAAAACCTTGCATTTTCACTAGATTTTGACTTATCATTCATATAGAATTGCATTATAGGTGTGTTGTGAAGGATATTTCTTTATTATTGGAATGATATATAATTTATTATTCACTTTCCCTCATCAATTTCCTTACAACACCTTTTCTTTTAGGCATTTGCATTGAAAAAAGTGAAAAAAAAAATCAAGCATTTTAGATGCATAAACAAGCATATTTTGTGTTGTTTCTAAATACATAAAATTACCAATTGGACCTTGTTGTGTTGTACTCTATTCCTCCTATCCATTGTGCTTGTTGAGAAAATGGTGTGTCCTTTTAGCCCTTTCCTTCAAACAACTACTTCGAAGCGAAATAGTCACACATCTAGGGTGTGTTAAGTAACTTATAACTTTGCATGTCTTGTCTTATTAAATCTTATTGGACATTGATGTTACAAGACATTTCATTATGGCATATTCATCTCATTACTCTTTGGTATCTTTACATGCATATATCAAAAACTTTGAGAATTTCTACAAATTTCTTAATATGAATCCTCATGTTCTCACTTATATACAAGCCATGTATCACAAGGATATATTTAAATGCTCTTCATTTGAAATCCTTGACTATGTATGTAATTTTGACAACTTCATATCTCTCACGAATACATACCCTTTAGTAGTAGAAGATTTGACAGAACACATTGAGAATGATGAGTGTGAAAGTTCTCTTAATGCTTTGGAACTAATAGCTAAAGTATATGAGAATGATGATGATGATGATTATGTAAGTCATCCCACTTCTCCTATAATTGACTGTCCAAGAACCTTGGATGAGAAGACTATGGATAGCTCTACTTTAAGTCCCTTAGACATCACTAATGATACAACACCTAACCTTCCTAATAACATGGTACCTTCTTTTCATTCCAATGCTCTCCTTGGCCAAGATAAAGCATTAGTGGATAAGAAAAGATCTCTCACATTAAATCTTTAGAGATAGATGTTGGGAACAATCAAAAGAAAAATAATGTTTATTCAATCTTCACTAATAGACTTATTCCACCCACTAAGGGGTTACTTAATATTCCTAAGATAGTTGTGCAAGGGGCACCTAATGCATCGTCTTGCTTAAAACCAGTGATTACAGTTCAAGGTGATCAAAAACCACCTAGACTCCCTGATTACATCTTAGAGTATGCAAGACAAATTACTCAGACAAATCAAAGTGTTCAGAATGTGATTGCTCACACATACAACACCCATAATAACAAGCAAAGTAAGCAAGCACCACATATGCCTATCTCCCTCCCATCTTCTCAACTTATGCTTCCTCCACCACCTTGTCTTACTCATAAAAGTGGTCAAGAATATGATCTTGTCGAGCCGCTTCACGCTACTCCAACTAAGATCTCTCTTTGGGATTTAATACAAACATCACCTACATACCATGGAATGTTCCAAGAAGCTTTACAAAAGGTGATTGTACTACCTCATGTTAATCCAAATGATGTAACAACTCTATTAGATTGTATGCATGCAACAAAAATGGATATTCTCTTTCAACCACATGAATTACCATCAATTGAAGTTCAAAACCAATATGATCCACTTATAATATTTGCCATGATAGATAAAAATTTGATAAAGCGAGTTATGAATGATAATGGATCATCTCTAAATCTTTGTGGTATGAATTTGTTACGTAAGATTAAGGTTGATACCTCTTTGATTGAACCAGATAGATTAAGCATTTGTAGCTTTGATAATGTTGATAGAAAAATTGTGGGTACTATAACTCTACATGTGAAGGTTAGACCTATGACTTTGTCTACCCTTTTTCATGTCATGCCTTGATCAATTTCATACAATATGATTCTGGGTAGACCGTGGATTCATGCCATGGGAGCAGTTCCATCTACCCTTCATAGATCAATAAATTTTATTTATAAAGACAATCTCTACACCATTGAAGCTGATCCTGAACCAAATAACTGTTTACATATTCAAATGTAAAAACAAGAAAAAAATCAGCAAAACCTAAACAACTTACAAAAGGATTCATCAATGCCTCTTGCCATAGATAATGTTGTGTAAGACTCTAAAACATCGAATGCACTTTTTGGTGATGATTGGGATCATTAGATTTTAATCCTTGTAGTGTAGGGGAATATAAACTTAATAACCCTGACACATCAAAAGTTGCATCGATCTCATCCAAGAAACCTTTTGAAACACCTAAGAAATCTAAAACCTCCTTGAAAGAAAATAAAGACAATACTGTTAGTTATACTACAGATTATGAGACTTATGAGGCTTCACCATCTTCTAAAGAAATGGACTCTCTTTATGGTCACAGATTTCAAATATTGTACAAAAATCACGACTATGTAGGTAATGGATGTGGTGTAAATCAACGAGGAATCAAAGTACCTTTACAAGTTGTTGGAATTAACTACAAAACCGGTATTAGATACCACTCTTTGAAACCCACCAAAGCCTCTCATCATCCTAAACTTAATATTAATGCAATATCAACAAGACTGAAACAACATGAGAGATATCCTAGGCTGATAGACAATAATTGTTCACCATGAGCTATCCCTATGAATCAGGTAAATATATTTCCCTCTTTAAGCCACACTCATTGTAGAAAATATTATAGTTTCTCTCAAGGGTGGCCTTCTCTTAGATATATATGTTCTTAACATTGGGTTGTATCAGGTAAGTATTTCTAACCCTTTCTCTCTTGTGTTGTGTTCCCCCATGATGTGTTATGTGTTGTTTAGGCCTCCTAGAATGACCCTTGATACTCTTGTAAGGTCAAGGATACTAGGAGACTGCCTCTATTGTGACCCTTCTTCTATTTGTATCATCATTCTTCTATCTTTCTTCTCCTCTATTTTCATTGTTGTGTGTTGTGTCTTAGGGGCATAGCATTGTAGTTGGTGACCTAGGGCACCTTCCTACGTGATGACCTTAAGGCACTTGTTCTCCTCTCTTGATTTATTGTTTACCTTCTAGTGGTTCTATCTAACTGGCGGATGACGAAAAACAAATAATACTGATATGGACCATGTGTCCCTTCAACATGTAAGCAAAAATAGACCTAGTCCATACATGAAGATGGGGTTGATATATATTATCCGACGCTTGGCTAGTAGAATCACTCTGTGTGATATTTTGATGATTTCTAATTTTTGCTAACAAATCATAACAATACAGTTGCTCTGTGCACTTTGATTATTTTGAACCTTGGTTACACTCGGTTCCGAGATCTCTATAGTAGAGCCTCATGGTTATACTTGGTTTCCGAATCCATGGTATAACCTTGGCTCTTGATGTGATTCTTTTCATGCATTATAGTTATCTTAGCATAATGTGTGTTGTGGGAACATCTGATGATAGTAAAGTACATGTCACCTTTGGGGGCATGGGCTTTGCATGAGCTCTTGTTCCCTTGTGTGTTTTCTCTCTACCTTAAAGTGCTTGCTAACGGTACATGATATCAACCACCTTAAAGTGGGGGCATATATAAGGTAAGTTGTCTGATGATTTTGATACTAATAAAGCATGTTTACGTACATTAATCTATTGTGTATACCTCATTTTCACTGTAAGGCATCTTCGTGACGTGGGTGGGGTTGTATACTTTTGGCACATGCTTCCTTTTCACTATAAGGCATCTCCGTGACACGGGTGGGGTTACATTTTGAAAGCCCTCTGTGGAGGCGGGGATGGTGTATCTTTTGAGCTAGTGCACATCCTTTTATTCTAAAAGTCCTTCCGAGTAGGCAGGGTTGGATTTGAGACTATCCTCCCTTAAGCGTGTCTTTGGCAGTTGTTGTGGCATAAGCCCAACCGTCAAGTGTGCTTGTAATGTGCATGAGATGGTGGTGAACCTAGCAATAGGCTCCTTCCATCGCTTGTTTGTCATGTTTTAGATGTATAGTATGTCTTTGGCATGCTATATGGCGCTCGTGTTTTCTGTGTGTCTTCCGCATGTTTGTTCCCAAGTATAGTCCAAAGAGCGTGGAGAAATGCCCCTCCTATGCTTTGGGATTTGTATGGCGTGTTTGTTCCCAAGTGTAGTCCAAAGAGTGTGGCAAAATGCCCCTCCTGTGCTTTTGGATTTGTATGGCATGTTTTTTCTCAAGTGTAGTCCAAAGAGCGTGGTGAAATGTCCCTCCTGTACTCTAAGATTTGTATCGTGTTGCCTCATATGTAGTCCAAAGAGCATGGCAAAAGCCCCTCCTACATTTTGGGTGGTGTGTTGTATTTTTACTTTCCATGTATCTGTATTTGCATTCATTTATATATGAAAATGAAAAAGAAATAATCATTGCATTCACTGTATTCATTGTGCTTTGCATGTCTTCAATACTGTCTTCTCTGTGTTTTGCATGATTGTAACTATCTTCTCTGTTTTGCATGCCTGATACTATCTTCACTATGTTTGGCATGTCTGTAATGTGTTTTCTCTTATGTCTACCTAAGACTGGGGGCTAGAAATAGTCTCTCAATCTTTGTGTATGCATTAGCTTTAAGTGCATGGCGTGTTTGTTGTGTTTTAACCATACTTTAATGCATGTATGGACCTTGCGTTCATGCATACATTAAAGTGGGGGCTAAATGTTATGTTAGAAAATGTCTCCCTAGACTTTTTCCCTCCTAAGTTTAGCTCATGGGTCCCTTATTTTACATCTTGCATGATTATTTTGACTCCCAGAACAAAATGGCTTGAAACCCATGTCAAATGGGGCTTGAGGGACATTGTGTGCTTTAGACCTGGCCTAAAAAGGGGCCCTGGGACATGGGCGCTCGCGCCCTTGTCCTACCCTATTTTAGGCAGGTCCCAAATTTAAATGTCATTGATGTGACGGTTAATTAGGTTCCATGCCAACATCTTAAGTTTGAATTATGAAATTCTTAGTGAGAACGTGTGTTGTTGCATATATAAGCATGTTTAGTGTTTCATTTGAAAACTAGAAGATGATTATGAACTTTTGGCGAACTATGATTTTAGAGCATTCAAGATATTCATTGTTGTAGAGCAGAGCATTATTATTGTGTTTGTGATTGCAGATTTAGCTTCATCTTCTCATGTGTTCAAGAATCTTCATCTATGCGAGAGCTACACCTCCAAGGTGATATCTATTTGTGTTTGAATCATTTATCAATTTGTTTTTGCCTCTATCCCATAGGGATATGCACTCTTTATCTAACAATGGTATTTAGAAGACTTGAATGTCCTTCTGGGGCTTGACTAAGGCAAGCTCCTAAACACCACAACCCCCAACCACACTCCTTGTGATTGCAAGTGTTGACCCATTTTTTCCTCTGACCAGAGCCAAACAGTCAACCTGATATTTTTCCTAAAAATCCTTTGAAAAGGTCCCTATTAAGCAAAAGTGCCAAATTTCCTAATGAACCTTGCCTAAAGAACCTTACCATTGGAAAGAGCTTGAAAAAATAGGCAGGTTTGCTTTTTACAGTACCCTGAAATTCGGCCAAATGAAGAAGTTATCTATGGTCAAAGTTTGGTCAAACATACAGTTCAAATATGCATTTGGCGGGCTTGAAAATCTCCATCGGCCTTAGGAAATATGAAAAAAATTGCATTATATACATTTTCTGAATGTATATCGGGTCAAGGAAATGCATATACATTTAGGGAATCTTCCACAGATTCTTAGAATATTCGCTAAATGTATATCGGGTCTCCATGTATATAAGGGCTTGTACATTCAGATATACAAATGGAGATACAAGGCAATATGCAGTGAAAAGATACAAGGCCGGCGGACATACATGTGCTACAGTGAATGTACATTCGCCAAAAAAATGCAAAGAGGAAAGATACAGGAGAAGCATACAATGTATAAATATGCATTTATGGCATATTCCTTCGAAGATTCCCCATTTGTATGTTTAGTGCTTGTATATTTGCCTTGTATGTTCGCACATACAAGAAAATATACATTCGCTAAATGTACAAAGGCAAATGTACATTCGTGGCATATTCCCCAGAATATTCCGTAGTTGTATGTCAGCACACTTGTATATTGCTTTGAATGTTCGCAATATACAAGAGGAAATATACAAGGAAAAGATACATTGCGGGAATATTCCTCAAAGATTCCCAATTTGTATGTCTGGAGGTTTGTATATTGCATTGCATATTTGTCAATACAAGCCCAATGTACATTTGCTACAGTGACGCGGGGAAATATACAAAGGAGTTTGTATATCTCAGAGATACAAATGGTGGGTCCCATAGAGATACAAAGAGGTTTGTATATCATATACATACAAAGATTCAAATGCTACAGTGGAATGTATATCGACTTGTATGTTCGCACATACAAGCTAATATACAAGGAAATATATACAATTCGGACCCGAATAGAAGTTTCAATCTATTCTATGTTGTTCTCGGGTCCACCTTGTATAAAAGGTGTTTGTATGTCTCGACATACAAAAGAGCATGTACAAGCCAGATTTCAAAGGGATTTCATTTTTGCCTCATTCAGGGTCCGGGTCCGTTTTGTATGTATGAGGCCATTTGTATATTGCGATATACAAGAAAAAATACAAAGAGTGGAGATGCAAGCCAGACCCGACAAGGCAATCAAATACACTTAAAGGTTAGTTGGGGTCCGATTTGTATGTATATGGCAATTATATATCAGCGATATACAAATCAAAGATGCATTGCAATATACAAGGCGAATTTGAATCAAGGATCAGTTTCGGCACATAAGAGTTTGGAGTCCGCTTTGTATTAATAAGTGTTTGTATATTTTGCATATACAAAGAAATGTACAAGGAGAAAATATACAAGCTGGATCTGGCGGAACAATGAAAAGTAGCTAATGGTGTTTTGAGGTCCGTAGCTTGTATGTTGCATATGCAAAGGGGCATACAAGTGGTAGGGCCCACATATACAAGGGGAAATTGTATGTATATACAATTTCAAAAATTCGAAGAGATATATAGGGCCCGATAGGCAAAGCGCCATGTATGTGCTGAAGGAGTTGCAGAATGAATTTTTGAATACTGATTCAAGCGGCAAGATGTAGCGATATACACAGAGATGCAAAAGCGATATATACAGGCAGTTGACCGAAAGTTTGACCGCCTGTATCTCCTTCATTTTGGCAATTTTCAGCATGCTTCAAGAGGCAAAGTTGTATATTTTGGTCCCCTCTTTCATTTGGCAAGGTTTTTTAGGAGTTTTGCCAACTTGTCAAATTTTAGATATTGAAATGCATATTTTCGGGGACTGAACGTTTCAGCAACGACTTTCGGCAGATGAAGATATTTTGGGGCATTCATTGCTGCACAAAGATGATACAGCTCGCATTGATGGTCAGAAATATCTTCCCACCTTCATCTTCCAGATATTTTCATCTTTTCTACATTAGATCGATGAGTAAGCTGCTTGCATTTAAGTCTAGAAAATATCTCCCCATCCGCCCAGTTCTAGATTTCGACGCTATAACTGATGCAGCTAGACAGTCATCGATGGAGATATTTTTTTATGATAGCTCTTTGAGCGAATTTTTGTAACCGACCTAGGATAGTTTTGGAATGCTATAAGTATGCATTCAAATGTTGTAAATAGGGTTGGAAATTTTTTAGCATTAAGTCTTTTCTCTTTCCAAACAGGGTTTTCATATGCTATAACCGTGCCTTTCCATTGAATATATGCAAGTTAATTTTACCTCTTTACTGATTTTTCTAGTTCTGTGTGAATTTGCATATGGTTTGTCTGTGAATGTTTCATTCCTCTCAATCATATTACTTCTCACCTCTACTAGAGTCATCCAATCTGTGTATGCCTACTTGCCATATTCTGATTGTATTGTGCATCTTTCAATTTTGTGGAAGTTTCTTTAAATCTGTCTGGTGTATCACCCTTTTATGTTTTCAAGCTTTTATTCATTTCCATTACAAGCTTTCTCTCTCCCTTTTCCCTCAAGATTCAGTAGTTTCAAGTGATAGCTAGATAAGGAAGCTGGCCTTCTCCGGAGGCTTGGTCTCATTTAGCAAAGTCCCACACTTAGAGATCATTCCCATGTTATTCCAGTTTGCAGAGGTTTCACAACTGTATAAAAGGGTGTAAAATTGGGTGATAACAACTTTGGCACACCCAGTGGGACTCGAGAAATCTAAGTAACAATTAAATTAACAGTCATTATTGCTGGTTTTGATGTGCAACCAGTAATTGTAGACCTTTAAGAGGTTAAAATTTACACATCTGGGGACTCAGACTGAGGAAAGGACAAGCGGATTAGTTCTGCCATTACATATTTTATGAGAAAGGTACAAACCAGGAGTTCAAGTTTAGGCTCATTCGAATATTTGCAGCTCTCTCCACCCAGAAGACCAAGCAAAGTTGCAGCAAGGACTCTAGTTTCCAAAAGAGTACAATCAACTCCACCAGGTTTCAGACCAGTTGCTTCTGTAGTTCTCACAGTAACTCAAGCGAATCTACCTACAGCTCTTTAGATGGCAAGAAATCAGCCATTTGTGACTTTTGATGGGGGGAGTCCTTTGAATCTAATGGTGCATGATGTGATACCAATGGCCGCTTTGAAGAATCTACCCTATTTCATAGGGGAAAATCAGACTACTCCGATCGAGCACATTAGAGATATAGCATCTTTGTGTGGGGTTCATCATGTCACTCAGGAGAATGTAGCCATCAAACTGCTAGCTACCTCTTTCAAGGGGAAGGCATTGCAATGGTTCAGGAGTCTACCAGTGCAAACTATAGGAACCTGGGATGAGCTAGGAGAGAAATTAAACAAGCAATTTCAAGAAAAATCAGATAATCTATCATTGGTCGAACAGTTGACCACTATAAAGAGAGCTCCGCAGGAGCAAATGATGGATTTTAACTTTAGATTTCAGAAGACATGGGACAGAATCCCTGCCATGGTAAGACCTCCAGCTGAATATGCATTTCTATATTTTTTGAAGGCCCTAAATAGTGATATTTCAGTAATGATTCAATCACTAGGAGGTAATAGTTTACCAAATGCGTATGAATTAGCAATTAGGGCAGAATATAATCTCATTCAGGCCAACAAAATAGCACCCAGACCACCAGTGCCTATCTTTCCTGAGATTCAGGCTTCTATGCCTTTGCCAATTCCATGTTTTCCCCCTGTGCCTACTGTCGCAGCATTACCTAATATTGCTAATTCTGAACCTGCTGCCTCTATTTCATCTCAAGAGTTGAAAGAGATTAAAAATAGTCAACAAAAGATTGAGGGTATCCTTCAAACTTTTGGAAATGAACTGGTAAACATAACGAAGCAACAGTCCTAGAGGCCCTTTGAGCCTTATCAGCAATCTAGCCAGGGGCAGAATCAACCATTTCAAGGCCAAAATCAGCCGTATCAAGCTAATAGGCCGCCTTATCAAAGCAGCTATCAAGGTGCCAAACAGAATGTAAATCAAAGGCCTTTTCTGCCTTATAATCTAGCACCTATTAACACCGTAAGGGACCTTGTCCCTGCTCAGAACAACCTAGCAGCTGAATATGAGTGGTGCTACCCATGCAATCAGCCACACAGTCAAGCAACCTGCTCAAATGGAGTCATAAATCAGGCTTTAATGGTGCAAAATGTGTCAGCTTCACAACCAAGTACACCAAATGATGGGGCTGTGCAACAATAGGAACAACCTCAGAGTGATGTTGCCTTCATGAATTGGCAGCAAAGTGAATTTTGTGGCATAAACAGCGATAACACCTCAATTGCAGCAAATACAAGAGCAAAGAAAAGGGGTTATGAGGTAGAACAAGCAGCAAATAAAGGAAAAGCGTCTGCGGATGTTCCTGTACCCCAAATTCCCCATATTCTACAAAGAAATGACCCAGCAAAAGCAAGGGAGATGCCTCATTTGCAACCAGACGCCGCTGCTACAAAATCAAATCAGAAGGTGAGTGCCATTCCACCTTTCAATATTATTGAAAATATGAAAATGATGAATGTGTCAATGTCTATGTGGGATTCTTTAGCCATCCCAGGCCAAAAAGACATATTGCAATCTGCCTTGTCTGATTTGAAGGTCTCCAAAGATACAACTGTTGACCCAAATAGGGTTGTCCTTACTAATTCCTCTGAGGATAGCAGCAAACAGCCTAACAAAAGTACTAAGCCACTCCCATTCTACATATCATTGATAATTGGAGATAAATTAGTCCATAATTGCATGGTGGATAGTGGAGCAAGCAGTTCTGTGATGCCTAAACAAATTGCAGACCAGTTAGGGCTCAAGTACCAGCCTATTGAGAAGGGTGTACTCCAATTAGATGGCACGGCTATTAGTACTGTGGGTGTAATAAAAGACCTAGGTCTTACTCTACATACCTATCCCAATGTTTCCATCTTCCAAGAGGTCTTCATTATTGATTTGCCCCCTATTTTGCCATGTGCCTATCAAGAGAATTCACAACCAAAATAGGAGGATACCTATCCTCTGACTAGTCCCATATGTTTTTTAGGACTAGATATGGCACTAAGGTAACCCTAAGATCTGAATTACTTTCAAATCATAACATAGAACCCTATATTCCAAGTGTGGTTAATGCAAATCTCATTATCTCTGATGATCCTGAACTTGTGGCAGCTCAAGAGTTACAAGCTGAGAGTATACCAGAAATTTTATTAAGGGAATGGTCCTCAGAAGATGTTGTAGATGATCCTAAAGCACATATTCAAGAAAATGGTATGGGGGTCTATATACTTCATGAGCCTGAGGCAGCAATTCCAAGTATGGTAAAGGATGCAGAGCATTAGACCGGGCAGCAAGGAGAAGTATGGAAAATGTTTTTTGATGGCTCTAGGAGCAGAAATGGATCCGATGGTGGTGTAATGCTTGTATCCCCACAGGGTGAAAAATATTTTTCTTCTTTCCGTTTTGCCTTTGCATGTACAAACAACATTGCTGAATATGAAGGATTAATTCAGGGTTTGCAGTGGGCAAGAAAGAGGAAAATAGGTTGTTTGCAAGTATTTGGGGATAGTGAACTAATTGTAAATCAGGTAAGAGGACTGCATCTTACCAAAAATGATACCTTGAAGTGCTATAAGCATAGGGTATGGAACATGATTGAGGAGTTTGATGCTTTTAATCTGATTTCCATTCCAAGAAATCAAAATTCCCATGCTGATAGATTGGCTGCAATTGGGGCACAGTTTGATATCCCTAGTGACATTCAAAAGGAGAAAATGTAGCCTCATGTAAAAATAGTTGACAGACCCTCTATCCCGGACAATAATGTTCATTGGCAAGTCTTTGAAAGTGATGAACAGCTTCTGAGATTCCTATTAGAGGAAGATGAGTTTTCCATGATGAATCAGGATAAACTCAAACAACAGTATGGCAATGATCAGATTATTCAGCTAAAGACAAATAAGCTACCCAAGGGATTGGTGACTTTGGAGTCTATTTTTGGCACCAATGATCAGATGAAGAAGACTAAGACCGATATGCAAATAAAAGAGGAACATTATGAGGAGTTAGAAATTTTTAAGGGAAAACTCCTCAAAATAGGTAATATTTGTTCAGCTGAGGACAGGAGAGCTTTTATTGCTCTTTGTCATGAATTTAAGGAGGTATTTGCTTGGGATTATTCAGACCTAAAGGGATTTGATCCTCATATTGCCCAGCACACCATAGAATTGGAACCAAGTGCAAAGCATGTAAGGCAGAGGCAGAGGCCCCTAAATCCAAAGCTAGAGCCCCTGATGATTAAAGAATTGACTAAGCTAATTGAGGGAAAGATCATTTTTCCCATCAAGCATACTTCTTGGGTCTCAAACCTTGTCCCTGTGAGGAAGAAGAATGGAGAAATCAGGCTGTGCATTGATTTCAGGGACCTGAACAGAGCCTCCCTAAAAGACCACTACCCACTTCCATCAATGGAGCAAATTTTACAAGTAGTGGCTGGCTCGGAGAGATTTTCTTTGCTTGACGGATTTTCTGGTTACAATCAGGTGTTAGTCAAGGAGGAGGATCAGTTCAAAACTGCTTTCACTACCAAGTGGGGCACCATGGCCTACAGGAGGATGCCTTTTGGTCTCTCTAACGCTGGCTCGACCTTTCAAAGAGCCATGGATATGGCGTTCAAGGGTTTGCTATACAAACTGGTGCTGGTGTACTTAGATGATATAACAATTTTTTCCAAGAATGCATCTGAGCATTTATCCCACTTAAGGCAAGTTTTTGAGAGATGTCGAGAGTTTGGGATATCCCTTAATCCAAACAAATGCATTTTTGTTGTCCATGAAGGCAAGCTATTAGGGCACGTTGTCTTAAAGGAAGGCATTACTATTGATGCTGAAAGAGTAAGGGCCATTTTAGAGCTGCCTTTACCAAGTCATAAGAAGGGATTACAAAGTTTTATTGGCAGAATTAATTTTCTGCAAAGGTTCATCCCCGATATCGCAAACCTTTTGAAACCTTTGACATCCATGTTGAAAAAGAATATAGCCTTTAATTGGACAAAAGAGGCCAGACTCAGTTTTGAGTCTATAAAAGAAGCATTGTCAGTTGCGCCAACCTTGGTACATCCTGACTTTTCCAAAGATTTTATTCTATATGCTTATGGCGGCCTAGATACAGTCTTTGCGATTTTAGTGCAGAAGCAGAGTAGCGGCTTTGAGCAGCCAATTGCTTTTTTTCAGTCAAGGGCTGGAAGAATATGAACAGAAGTATAGCTTTGTTGAGAAGCACATCCTTGCAGTGATAAGGAGCCTCAAGAAATTTTGGCATCTTGTTTCTAATAACAAGATACATTTGATGGTGGCTCATCCCAGCGTGAAGGAGTTCCTGTTGAGCAAAGATATAAATGAGAAAAGAGCTGGTTGGATCACCAAGGTCATGGGATATGACGTGGATATCCAAGTAACCAAGCTTGTCAGAGGCAGAGGACTCAGCGAGCAGCTCGCTACTAGTTCCAGTAAGGAGGATGAGACAATTTTGACCATTGAGGATGCACCTCAAGATAATGCAGCAGTAGCGAACACAGGCTGGGTTACCGATATGACTAATCTTTTGCAAGCTGGCAAATGTCTAACAGGTCTAGATAGAACTAAAAGAAGGTATTATAGACTGCAATCGGTTCCCTATGTTTTAATAAATGGCATCCTTTTCAGAAAAGACTTTAATGGTGTATTGTTAAGGTGCATTGATAAAGACCAGACTGACAAGGTACTACATGAATTTCATGATGGAGCAGCGGGGGGTCATTTTGCCCCAAAGACTACCGCTTGGAAAGTAATGAGAGCTGGCTATTACTGGCCCAACTTATTTAAAGATGCCCATGCATGGGCTAGGAAGTGTATAAAATGTGCCATTTTTGCAGGAAAAGAAAGGCTGCCAGCCTTACCTTTACGGCCAATTCAAATAGAGCAACCCTTCATGAGATGGGGTATCTACTTCATAGGTCCTATTAATCCACCATCAAGTGCAGGCCACAAGTGGATTCTTATAGCTACAGATTTTTTCACAAGATGGACTGAAGCAGTAGCTCTAAAGGAATCAAATGAAAATGCTATTTTAAATTTTTATCATGACTTGATTTCCAGATTTGGAGTGCCTGAGTCAATAATTTCTGACAATGCTTTAGCCTTTGTTGGCTTAAAGATAACTGATTGGGCTGTCAAAAATGGGATTTATTTGAATACTTCTTCTAATTATTACCCACAGGGTAATGGTCTGACTGAGTCTACCAATAAAAATCTCATAAGGATTATTAAAAGATCAATGGAGGACAACCAAAGGACCTAGCACACTAATTTGAAATATGTCTTATGGGCAGACAGAATAACTCCTAAGAGGTCCATTGGAAATTCTCCATATATGTTGGTATATGGGAAGGAAGCAAGATTGCCTATCTCTGTAGAACTGCCAGCACTGGACATCATGAGCCAGTTGGAAATTTTTGAAGAAGAGAATCCCATGGCTGTCAGATATGCTCAGCTTATGGAGCTTGAAGAAATCAGAGACAAGGCTATGAAGACTATGGAATATCATCAGCTTCAAACAAAAAGAAATTTCGATCAGAAGGCCACCCCCAGGATCTTTAGAGAAGGTGATATGGTGCTCAAATGGGACGAATTGAAGAGCAGGCCTGGGAAACACTCCAAATTTGACAACATGTGGAGTGGTCCATTTCTCATTACTGAATGCAAGGAGCACAATGCATTTTAGTTATCAAATATGGATGGACAAAATCTGCCTATCCCAGTCAATGGGATACACCTAAAGAGGTGTTTTGAGGTATGAGTGCCTTGTAAATCAGTAAATTAGGTCTCTATGCATTCAATAAGTGCTGATGCACATTAGTTTAGATCTACTTTTGCTTTCCCTAAATGTTGTCTAGCATAGTTGAAAGAATTTGCTTTCAACATTTTGTCTTGGTCTAGCCTTCCAAGTGTTTTTCATTGCTTCTATCTTGTTTTGCTAAGATCAGAAATATCCATATTTTAGTCTCTGTGTGACTCTATGCCCAATAGATGTATAGGCCACTGATCTAACTGTTTAGCAGGCAAACATCCCATAGAGGTCGCCAAATTGTTGACCCATTTTTTCCTCTGACCAGAGCCAAACAGTCAACCTAATATTTTCCCTGAAAATCCTTTGAAAAGGTCCCTATTAAGCAAAAGTGCCAAATTTCCTAAGGAACCTTGCCTAAAGAACCTTACCATTGGAAAGAGCTTGAAAAAATAGGCAGGTTTGCTTTTTACAATACCCTGAAATTCGGCCAAATGAAGAAGTTATCTATGGTCAAAGTTTGGTCAAACATACAATTCAAATATGCATTTGGCGGGCTTGAAAATCTCCATCGGCCTTAGGAAATATGAAAAAAATTGAGTTATATACATTTTTTGAATGTATATCGGGTCAAGGAAATGCATATACATTTAGGGAATCTTCTGCAAATTCTCAGAATATTCGCTAAATGTATATCGGGTCTCCATGTATATAGGGGCTTGTACATTCAAATATACAAATGGAGATACAAGGCAATATGCAATGAAAAGATACAAGGCCGGCGGACATACATGTGCTACAGTGAATGTACATTTGCCAAAAAAAATGCAAAGAGGAAAGATACAGGAGAAGCATACAATGTATAAATATGCATTCATGGCATATTCCTTCGAAGATTCCCCATTTGTATGTTTAGCGCTTGTATATTTGCCTTGTATGTTCACACATACAAGCAAATATACATTCGCTAAATGTACAAAGGCAAATGTACATTCGTGGCATATTCCCCAGAATATTCCGCAGTTGTATGTCAGCACACTTGTATATTGCTTTGAATGTTCGCAATATACAAGAGGAAATATACAAGGAAAAGATACATTGTGGGAATATTCCTCAAAGATTCCCAATTTGTATGTCTGGAGGTTTGTATATTGCATTGCATATTTGTCAATACAAGCCCAATGTACATTTGCTATAGTGCCGCGGGGAAATATACAAAAGAGTTTGTATATCTCAGAGATACAAATGGTGGGTCCCGTAGAGATACAAAGAGGTTTGTATATCATATACATACAAAGATTCAAATGCTACAATGGAATGTATATCGACTTGTATGTTTGCACATACAAGCCAATATACAAGGAAATATATACAATCCGGACCCGAATAGAAGTTTCAATCTATTCTATGTTGTTCTTGGGTCCACCTTGTATAAAAGGTGTTTGTATGTCTTGACATACAAAAGAGCATGTACAAGCCAGATTTCAAAGGGATTTCATTTTTGCCTCATTCAGGCTCCGGGTCCGTTTTGTATGTATGAGGCCATTTGTATATTGTGATATACAAGAAAAAATACAAAGAGTGGAGATGCAAGCCGGACCTGACAGGGCAATCAAATATACTTAAAGGTCAGTTGGGGTCCAATTTGTATGTATATCACAATTGTATATCAGCGATATACAAATCAAAGATGCATTGTGATATACAAGGCGGATTTGAATCAAGGATCAGTTTCGGCACATAAGAGTTTAGAGTCTGCTTTGTATGAATAAGTGTTTGTATATTTTGCATATACAAAGAAATGTACAAGGAGAAAATATACAAGTTGGATCTAGCGGAACAATGAAAAGTAGCTAATGGTGTTTTGAGGTCCATAGCTTGTATGTTGCATATGTAGAGGGGCATACAAGTGGTAGGGCCCGCATATACAAGGGGAAATTGTATGTATATACAATTTCAAAATTTTGAAGAGATATACAGGGCCCGATATGCAAAGCACCATGTATGTGCAGAAGGAGTTGCAGAATGAATTTTTGAATGCCGATTCAGGTGGCAAGATGTAACGATATACACAGAGATGCAAAAGTGATATATACAGGCAGTTGACTGAAAGTTTGACCGCCTGTATCTCCTTCATTTTGGCAATTTTTGGCATGCTTCAAGAGGCAAAGTTGTATATTTTGGTCCCCTCTTTCATTTGGCAGGGTTTTTTAGGAGTTTTCTCAACTTGTCAAATTTCAGATCTGGAAATGCATATTTTGGGGGATTGAACGTTTCAGCGACGACTTTCGGCAGATGAAGATATTTTGGGGCATTCATTGCTGCACAAAGATGATACAACTCGCATTGATGGTCAGAAATATCTTCCCACCTTCCTCTTCCAGATATTTTCATCTTTTCTACATTAGATCGATGAGTAAGCTGCTTGCATTTAAGTCTAGAAAATATCTCCCCATCCGCCCAGTTCCAGATTTCGACGCCATAACTAATGCAGCTGGACAGTCATCGATGGAGATATTTTTTTATGACAGCTCTTTGAGTGAATTTTTGTAACCGACTTAGGATAGTCTTGGAATGCTATAAGTATGCATTCAAATGTTGTAAATAGGGTTGGAAATTTTTTAGCATTAAGGCTTTTCTCTTTCCAAACAGGGTTTTCATATGCTGTAACCGTGCCTTTCCATTGAATATATGCATGTTAATTTTACCTCTTTACTGATATTTCTAGTTCTGTGTGAATTTGCATATGGTTTGTCTGTGAATGTTTCATTCCTCTCAATCATATTGCTTCTCACCTCTGCTAGAGTCATCCAATCTATGTATGCCTACTTGCCATATTCTGATTGTATTGTGCATCTTTCAGTTTTGTGGAAGTTTCTTTAAATCTGTCTGGTGTATCACCCTTTTATGTTTTCAAGCTTTTATTCATTTCCATTACAAGCTTTCTCTCTCCCTTTTCCCTCAAGATTCAGTAGTTTCAAGTGATAGCTAGAGACAAGGAAGCCGGCCTTCTCCAGAGGTTTGGTCTCATTTAGCAAAGTCCCACACTTAGAGATCATTCCCATGTTATTCCAGTTTACAGAGGTTTCACAACTATATGCAAGGGTGCAAAACTAGGTGATAACAGCAGGTTACAAGTATTGGATATCGCGGAGTGGAGTTGAAGAGGAAGGTTACAGAAGATAAGGATTCTGGATCTAGTGGAAAGAAGTAGTTTAGAGCACTTTTAGGATAAGGGCACCTTGGGCAATGTCCTCCGAGGTTGCAGACATAGAAATTTCCATGACAGTGACAATCTACTGTTGCAAGTATGTGCCTAACCAGTGCTGTCATTGATGTGAACATATATGTGTTGTCATTGGTGTCAACTACGCTCTTGTTGTGATGATTTCTTGTAATGAGTTAGATGCTTTGTATTGGCTTATATAAGTGTTGAAGATAATGAATAAGTATTCCTAATACTGAATTTCCAAGTGCTTTTGAGAAAATTTGCCCCTCCAGTGTATTGAAGAGTATCTTTGTTTATAGCAGAACAGTCCAGTAGGTTGCTCTGTATTTCTTGTAGAATGAATATCATTGTCTGCAGATTGGAAGTTAGTTAGAGACATGTCTAAAGTTGCTATGTTCCAAGTTTGAGCCTCTATTATGAAGATTTGAGTGAGTTATGTTCACCAGAGTGAAAACTGGTTTTTCTATATATTTGGTGGCGACAAGGAGAATGTATTATGCTTCACATTTCTTCGTATTTAAGTATTTTAGTCTACGGTTCTATAATCTAGTTTGTGATGATGATAAGTACCTTCAACTCCAATGGCTCATGATTTGGTGGTCCGCAAGAGATCCTTTCTATATGACATTGGATAACAGTTATGTTCAAGTGTTCCTGATTAAAGAATCTTATGGATAAAGTGTTTAGAGGTTGTGTGGATGTTCTTGGTGATTACAATGTGCTTGTGGATGTCTCCTGATCATGTTCCTACCTTTGGATTGGTCTGCAAAGAGAAATTTGAATCGTGGATGAAGATTGTTCTTAGAAGACTGAGTGTTAACACTAGTCTTGGCCAACCTGGTTGTTTTCACTACTTGTGGAGATGCATTGAAGATTGTGGAAGCATGTTGTGGCGTGGAAGATTGCATTTGATTCCCAGCTAAGGCATAACGTGATCCACATACATGTTTTCCTTATCTAATTTTGTTTAGGTCCAGACCTATTTCTATGTATGTTTGTAATGCCGACCTTGATGTTGTTTTCTTTGCAGAAGATGTAGCTCTGGAGGCTTTTGGAACAATAGGAGCAGAGACAGAAGTCCTAGTGGACCTTCTCGTGCTAGGAGACTCTTCTAGAGCAATAGATGTGCCTTTGGATTTCTTCACAGGGCCCTTTGGTGAAATCATCTCCTCAACCTTAGTTCTCATTTTCTTAACATTTTCTTTTATTTCTCTCTCATTGTGCTTCAAATGCACTTCAGTGGATATTTCTTCATGTGTTCCAAATCTTTCTGTAGAGGTATCTCTTGGTTTGCTTAGCATTAGGTTTGCAAGACCTATAATTATATCTCCTGCAACCTCATATCCCATCTCCAGAATCTAAATTGTTCTGGGTTCCACTGCTTCCATATAACATTCATATTTTCTAACCATAAGGATGATGTCATTGTTGCAAGTATGTGCCTAACCAGTGTTGTCATTGATGTCAACATATCTATGTTGTCATTGGTGTCAATTGTGCTCTTGATTTTGATGTTTTCTAGTGTTGGAGATAACAAGTAAGTGATCCTAATATTGATAGTCCAAGTGCTTCTGAGAAAATTTGCCCCTCCGGTGGAAACAATGTGTAGAAGAGTATCTATGTTTACAACAGAATAGTCTAGAAGATTCCTCTGCATTTCTTGTAGAATGAATATCTTTGTCTGTAGATTGGAAGTTGTTTAGAGACATGTCTGAAGATGCTATGTTCCAAGTTTGAGCCTCTGCTATGAAAATCAAAGTGAGTAATGTTCACCAAAGTAAAAACTACTTTTTCTGTACATTCACTAGTGACAGGGAGAATGTATTTTGCTCTGCATTCCTCCGCATTAAAGTATTATGACCTGTGGTTCATGAGTTAAATCTGAAATGATGATAAGTACCTTCAACTCCAATGGTTCATGATTTGGTGGTCCATAAGCTATCTTTTCTCTATGACAGTAGCTAACATTGTTATTTATGTGCTTCGATTTGAAGAATCTTCTTGGCATAATGGTTAGAGATTGTGCGATTGTTTCTAGTGATTACTATGTGCTTGTGGATGTCTCTTGATTGTGCTCCTACCTTTGGATTGGTCTACAAAGAGAAATTTGGATCGTGGATGAAGACTGTTCTTAGAAGACCTAGTGTTAACACCAGTCTTGGCCAACTTGGTTGTTTTCACTTCTTGCGGAGATGCATTGAAGATTGTGGAAGTGTGTTGTGGCATGGAAGATTGCACTTGAGTACCAGCTAAGGCATAACATGATCCGCATACATATTTTCCTTAGCCAATCTTGTCTAGGTCCAAACCTATTTCTATGTATGTTTGTAATGCCAACCTTGGAGATTGTTCCAATGGTTGATGAATGTAATTCTGACCTTGATGTACATTCCAAGGTTGATGAAGTGTACAAAAATATGTAATGTAGCCATGAAAAAAGATGTCCTTGTGCAAAAATGAAAAGATAAGGTAGGAAGTGTAAGAAGAGTAGAGAAGAGGAGTTATACTGTGCTTCAATGGAACTGAACCTAGGCATGGAGTAGATGCTACCAAATTAGTTCACCACCCTTTGGTAGTGAGCCATCCTTGGAAGTGAGCCATTCTTGGCAGTGAGCCTCAACTTTTGTAGTGAGCATTTTGGGCAGTGAGCCCTAAGGTAGTGAGCCTCTATTTTTTAGTATTGCTACAACATATATATCTTTGTCTGCTAACACCCACTGTGGTTTTTCCCTTATAGGGTTTTCCATGTAAAAAATCTAGTGTCTCATGTGTTGATTGTGTTATTGTGTTGAACTTCTTATTTCATGCTTTCATGGTTAAATCTGAATAACAGTAAATAAGTGTTTGATGTATTGATGTTCATAAGTGTTCAAAGTTTTAGGGACAAATGATTCACTTGCCCTCTTAGTTGTCCGGTACATTTCAACAATTGGTATCAGAGCAAGGTTCCTTGGAAGTAAGCCTAATAGCTTAAGGAAGATCCAGGATGTCTTACAAGAAGGAAGCTCTGCAGTTTAATGGAACAAATTATGCTCTCTGGAAGGTACGAATGAAAAGTCATCTCCTTTGCCTTGGATATAGAGTATGGAAAGCAATTGAGATAAAGTCTACCATGCCCTCTAATGGCTTGACAACTGAAGATGAAATCAAAGAATATGAGTTAAACATAAAATCCAGAGTTGCTTTGCTAAGTGCCATGTCTAACACAAAATTGATAAAAGTCATGGATTTGGAAACTACTCATGAAGTCTAGAAGAAGCTAAAAAATCTGTATGAAGGAGATACGTTTGTAAAAAGTGCCAAATTGTAGGGTTTGAAAGCAAAATATGAGCACTTAAAGATGAGCGAAGATGAGAACATAACAACCTACATGCAAAGAGTTGATGAAATTGTCAATGGAATAAAAGGAATGGGAGGAACTATTGATGAAAAGGAAGTTGTAATGAAAATTCTTAGGTCATTACCTAAGTCCTATAGTCACAAGGTAGCTACAATTGAAGAAGTAATGACCATAAAGGATGTCTCTAAGGACTAGTTACTTGGAATGCTTATAGCTTTTGAAGTGAGAGAATTTGATGATGCTTTGCCAAAAATTGAAACTACTTTCAAAACCAGCACTTTAGAGAAGACTTCCAGAGGCATGAGAAGTACAAAGTGGAATTTGATGATGAGCTTGATGAAATTGAAGCCAACTTTGTTGACAAATTGCAAAGAGGCTCCGGTAAGTATAAAGGCAAATTACCTTTCAAATGTTTTTCATGTGGTAAGGTTGGTCACTATACCTCTAGATGTTCTGAAAGAATTGAAAGGAATAGAAAAAGAGTTTAGAGTAAACCTAGAGTTCCAAATAAATGCTACTATGTTAGAGACATTGATGATGAAGGTGTAATAGATGATGAATCTAATGATGCTAATACTAGTGCAAATGAGTGCTTGTTTATTGCTATTAAAGAAGAACCTGAGTCTACTAATCCTACTAGTTGTGTAAAGGAGGAAAAACCAGTGGAGGAAAGTGCTTTGGTTGTTCAGGTGGAGAAAGATAAGGATGAATGGATTATTGATAGTGGATGTTCACATCGCATGACTGGTGACAAAAGTAAGTTTGTGAGTTTGGAAAAGTATGATGGAGGACTGGTTAGGTTTGGAGATAATGCAGCTAGTAAGATTTGTGGAAAAATATCTATTTCTTTTGATGAAAAGCACAACACTGATAATGTCTTATATGTGAAGGGTTTAAAGCATAATCTTTTGAGTGTTGGTCATATGTGTGAGAAAGGATATGATCTAAGATTCAAAGATAATGGGTGCAAGATCATGGAAAGCTCTGAAACAGTGATTGCTACAGGTAAGAAGACTAGAGGTAACATTTACCAGTTAAGAGGAACTAATGATTACTGATTATTGGCCCAAGCGGATGAGTGTTGGTTGTGGCATAGAAGGATGTGTCATATAAACTTTGATAATTTGGTGAAGATAAGTTCAGGTCAAGCTGTGAAAGATTTACAAAAGCTTGTGAAACCCACCAATACCATTTGTAAGGAATGTGAGTTGGGGAAGTAGACAAGAACAAGTTTCAAGAGCAAAGAGCAATTTTCTATCAGTTTGTTGGATCTAGTGCATACAGATCTCTATGGTCCTACAAGGGTGAGAAGTCTACAAGGTGACAGGTACTTCATGTTGCTTATTGATGATTATTCTAGAATGACTTGGGTTACTTTTCTAAGAGACAAATCAGAAGCCCTAGAGAAGTTCAAATCTTTCAAGGCAATGGTTGAGAATGAAATAGAACTGAAAATTAAATGCTTGAGCTCTGATAGAGGAGGTGAGTTCACATCAAATGAATTCAACATTTTCTATGAAGAGCAAGGGATAAAGAGACAGTTGTCTGCACCTAGGACTCCTTAGCAGAATGGAGTTGTGGAAAGAAAGAACATGACAGTTCAAGAGGTTACTAGGACCATGATGAAGGAAGCAGATCTGCTGGAAGTTTTCTGGAAAGAACCTATACATACTATTGTCTACATTCAAAACAAAGTTCAAGTGAAAGGTAATGGTACTAAAACTCCTTATGAATTATGGTATGGAAGAATTCCTACATTAAAATATTTCAATTTTTTTGGAAGAAAATGCTATATCAGAAGAGAAGAAGATCTAGGGAAGTTTGATGTAAGGTGTGATGAAGGAATCTTCCTTGGATACTCTACCAAGAGTAAGGCCTACAGGTGCTACAACAAAAGGCTGAAAAAGATTGTTGAGTGTAAATGTGAAGGTAGATGAAGACAAAGGAAGAACATCATATCTAAATGGCTACAAATCATATGAACCTGTTGTCACAGTAAATGAGAAGAAAGAGGAACAGGAAGACAATCGAGATGAATAAGAGATGGCTACAGAAACTACAGTTAAGACTCCCAGGTATGTAAGGATCAGTCATTCAGAAGATCAAATTATTGGAGACAAAAGCAAAGGAGTGCTGACAAGGAAAAGAGTTGTAGAAGAACAAGTGAATTAATGTTTGCTTTCTAAAGTTGAACCAAAAACTATGAATGAAGCCTGCAATGATGAAAGTTGGGTAAAGGCCATGAAGGAAGAACTGATGCAGATAGAAAAGAATGAAACTTGGGAATTAGTTCCTAGACCTACTAATAAAAATGTTATTGGAACCAAATGAGTTTTCAGGAACAAGCTAAATGAAAATGGAGAATTTGTAAGGAACAAAGCAAGGCTTGTGTGTAAAGGATATTCTCAAATTGAAGGAATAGATTTTGAAGAAATTTTTGCTCTAGTGGCTCGGATTGAAGCAATCAGAATATTTCTAGCATTTGCAGCTCACAAAGATTTCAAAGTGTATCAGATAGATGTGAAGTCTGCATTTCTAAATGGTGAGTTGGAAGAGGAAGTTTACATTGAGCAACTGGAAGGATTTCAGTTATAAGACCAAGCTGATATGGTATGCAAGTTGAAGAAAGCTTTATATGGACTCAAGCAAGCTCCTAGAGCCTGATATGCAAGGTTGGATAAGTACTTAGTACAATTAGGGTTCAATAAAGGTAATGCTAACAGTAATCTCTATTTCAAGATTAATGATGATCAAATTTTGATTGTTGAAATCTTTGTTGATGACATTATCTTTAGAGGCAATGAAGGTATGTGCATGAAATTTGTTGGTGAAATACAAAAAGCATTTGAGATGTCTATGTTTGGTGAGATGAATTTATTTTTAGGTCTACAAGTTACTCAATTAGATAAGGAATCTTCATATCTCAGTCTAAGTATGTGAAGGAGTTGTTGAAGAAGTTTGGAATGGAGGACTCTAAACTAGTATGTACTCCCATGGTGACTGGTTGCAAGTTAAGAAAAATGATGAATCACCTAAGACTAATCAGAAAAGGTACAAATCCATGATTGGAGGATTACTTTATCTAACTCAATCTAGACATGATAAAATGCATGCAGTTTGTCTTGTAGAAAGAATTTAAGAGGATCCTAGAGAGTCTCGTGTGATGGTAGTTAAGAGAATCTTGAGGTATTTGAAAGGCACATCAAACCATGGCTTATGGTATCCAAAAGACAATGATTTCACTCTTAGTGCATATACAGATGCAGATTGGGCCAGAGATGTTGATGATAGGAAAAGTACAAGTGGAGGTGCTTTCTTCTTGGGTAATAGATTAGTTTCATGGTTGAGCAAAAAAAAAGATTCAATTTCTTTATCCACTGCAGAAGCATAGTATATTGTAGCAGCATGTTGTTGTACTCAAGTGTTATGGATGAAGTAGACATTGGAGGACATAAGAGTTGTGTATGAAAATCCAATTGCAATCTTTTGTGACAATATAAGTGCTATAAATATTTCAAAGAACCTAGTGATGCACGTAAGAACAAAGCATATAACTGTAAGGTATCACTTTTTGAGAGAGAAAGTGACAGAGAATGAATTCAAGATGGAATATGTGCCTACAAAGGACCAGATTGTAGACATTTTTACTAAGCCTCTGCCTAAGGAGACCTTTGAGTATCTCAGGGAAATTTAGGGGTTATTATCCATCCTGCTCTAAACTAAGATGCATGGGAATGCATCAATCCAGTAAAGCTTAGAGCCTCATTGATTGATCTAGATTGATGTTTTGAGAGAAACCTCTCAGAGGGAGTAGCTAGATGGTTCTTGATAATAACCAGTAAGTATTGATAACAAAATTTTTAGTTTGATCAGAGCAGTAGAGTGCAAGTATATGCCCTTTGCCATTGATGTCAAAGGGGGAGAGAAATCATGTGAAAAAATTAGGGGGAGAAAGAGTACAGATGTGTAAAGAGAAAGGGGGAGAATCCTCTCTTGATGGTCTTTACAATTTTTTACATCATATATTTCCATCAATGACAAAGGGGAGATTGTTGCAAGTATGTGCCTAATTGGTGTTGTCATTGATGTCAACATATCTTTGTTGTCAATGGTGTCAATTGTGCTCTTGATTTTGATGTTTTATAGTGTTAGAGATAATGAGTAAGTGATCTTGATATTGATTGTCCAAGTAATTCTAAGAAAATTTGCTCCTCCGGTGGAAATAGTGTGTAGAAGAGTATCTCTGTTTATAGCAGAACAGTCCAAGAAATTCCTCCGCATTTCTTGTAGAATGAATATCATTGTCTATGGATTGGAAGTTGTTTAGCAACATGTATGAAGATGCTATGTTCCAAGTTTAAGCCTCTGGTGTGAAAATCTGAGTGAGTAATGTTCACTAGAGTAAAAACTACTTTTTCTGTACATTCATTGGTGACAAGGAGAATGTATTTTTCTCTGCATTCCTCCGCATTAAAGTATTATGACCTACGGTTCATGAGTTAAGTCTGAAATGATGATAAGTACCTTCAACTCCAATGGTTCATGATTTGGTGGTCCGCAAGCTATCTTTTTCTATGACAGTAGCTAACAGTGTTGTTTATGTGCTCTAGTTTGAAGAATCTTCTTGGCAGAATGGTTAGAGATTGCACAATTGTTTCTGGTGATTACTATGTGCTTGTGGTTGTCTCCTAATTGTGCTCCTATCTTTGGATTGGTCCGCAAAGAGAAATTTGGATCGTGGATGAAGACTGTTCTTAGAAGACCTAGTGTTAACACCAGTCTTGGCCGACTTGGTTGTTTTCACTTCTTATGGAGATGCATTGAAGATTGTGGAAGCATGTTGTGGTGTGTAAGATTGCACTTGAGTCCTAGCTAAGGCATAATGTGATCCACATACATCTTTTCCTTAGGCAATCTTGTCTAGGTCCAGACCTATTTCTATGTATGTTTGTAATGCTGACCTTGGAGATTGTTCCAATGGTTGATGAATTTAATGATGACATTGATGTACATTCCAAGGTTGATGAAGTGTATAAAAACATGTGATGTAGCCATGAAAAAGATGTCCTTGTGTGAAAATGAAAACATAAGGTAGGAAGTGTAAGAAGAGCAGAGCAGAGGAGTTATATTGTGCTTCAATAGAACTGAACCCAGGCATGGAGTAGATACTACTAAATCAATTCACCACCCTTTGGCAGTGAGCCATCCTTAGCAGTGAGTCGTTCTTGGCAGAGTCATTCTTCGCAGTGAGCCATAACTTTTGCAATGAGAATTTTGGGCAGTGAACCCTAAGGCAGTGAGCCTCTATTTTTCAATATTGCTATAACATATATATCTTTGTGGGCTAACACCCACCGTGGTTTTTCCCTTATAGGGTTTTCCACATAAAAAATCTGGTGTCTCATGTGTTAATTGTGTTATTGTGTTGAGAATCTTATTTCATGTTTTCATGGTTAAATCTGAATAACAGTAAATAAGTGTTTGATGTATTAATGTTCATAAGTGTTCAAAGTTTTAGGGACAACTGATTCACCCCCCACCTCTCAGTTGTCCAGTGCATTTCAATAGTCATCCTTGTATTTCTCTACAACACACTTTGGGATTCTTTATCTTGCATGCATGTTTCCTTGGAAAGTCTTGAAGAAACCCCATAATGTAGAATTTTGGGTTTCTAAGTTGCCTAACCTTCTTAGATGATCTCTGATTTGCACTGTTGTAGGAATATGTCCAAACCATACTATGTTCTTTGTACCCAAAATTTCTCTGAGAAAGTAAAATAGTAGGTAAATAATTAGAGTACTAAATTTGAAGGGGTGTTGGAAACAAGGCAGATAACTAAGAGGGGGGTGAATCAGTTATCTTAAACTTCTTAACTTTCTTTTCTTCTTTAACAATAGTGCAATATCAAAACATATAAGCATAAATGAACATGAAAGCAGAAATAAAATCAACACACATAACACAAGGATTTTTACGTGGAAAACCCTATTAAGGGAAAAACCATGGGGTGACTAACCCAAGATAGTATTCTCTGTTAAAAGAATAAGAAATACAAAATGGCACTTGCCAATTAGGGCTCACTGCCCGAGCACACTACTCACAAGAGGCTCACTGCCTACAAGAAACTCACTATCTACAAGGTATATAGAAAGTAACCAGGTATTTGAACTGATCAAAGGCATCCACATATGCTGAGGTTCAGTTCCAGTTAGGCTCAATACATTGATCTGCTACACTTCATTCTTCCTTTGCTTGGTGTTGTTGTTCTGTCACATACCAGATTTGTATTGCTACTTCTACACTTCTTTCTACTTTTCTTCACACTTCACAATACACCATTCACACCTTCACATCGAAATCCATCTAGTATATATATCCACACCAAGGATTTCAACATCTTTCTAGTCGACATCCGAAATACTCAAGATTTTCCCAAACTCTAGTCTGTCAGCTAAATTCTTGCTTATTAAGTGATGCATATCAAAGAGATAGTTATAGAAGTCATCAATCATGTCGTCCAACCATGCATGATCCCTCAAGAAGCTTGATCACCATCAATTCCTCATCCAGATTAAGGTCTGATGCTCTGTCGGTCAGTTCTTCCTCAGTCTACTCTGCCAAACAGGAACCCAACACTTAGGTGCTCAGATATTTTCACTCTTTCATCACCGGAGGCTCAATCTCTAGAATGTAGTAGTCATAGTACTCCTCTTGACTTCCCCAAGTCCGCACTTTGCTGAGATACTTCTTCTGAGAGATCTGGACCTGATTGTCAGACCTTGTTGCATGCTCTGTTCTTGCTCACCGGACCAAAATACTCTTCAATCTGACTTCCGGTATAGACATACCATGTGCTGCAGATGTGTGGAATGGACTTTGTTGCCATCAATGACAACACTCATGAAGCCACATAGTGTCTTTTTCTAACAATTTCCCCCTTTGGCATTGATGGTAACACTTAGTGAAAAATGACTAAGTGTCAGACTACACTCCCCCTTGGCTGATGCTCTGTTCTAATGTACACTTTTTCAGAGCTCCCCTTTAGCTAGATTCCACATTTTTCACTGCTCCTCACTCCCCCTTTGACATCAATGGAAAAGGGTGGAATCCGCACACCAAGATTTGCAAAATTTTACCTATATATAGCCGCATAAGTATATATACAAGTTATACTTACATATACTTAAGTATATCTACAAAAGTGGTTTTCACCTAGTCAAATTTTGTTGCCCAACTCTGCTTCATCCTGTCCAAAATTGAGATGTGACCACTTAACAAGAATGCAAAGGCTTCTGCTCTCTTTAAATCTGTCGGATCACTGGTCCGGGCTGTAGACTGAGCATCAGTTCGGGCCTCATGCATTGCCTCTAACTTAGGGATAATTATCCTTCTTAGTTTACTCATTCTACTTATTCTATTTTTCTTCTCCTTCCCAAGCCTCTTTATCTCATTTATAGTGGCAATAGTCTGGCACTCTTGATTCATTATGGATGAGGTGACAGGATCAAAACTCTGGGATAAACTTGATAGTTTACCCTCTTGTTCTTCCACCTTCTTTGCAATGTTTGTTGTTACTGTGGACCAAGATAAACAAAATTTGTATAATTCTCTGCCATCTTTAAGAGCATTTTCTAGGTTCTTTATTCCAATATTCAGATCTCTCCTATCATTTTCTATTAGCCCCTATACTTCAGAGAATCTCTTACTCAAAAACTCTTTTCGGACTTTCTCTTCTATTGATTTCTCCAAGGAATCAAAATGTGTGCTAATAGAATTAACAAGAGATTTCATATTACCAGATGAAGAGGCCGAAAGATCCTTCTGGAAGGATGGCATGATCTTCTCCAACACACCAGATGCAATCTCTATCAGCTCACAGTCTTCCATGTGAGACTTCAGAAGCTTTTCTTTTGCTTTGGCTTGAGCAAAAGATGCTACCTTCATTCTCTGGACCGGAGAGAGAGAGAGTCAAAATTGAATGGTCCTTGAAACAACTCCGATTCATCTAATTCCATCATTTCCTTGGTCAAGAAGTCTTTAACTGCTTCTGCAATGTCTCTTGTCGGAGACTTCTTTCCTCTTGTAGCCTTAGAGGTGTCAACAGAGATCTTCTCTGTTTGTTCTTCTTCTCTTCCCTTTTTCTCCTCTTCTTGACTTGCTTTCTCCTCTTTTCTTGCTTCTCCTTCAATTCCAGAGTCTGTTGGAGGATCTGGATGAGAGATATTTACTTCTTCTTGGACTTCCTCTTCCAGAGCAGAGGAATCCAGGTCCTTAGTCTTCTCCTCACCTATCTCCTTTGATTCTTATGCAATTTTTTCAGTAGGATCTTACTTTGGTACACTTAGTCCTTTGACATCCATGGAAGAAGGTTCATCACTTATGTCCTCTATAATAGGAAGATTGAATCTTTTATATGCATTCTGAAGGATGTCTTCAGTCTCTTTTGCCACCTGATCAGTCTCTCCGAGCATAAGCTTGTTCATTCTGGCTTTGCTCCAGAACTCATCCTTGCAATCCTTGAAGATCATGTTCATTTTTTTTGGAGTGATGGAAGGATAGAGCTGAATAGCTATCTGTTCCCGGATCTCCATATCTTTTTCTTTGGCATTGTCTTTTCTGAGTTCAAGTATTTTCTCTAAACTCTTAGGGATTAGAGAGATGATTTCAATGAATGCTTTATTATAGATATTCAAGTACTTGATTGTGGCTTCCTCCAATATTCTTTTGTCAGTGTCATTATACTTATCATAAAATTTAGTTAATGGTTGCAGATTTCCATCCACTGTGACTACCTTGATAACATTATCAACAGAAGGAGTGGACCTTTCAACAAATTCTTCTGCCTCTTCTTCTTTATTTGCACCAGCAGAAGATCCACCTGATGTTTTCTTCTTCTTCTTCATTTTCTTAACCTCCTCATCTATTTTTGTCTCTTCATCATCCTTTTGACTTATATAGGTCCTTGTGGCCTTGGTTTTTGTTCTCTTTTCTTCCTTATCGAATGTGTTGGCTTCCAGTTTGGAGGCCTTTTGGCTCTTAGAGGTGGCAGGTGCAGAGCTTTTGGAGGATCTGGTCTGGGAGGGGACTTGCACCGGATTACTTTCTTTCTCTGCTTCTTGTCTCTCCTTCTCAGCTCTTTCTAATTTTTCTCTGTTTGCATCAACTACTTCTTTTGAGATGCCATATCTTTTGGCAACTTCCTCTACTTCCCTTCTCACTTTTCTCTTCATTTCTGGTTGTCTTTGTTCAACATGAAGTTTCACACTCAATTCTTGAAAGGTTCCAAACCTTTATGCCTCAGGGTCCTTGGGCTGACTCAGCAAGTGTTGGATATGCAACTCTAGGATTTTCTCATCTACTTCATACCCCATTGGCATAATCCAGATTGTCCTTGGCTCCATTGCCTCCATTAGGCATTGATCAATGTCTACCATAAAGCACATTGTATCCTTGTATTTTTCAACCATGGATTGGGGAATTCTTTCTCTGACCAGCATCATACCTTGGAAATTCTTGAAATATCCCCAGAGAGCTGTGCTTTGAGCCTTGGCATCACCAAGCCCATGCATATAATCTCTGATCTGTATGGCAATAGGTCTGTCATTTTGCCATATCCAGCCACTAGTTCCAGGTAGCTCATTCATATAGTAGAAGAATAGACATAGTATCAAGCCACCATACTTAAATGAATTCTTCTTATCCTTCTTTATTTACTACAAATTCTCTAACAGTTGGTTTAGGAGAAGCTCACAAAGATCATAACCAACATTTTCCCTTAGCATCTGATAAGCAGTGTATATTGTTGTTCTGGATATAGAATTCTCCCTGCTAGAGTGATATATCTTATAACCAATTATCATAGAAGCAAATTTGATATCCGGATCTGTGATATCCTCTATTGTCATTGCTCTCTTGTCAAATTTTGATCTGATAGCCTCACTTACAGTTTGGTTTTTGACTGATTTGAGAGTAGGCAACCCACCGGATGAGTGCAATCCAGTTACCGCCCTAATGGAATCTTTTGTGATCTTAAATGGCCTCATCAACCACATGAAGTTCTCATGCATTCTACTCAGAACATACTGAACCCATTCATCTTCTGCAAAACAGGGGAAATGGATGCAATGTCCAAAATGCTTATCCCAGATGGCCTTGTATTGGGTTTAAGTTCAAATGATTCATCTATTAGTTCCTTGTGATAGATATCCATCAGTTTGGATTCTCCAAATTCCTCAATATTTGCGTGTATGTAAACCTTAACATCTTCTACATGCAGAACTCCATGCGGAATGCTAGAGAAGGCACCTAATGGATCAACTTCTAGGGATTTGTAAGGATGTTTCTTGAACTTAGGGTGCAGCCTATCAGTAATCTTAACAACATTTCGAGTAGCCATCTTGCAAAAGATTCAATGAGAGATATCCAAGAATAGAAATACATTTTTAAGCTTCTAGGGTTCACGATAAGAGCCAAAGAGATTGTTGGTTGAATCGAATTATGTGGTTGATCCTTGAGAGGGTTGAAGCAATCTTGTTGTAGAGCTCCTTTTTTCTTCTTCTTGAATGCAAATGTGTAAATGATGAACAAAAGAACCCTTTTATTTCTGCGCAAACCCTAATTCCATTTTGCAATAAATGCACAACTTAAGTCATTCTGGTTGCCTTGTTCTTCTTGTTCTGAGAGAGATCTTTCTAGGTCACTGAGATGCACTCGGTGATTATTGACAATCTATCTTCCTTTCTTCAATCATTCCATTTATTCGCGGATCAAGATATTTTCAATTTTTGAATCATACCAGATCTAACTGTGAAAATCCTACTTTTGTCGGATGACTATCAAACCGGATTAATATGGGATGATTAACCTTTTCAAACACCTTGCGAATCTTTCATATTTTGACCAAGGGATATTTAGATGTTTCTCTGAGAGTCCTTTTAATCCGCAACACTTCATGTGCCAATTTTAGGCACCAATTGACTGGCTGGGGGAAATTGTTTTCTTTTGTGACTCCCCCTGAGCCAGAGCTCAGTTTCTAGAAGGAATATCAGCACTAGATTCTAGTGTGGATCCATCCTCAACATTTTTTGTACTTCTCTTCACCCAAATCTTGTTCATTTCCCTTTGAATTTCATCCGCATTCACTTTTCCTTTTCCTTTGTCTTGATTTTGGTTATGATGCACCGGACCCCTTTTGTCTTGATTCTTACTTCTGCAGAATTTGGCAATATGACAGGATCTATTGCAATTGTAGCAAACAACATTTCTTTGTATATTTGACTGGTATCCTCTTGATCTACATTGATTAGCCATATGTCCCATTCTATTGCATGCAAAGCATCTACCATTGAATGAATTGTTTATTTGCATATTTCTACATTCATGAGATTTGTGACGATACCTTTAGCAGTTAAAACACTGTTTGGAGAAGGATGAATTAGCCTGATTCATTCTTCTTCTGCACTGATTTGCTTTATGACCGAAGTTATTGCAATTGTAGCAGTATCCATTGAAGGATGGATATCTTTGAGCATTTGGTTGCCTTACCAGAGGTCTTCTAGGTCTATTCCTTGGATTTCCAGATCCAGAGTTCCTCTAACCGGATCCGGAGCTTTCACCTTTCTCATATCCCAATCCATGCTTGTCATCTACCCTTTTTTGGCTTTCAAGAAGAACTTCAAGTTGAGTAGAGCTTATCTTGAATTTCTCTTTGTATTCATTTGTCGTTTGAAGATCCCTTTTAAGAGTGTCTATCTTATTCTCAAGTTGTTCTTCATTATCTCTAGCTTCTTCAAGATCAGATTCCAGGTGCCTGATTATTCTATCCATTTTGTGGCAGTCTTTTGATTTCTCCTTGAGAGATTGTTTTAGATTATCTTCAATTTTTCTTTTCTCTTTAGTTTCTTGAGTGAATTTCATAACCCCTGATTCCATTTCATGTCTTACCATAATGACCTCTTTTGATAGCTTCTGACATAACTTATTTTTCTCATTCAGATCTTCATTAGTATCATTGGCTTCACTTTGATTTGCTAATTGTTGAATTAGTTCCTTTCTTTTCTTCACTGAGATACTTAGTTTTTCTTTGAGTTCATTTATGAAATCATCAGCTTGTTTGAGTCTTTCTTTCAGGTTATTGACTTTAGAATGAGATTGCTCAAAATCATCTAGGGCAGACTGAAGTTGTTCCCTCATACCATACATATCCATTGAGATTCCCAGACCTTCCTCAAGCTGTTAGGCTCTGTCTAGAGGTACTTGGCTCTGATACCAATTGTTGGAAACAAGGCAGATAATTGAGAGGGGGGGTGAATTTGTTATCTTAAACTTCTTAACTTTCTTTTCTTCTTTAACAATAGTGCAGTATTAAAACATATAAGCATAAATTAACATGAAAGCAGAAATGAAATCAACACACGTAACACAAGGATTTTTACGTGGAAAACCCTGTTAAGGGAAAAACTATGGGGTGACTAACCCAAGATAGTATTCTCTGTTAAAAGAATAAGAAGTACAAAATGGCACTTGCCAATTAGGGCTCACTACCCGAGCACACTGCTCACAAGAGGCTCACTGCCTACAAGAGACTCACTATCTACAAGGTATATAGAAAGTAACTAGGTATTTGAACTGATCAAAGGCATCCACATATGCTGAGGTTTAGTTTTAGTTAGGCTCATTACACTGATCTGCTGCACTTCATTCTTCCTTTGCTTGGTGCTGTTGTTCTGTCACATACCGAATTTGTATTGCTGCTTCTACACTTCTTTCTACTTTTCTTTACACTTCACAATACACCATTCACACCTTCACATCGAAATCCATCTGGTATATATATCTGCATCAAGGATTTCAACATCTTTCTAGTCGGCATCCGGAATACTCAAGATTTTCCCAAACTCTGGTCTATCAGTTGAATCCTTGCTTATTAAGTGATGCGTATCAAAGAGATAGTTATAGAAGTCATCAATCATGTCGGCCAACCATGAATGATCCCTCAAGAAGCTTGATCACCATCAATTCCTCATCCAAATTAAGGTCTGACGCTCTGTCGGTCAATTCTTCCTCAGTCTACTCTGCCAAACAGGAACCCAACACTTAGGTGCTCATATCTTTTCATTCTTTCATCACTGGAGGCTCAATCTCTGGAATGTAGCAGTCATAGTACTCCTCTTGACTTCCCCAAGTCCGTACTTTGCTAAGATACTTCCTCTGAGAGATTTGGACCTGATTGTCAGACCTTATTGCATGCTCTATTCTTGCTCACCAGACCAAAATACTCTTCAATCTGACTTCCAGTATAGACATACCATGTGCTACGGATGTGTGGAATGGACTTTGTTTCCATCAATGACAACACTCATGAAGCCACACAGTGTCTCTTGACAACAAGGGGTACTTAGAGTCCTTGGTCTTTTGAAGGTTCTCCATCAATTGATGTCTCAACAGTTCACACAAGTCATAGTCTGCACCATTCTTGAGCATCTCATATGCTGTGTAAATAGCAGTTGCAAAGACAGAGTTCTCTCTACTAGTGAAGTATATTTTGTATCTAATCATCATTGATGCATATTTCACAGCATGGTCTTCAATATCATTTATAGTTAGGGCTCTCTTGTTAAACTTTGCTCTGATGAGGTTCATCGCCACATCATTTTTCACTTATTTTAGTGTTAGGAGTGCTCCAGTGGAGCATAATCCTGTCATAGCCCTAATGGCTTCCTTTCTTATCATATGTGACAGATCCAGCCACATAAATTTGTCATGAATGTGGCTCAATACATACTTAATCCAAGCATCCTCATAACATAAAATAGGAAAGTTCCACACATCCAATTTCTTCTCTGTCAAACCCTTGAATTAAGTCTTCAACTCAAATTCATCATCGGTTAACTCATTTACCCATACTTCTCCCAATTTAGCATGATTAAATTCTTCCATTTTTTGTGTGGATGTACATCCTCACATCCTTTGTATGTAAAATACCATATGGAATGCTAGAAAAAGCACCATTCGGATCAGTTTCTATATATTTAAATGGATGTCATTTGAACTTAGGGTGGGCCAGTCTACTACCTCTACGACTTGTGGAGTGAACATCTTCAAAATACTACTGAAAAGCTTAGGGAAAGAAATCTATAAATACCTTTTGATTGCTTCTAATTAGGGCTTTGTGTGCAAGAATCCTAATTAGCTTCTCCTTACTCTTTCACTGCTCTTCTCTCTTCAAATTTTGATTACAAATGATCTTTTTTAAGTGAGATTTCTTAAAACCACTTTTTCAAAACCTAAATCACATTCAATGCTCAGATTGGTAAAGCTGTCAAAACCTCAACTGTAACACACAATCACCTTCAATTCCTCCACAAACTTCTGTAACAAGACATTTTTCACCGATGTTTTCTCTAATAGGTCAAGCATGTCAACCTACACCACATATCCACGTGTTGAGAGCGTTAGCACCGTATCTTTGGTAGGGGCTTAAAGTTTGTCTGTTAAATCTCCCCCTAAGCCAAAGCTATCTACTTAGTTTCCGAAGGAAATTTTTGCACCAGAGACTGGCACAACCTCATCATTCACTTTATTTTGTTCTTTCTTTTTCTAGACCTTGTCCATTTCTTTCTTCATCTCTACCGGATCCACATTCTTCCCTGCATCACTCCTCTTTACCGAATCAACCTTCACATTCTTACTTCTACAAAATTTAGCAATGTGGCCTAATTTGTTGCATTCATAACATCTGACATTTTGAACAAGCTTACTTTCATTCATTCTAGATCTGCATTGATTAGCATTGTGCCCAAATCTACTACACGTATAACAATAATGATTGAAAGATGAAACCATCATACCCTTATTTCATCATCTAATTTCTACATTCACTAGCTCTATGACCAATTCTTTGACATGTAAAACATGGACCAGAGAATGATTAAACATTTTGATTCATCCTACTTCTACATTCCATAGCCTTATGTCCAAATTTATTGCAAGAGTAACAGTAGCCAGAGTACCTTTGTGCAGCTGGTTGTCTAATAGGTGGCCTCTTGAAATTTTTCTTCTGGTTACGTGTGTTGGAGCTCGAATTGGTAGAGGGTTTGCTAGTTCCAATGCACAGGTAGATTCGGCCAACTAATACAGGACATTGCGTGAGCTGCCTCCCCTTCACTTTTGGTTATGCCACACCAAGGGGGGTATCCCTATAGCTAAAGATTTATCTTTGACTCACCTAATGACAAAAAGATTTAGCTTTACAACAATAGGTAGAATACTCTCATGTATGGACCAAGGTTTGAATGATAGATCACAAGTTTGGAAACACTCTTGGACATATATAACTGGTTGAGAATGAGAGTATGTAGGGGTCCTAATCCTACTACAACTAACAGGTTGGAAAATGGAATGATTTGTATTAATGTTTGGATGCAAGACAGGGGGGTTTTGGATCATAATTACTAATCCAGAAGCAGACCGGTGCCTATCTCAGGGCAAGGAGTCAACTAGACATATACAAGAGAATGGCTTGCAACTAGCATTCAAGTTTCAAGGGGTCAGGACTGGTATTTGCCTTACAAACACCACCCAAGACTGAGTATTTAGCTGCCTCTACTTACAGATATCCCAGATGCCATACACTCTTCTCCATACTTAACCTAAAACAATTTAATCCATTCCTTGAATGGAAGTCAAAAGATTAAGCATGCAATACATAAATCTGTATTCCAAAATCTGAGAAACCCTTAGCAACCAGACTCAAAAGAAGAGAATGCATACAACACATGGAGACAGACATATAAACACATGCAATGAAGCATTTTTCATATAAATATGACATGAAACTGAACATATGTGCAAGGTGCATTTAGATGCAACTCATAAACTCCAAAAGAGATAAAAAACCAAGAAAATGCTTTGTCTTTCATTATTTTTCCCCCAAAAATGCCCAAGTCTTCAACAACTAGAAATGAGTGACAAGGTTTGCTTATAAAGCAAGAACCTGTACTCAGCAATTACCACAGGGCCTTCTCAAAATGCTGCCAAATACAGTGCACCAGGAATGGCGCCCAAAACATTTAATGCAGCAACGAGAAGAAAAGGAAGGGGCAGGTGAGATCGGGATCTGCACCGCCACATGGAGATCTTCCTAAATCAGGTGGTTAACCTGTCAACTCAACCGATACCTCTGCACTGCTGCCATAAATGGCCGACCTACCCACGGGATGTAGCAATGGTTCGTGCTATGAAGTTTCCCACTCGAACTGGTGTAGATACACAGAAAATACTTCCTCAAGCGTTCAAAACAGGGCCGTCGATCTCCCTCCTATTGCTAAGATCTACAGCATCAAAATGCTTTGAAAAGTCCCCAACCAATAAGAACGTGCCACGTAGGCACCCTGTACTTCCATCGCTGACTTTTCTACCATCTATTTTGCCTCTTTTCGCCCCTTTGTATATGCAAAAGAACATGCATATACAAACAATCACCTACATACAAAGCACGGACCCCAAATTGTTATAGAACAAATTGAAATTGCAATCGGGTCCCGCCTTGTACATCTCTCTTTGCATATCTCCTTTGTATATTGCAGATACAAATGCAATATGCATTCTGCAGATTTCAAATTTTTATGAAGCGTTTTGAAATTTCTTTGAAATCCACCTTGTATCTCTATTTTCTTGTATATCGGCATATACAATGCCATATACATGCAAGCCGCGGATGCCAGCCCTAAATTAGCCAAATCTGACTTTTGAATCGGGTCCGGCTTGTATCTTAACTTTTGAATCTTCACGATGTATATCAACACATACAAGCACCCAATATACATGCTACGGACCCCAAACCTTTATCCGCCACAGTACATCTTCCTTTCGCATCCGGGTTGCATGTTCTTCCTTTGTATATGACCAATGTATGTCGCATATATAATGCAGACATACAAGCAGATTATACATACAAACAGCGGACTTCAACCTTATCAACTAGAATGCATGCTCATTTCAAATCCAGCTTGTATATTAGGAAAGTATATTTGATTATATGTGCGAACATACAATCAGTAAAATATGCAAGCGGTGGGCCCCAGCTTTGAATCACTTTCCTTTGCATGTTAACTTTGCACATTTCTCCTTATATATAACGAATGTATATTGCATATAAATTCTGCTTTGTATGTGAGGTGGACCCCACCAAATGTATCTCCTGTTGCTTTGTATGTTGCCAAATATACAAGACCCCTTGTATCCTTTTTCAATGTATATGCATCGGCCGTCGGGCAAACTTTGGAGTTGACTGTCGATGCATCCTATCTTGCCGATGACCCTCTGTCACTATAGCAAATGCATGTCAGGTTTCTTTGTATATTTTTCATTGTATAAACCCAATGTATGTTGGACATACATTCACTCTTGTATCTGTTTCCCTTGTATATTTTCTCGTATGCACCCAATGTATCTAGCCGTTGTATGTCCGCTTGCATCTTTTTCATTGTATGTAGCCGTTGTATGTCTAAACATACAAACCTGATATACAAGCAAACTCAACATACAACTACAGAATATTCCAGGAATCTGTGAAAGATTCCTCAATGTATATGCACCAATTCCAAACCCGATATGCATACAAGGAGGCATATAACTATTTTTTTCCATTTTTTTGAAGGCTGATTGAACATACAAACTGCCCTGTATGCCTGAATGTACATTTGAACTTGCATGTATATACAAGTGGCCTTGTATATACAAAGGCACATGCAAAAAACTATTTTTTGCACATTTCAACTGCAAAGGCCAAAAGACTTAGAATTTTTTGATTTTTTGGGAAGGGGCCTACAGATTTAAATGCCTAAAACTTGAATGTTTATGCAGGCACCACCACTGGCTCTGTCTGGGGATGCATGCCTCTTGCAGGCATGGCAAGAACTTCAGAACTCTGGGATGCAGACCAGTCCCTTATCTATTGGGCAACAAAGTCAAACATTGCACCAACTTGCATCACAAATACATTATTGAAACATACTTGGTGGCCCAAGGCCACCAAAAAGGAAGAACCAGTATTTCCCTTTATCAAATACCTTGTTTTCATCTGCAATCACTGGATCAAGCCTGAAGATGCTGCCATTGTCCGGCCAAAAACAAACCTTATCATTTGCATATTCAAACATCTCATTTATCTTACTTTTGTCAACCCTATGCAAACAACCATCAGCATCAAGCAACATGTAATGTCATATTCATTAAACAATGTATTCTCATATGATATACAACACTTATTATCATTTGCATCAGCAATATGCATTGTAAAATGATCTCCTAGCTGGACTGAAAACTGAAAGCACTCAAAGTCCACCATATAGCTAGGATCATCAGGTCTCACTTTATCATAAGCTGGCATATCAAAGATAAAGCTCTCAAATCCATATTTGTGCACTTCATGTACACAATCTTCAGTTGCACCAGACAAGAAAGGATCAGATTCAGGCACCTCTCTGAAATAACCTTCATGATATATGTTAGTCTCCCTTTCATCAAGATAAAATCTAGAATCCTTATCAATAACAGTGCTTGGATTATCACCATACTCAAACAAATCCTCATCATTATATGTATCAAAAAAGGTTGATCCTAATGTTTCAGCCTCATTATAGTATGCCACTGGTTTATGGGCAGCCAAACATGCATTTTCATTACCAATGAATACCTTATGTGGAGGAGTATCAGCCTGTGTGTCATAAACAAAACTATAATCAAATAAAGAACAATCATTCTCAACACTACTACTAGTTTCAATCTCTGATTGCCCTTCATCATTTCCATGTGTATGAATAAAAAGTAATGACTCAAACATGGAACTGCTCCTTTGTTTGCTTATTTCTTCTCTATCTTGTGCACAATACTCACAATCATCTCCACAAACCCACTCAATCAAGCACTCATTGCTGTCCATAACCTCATCATTATTTTCAGAACCAGATACCTCAACCTTGAAATGGGAGTCATCATTGATCCTCTCTTTGGCATCCTCACCTGGTGAGCAATCCAGTTGAGCATTGTTATCAGTATTATGTTCAAACATAGCATCATTGTCAACTTCTATATTTTTATTTTCATTTTTATCTTCAAATGATGCCATGATCACTTGGTCATTTGCAACTACACAACTGCTATTCATACCAAAGCCTGTGGACAGGGAATTCTGTATGTGCTCATTCTTCATTTTTTTTGTATTTTCTAAAAACTCGTATGCCATCTGCACACTTGGTATCTTGAATTGCCCTAACAATGCACTAGAGCCCTTCTCAAAAGATTCAAAATATATGCCAATGCAGGCTAGAGTATTAGGTCTAAACTTTTTAGGGATTTGTGAGAGGGCTACTGCAAATCTATGACTGAAATCAATACTAGGCTCTTCATCTTGTCTTCTAATTTCCATCAACCTTGCAACAAGATCAGCAGGCTCTCTTGCAAATTCCTTTCTAAAATAGTCAACAAGTTCATCCCAATAGGCAAAGGATCTCTTTGGAAAGCTGAAATACCAATCTCTAGGTCTTGCACCAAAGGATCTAATAAAAAACCTCATCCACATATCCTCATCTCTGAATGAATTTTTCTCCATAAAGCTGTGAAAGTTTTGGATATGTGCACCCCCATCACACACATTGTGTCCACTAAATCTAGGCATCTGATTGTAAATCTAGGCAAGCATACTTTCAATTTCATAATCAACCCATGACAAATCTAATTGGTCATATAAAGGATCAAAAGGGCTAACAAGAGGTTTAGCATTCTGACTGGCAGACACAACATTATTACTATTTAACTGAGCTTACCTAGCCTCTAAGGATATCAACCTATTCTTTATCTCTTCAATTTTTTTACACAACACTTCATCCCCCTCTTGACTGAGTATGGGCGAATACATACTTGGATTCATAAATATTTTACTTTCAGACATCTTATGTCTACCTAAGACCTAAGACTTCCCCCTGGCATCTAACTTATGCAATAGAACAATAAATACAAGTGGGAAAAAACCATGTATCTTTTCTCGTCCAGATTTTACAGTCTTGAACAGAAAATCTTTTATTACAACAACATACATCAACCTTTCACATGCACTAAAATCTTTTTTGCAGAGTCGCCACCTCTCCAAAGAGGACACAATTTTCAAACAACTGAAAGCTCATCAAAGAACAAATATTTTTCTGAGTTCATACCGCCAACAAAGCACCATCATTCACATGAAAGATCCAGAAATCAATCCCCAACAGAGTTGCCATCTGTTGGAGACTCGGATGGGCACAAATTCACTCTTTCTCTTCAACTCCCCAGTAGAGTCGCCATTTTGTTGGAGCTCGAATCAGCAAAGGGTTTGCCAGTTCCAATGCACAGGTAGATTCAGCCAACTAATACAGGAGGTTGCGTGTGCTGCCTCCTCTTCACTTCCGGTTCTGTCGCACCAAGGGGGGTATCCCTATAGCTAAAGATTTATCTTTGGATCACCTAATGACAGAAAGATTTAGCTTTACAACAACAGGCAGAATACTCTCACGTATGGACCAAGGTTTAAATGATAGATCACAAGTTTGGCATCACTCTTGGACATATCTAACTAGTTGAGAATGAGAGTATGCAGGGGTCCTAATCCTACTCCTACAATTAACAGGTTGGAAAAATGGAATGATTTGTATTAATGTTTGGATGCAAGACAGGGGGGTTTTGGATCATAACTACTAATCCAAAAGTAGACTAGTGCCTCTCTTAGGGCAAGGAGTCAACTAGACGTATACAAGAGAATGGCTTGCAACTAGCATTCAAGTTTCAAGGGGTCAGGACTGGTATTTGCCTTACAAACACCACCCAAGACTGAGTATTTAGCTGCCTCTACTTACAGATATCCCAGCTACCATACACTCTTCTCCATACTTAACCTAAAACAATTTAATCCATTCCTTGAATGCAAGTCAAAAGATTAAGCATGCAATACATAAATCTGTATTCCAGAATCTGAGAAACCCTTAGCAACCAAACTCAAAAGAAGAGAATGCATACAACACATGGAGATAGACAGATAAACACATGCAATGAAGCATTTTTCATATAAATATGACATGAAACTAAACATATGTGCAAGGTGCATTCATATGCAACTCATAAACTCCAAAAGAGATAAAACAACCAAGAAAATGTTCTGTCTTTCGTTATTTTTCCCCCAAAAATGCCCAAGTCTTCAACAACCAGAAATGAGTGACAAGGTTTGCTTATAAAGCAAGAACCTGTACTCGGCAATTACCACAGGGCCTTCTCAAAATGCTGCCAAATACAGTGCACCAGGAATGGTACCATTTAATGCAGCAGCGAGAAGAAAAGGAAGGGGTGGGTGAGATCAGGATCTGCACCGCCGCATGGAGATCTTCTTCCTAAATCAGGTGGTTAACCTGTCAACTCAACCCATACCTCTGCACTGCTGCCATAAATGGCCAACCTACCAGCGAGATGCAGCAATGGTTTGTGCTATGAAGTTTCCCGCTTGAACTGGTGCAGATACACAGAAAATACTTCCTTCCTCAAGCATTCAAAATAGGGCTGTCGATCTCCCTCCTATCACTGAGATCTATGGCATCAAAATGCTTTGAAAAGTCGCCAACAAATAAGAACGTGCCACGTAGGCACCCTGTGCTTCCATCGCTGAATTTTCTACCATCTATTTTGCCTCTTTTCACCCCTTTGTATATGCAAAAGAACATGCATATACAAACAACAACCTACATACAAAGCACAGACCCCAAATTGTTATAGAACAAATTGAAATTGCAATCGAGTCTCGCCTTGTACATCTCTCTTTGCATATCTCCTTTGTATATTGCAGATACAAATGCAATATACATTCTGCGGATTTCAAATTTTTATGAAGCATTTTGAAATCGCTTTGAAATCCATCTTGTATCTCTATTTTCTTGTATATCGACATATACAATGCCATATACATGCAAGCCACGGACGTCAACCCTAAATTAGCCAAATCTGACTTTTGAATCGGATCCGGCTTGTATCTTAACTTTTGCATCTTCGCAATGTATATCAGCACATACAAGCACCCAATATACATGCTGCGGACCCCAAACTTTTATCCACCACAGTGCATCTTCCTTTTCGCATCTGGGTTGCATGTTCTTCCTTTGTATATGACCAATGTATGTCGCATATACAATACGGACATACAAGCAGATTATACATACAAACAACGGACTTCAACCTTATCAACCGATATGCATGCTCATTTCAGATCCGGCTTGTATATTAGGAAAGTATATTTGATTGTATGTGCCAACATACAATCGCCAAAATATGCAAGCGGTGGGCCCCAGCTTTGAATCACTTTCCTTTGCATGTTAACTTTGCACATTTCTCCTTGTATATAACAAATGTATATTGCATATATATTTTGCTTTGTATGTGAGGCGGACCCCACCAAATGTATCTCCTATTGCTTTGTATGTTGCCGAATATACAAGACCCCTTGTATCCTTTTTCAATGTATATGCATCGGCCGTCGGGCAAACTTTGGAGTTGACTGCCAATGCATCCTATCTTGCCGATGACCCTCTATCACTATAGCAAATGCATGTCGGGTTTCTTTGTATATTTTTCATTGTATAAACCCGATGTATGTTGGACATACATTCACTCTTGTATATGTTTCCCTTGTATATTTTCTTGTATGCGCCCAATGTATCTAGCCGTTGTACATCCGCTTGCATCTTTTCCATTGTATGTAGCCATTGTATGTCTAAACATACAAACCCGATATACAAGCAAACTCAACATACAATTGCAGAATATTCTAGGAATCTGCGAAAGATTCCTCAATGTATATGCACCAATTCCAAACCGGATATGCATACAAGGAGGCATATAACTATTTTTTTTCCATTTTTTTGAAGGCTAATTGAACATACAAACCGCCCTGTATGCCCGAATGTACATTTGAACTTGCATGTATATACAAGTGGCCTTGTATATAGAAAGGCACATGCAAAAAACTATTTTTTGCACATTTCAATTGTAAAGGCCAAAAGACTTAGAATTTTTTGATTTTTTGGGAAGGGGCCTGCAGATTTAAATGCCTGAAACCTGAATTTTTATGCAGGCACGACCACCGGGCCTATTGGTTATTACCCTTCTTGACTAGAATTTTCTTTTGGTTATTGTTCTTCTTCTCAGCATTGTTTTAAATCTGATTTGTCTTTGAACTTTCACCCTTTTCAAATCCTAATCCTTATTTATCCTTAGGAGACTTTTGATTTGCAATCATTTCATCAAGTAGTATGGAGCTTTTCTTGAATTTGTCTTCTTGAATTTTTGCTTTTTCCAGTTCAGTCTTTAAGACCACTATTTCTTGTTCAAGCCTTGAGCATTCTTCAAATTTGCTTTTCAGTTTTTCATTTAGGCATTCTTCAATTCTTTTTCCTTCCTCAATTTGTATTTTCAGACTAGTGATTGTCTCATTTGATTGATTAATCTGTTCATTTACTTCCTTGTATCTTTCTTTGAATTTATTGTTTTGCTCTCTCAACTTCTTGATGCTTTCATCTGCTTCCTTAATATTTTCTTCCAGATCTCTATTCTCACATTGAACTTTTTCCAGATCTTCAAGGGCTGATTTGAGTTCTCCATTCATGTCAACTATGTAGTATTCTTCAGTAAATTCAATAGCATGGATTTCTTCCTGAGGGATGGAATATCTTCTAGGTGCCATGTGTTCACACTTCAAGATCTTCCTCAAGCAATTAAGCTTCTTCCAAGGAACCAAGCTCTGATACCAATTGTTGAACACCCGAAATACTGAGAGGGGGGGTGAATCAGTATTCTTTGAGACCACTTAAACATTTAAACATTCATTCCACATAGCATATTTAATTTGCAATAAGAAAGGAAAGCATGAAATCAACCATCAAAATACATAACACATGAACACTAGATTTTTTTGTGGAAAACCCAAAAAGGGAAAAACCATGGTGAGGATTAGCTCACATATATATATATATGAATAACAATACCGATTACAATTAGGCTCACTACCAAAGGACTCACTGTTCTGAATAGAAAGAGATAGAAGAAGGGGTGGCTCACTGCCAAATATGAACTGCTAGTAATGCATCTGACTCATGCTAGAGATACAGTTCCACTAAAGCTTAGAATATTGACTTAACACACTTCATATTCACCACAAACTTATCTTATCCTGCTCTACATCAGATTTCTCTCACACACACACTTAACTCTTTCGCATTACATACACTCACACTCATCCACACAAGAATTCAATCTTGTATATATACTGCATTCAAACAAAACATAAAATAGATGGCAGATAGATGTACCGTGTGGCTTCTAGCCCTGTCGGCCCAAAACACAAACCTATATGCTTTGCAAAGAGAACTAAAGCGTGTAGCACATTCAGATAGGTCGGCATAACCTATTTTTACTCCCATGACTTTGTTCCATTCATGAATCAACTCTACACAACCTCAACACCTTTAGGTTGACTCAACTGGAGAAGTAGTAATAGCATGAACTAACTGTTAGTTCACAATTCAACATGCAGACCACCAAAATGCTTACCACTTGGAGACAACATTCTTCTGACATCCATAAACTTATCCTCAAATCCGCATAGAAAGATATTCATCTACAATGGAATGAGGAGCATTCCAATATACCACTGGTACTGTCATTACATTGTTATTATAGAGTCTGATACTCTGTCAACTCTATCTTTCACTCTAGAGGGCTTTAAGACCTGATACTCTAGATTTAGACTCCTTTAGTATGCACCGACAATACCTTACAACTGCATAGAAAGATTCTTCATAGCAGAGGAATAGGGACTAAAATACTATGACCCTATCATAGGTTTTGTACTGTAAATGCCTTAGAAAAACCTTCAGCAAATTGTGCCTGACCGCGAAACACCAAAATGGAAGGATATCATGCTTATGTGAATTCTCCTCCACATTGCACTTAGTAGCTTCTCCAGATCAACACTTAGGTGTATTCTCTTCCATATCATTCTCTGGACCAACACAACTATATCCTTACACTTTGTTTCCATCAATGACAACACTACTCATTGTTATGCTCATCAGCGTCTTCATCATCATGCATATGTTGCCAACAGAGAGCCTCATCTATCTAACTCACACAAGGCCTGTCATATGTCATGGGCATGGTTTCTCGGTTCAGGCAAGAGCCACATGACTTGCATTGGAAAGTAGCTAAGCGGATACTGCACTATGTTCAGGGTACTCACAATTAGGGCATTCAATATGCATCGAGCGTAGATTTTGACTTGGTGGGATACACAGATTCAGATTGGGCAGGCAATTCTCAAGATCGCAAGTCTACTTCAAGGTATTGCTTCTCACTTGGTTCCAATCCAATTTGTTGGTTGAGAAAGAAACAGTCTACAATTGCTCTTTCATCTACAGAGGCTGAGTATCGAGGGGCAGTTAATGCCACCACCGAGGCCATTTGGCTTCAGAATATTCTCATTGAATTTGACATTTCATCAAAAATCCCACAATCATCTTTTGTGATAATCAGAGAGCAATACAAATATCAAAGAATCCAGTCCATCACCAGCAGATGAAACACATTGAGATACATATGCACTACATCTGGGAGCTGATTCATGCAAACACCATTGATCTCAAGAACATTCAAACATCAGAGCAAATCGCAGACATATTCACCAAACCCTTCACTGAGAGCAAGTTCCTTCATCTATGAGCTTTGTTGGGCGTGTGGCCAGTGTCTGCTTCAGGAGGGGCTTTTTAGTCCTTTCTTTCACTCTCTCTACTCTGGGGGTGTTTTCTCTCTGTATTTTTGGGGGGGGGGCTATTCTTTTGGGGGGAATTCTTTGTACATGGGCACCTCACCAGGCTTCACTTGCCGGGACCCATATCTTTTCACCCACCTAAGCTATGCTTAAGGGGGGTGTTAGTGTAGGTTTTTTATTTTCCTTAGAGATATTTCTTTTTCCTACACATTATTAAGCTTGCTTAGGTTATTAGACTTGGTTATTATGAGGCCACATCGATAAATCCATCAGCTACATGTGTCACTCTCACCACACTTGGGTAGTTGAGTTTCACACCCTCTTTTGGATTTTTATGCCACCTCTCATAACCATTTGTTTGTTTTTATCTAAGTAGGTATAACCATGTATTTTGGAATTTACCAAGTAGGTAAAACTACCCCCTATTTTTGGTAGTTGGAGATATTATACCTCTTGGATGTATTTGCTCATTATTTGTTATATATACAACACTCTCCTCTCACCTTAACTAGTTCGATAACTAGTCGGTGAGAGTAATGTGAGTATTCTCAAAATTCTCGTAGAGTTGTCTCTTTGATTGTCTCTTTCAGGATTCTCTCTTCATTCCACTATTTTGATCTTCGATCAATTTTTGACTGGAGTGTATGTGATCTATGACCAACATCAAATCCTAGCTTAATTCTCACTTCTCACAGAATCTAACATATGTAAGTTCCCAGTCATCAATGGTTCATTGGTAATCAAGAACTTATATGCCTCACTCCATCTTTCAAAACTTTAGTAGTTGTCAGGAACAAGCCTTAACTTAGAACCTTTTGGAGTGTTGGAGTAATAATGTCAATTACTTAATTAATTAAATCATATTGATTTATTAATTAAGTCACCTTTTACTTTATTTTCACTTAAGCTAAACTTAGGCCCATTAATAATTAATTATTAATTATTCATCCTAGGGTTTTCAATTTTAGGGTTTTGATCTCCTTTCTTAAGGATTGATCTCTTTGTAATTATTCATTCTTGTTAATGCATATTGTGCTTCAAGGTTGTAGAGCACCATTTTTGTGCCTGTTGATCTCCTTTATATGATAGGCTATTTGCTTGCAGGTGTTCATTAGGATCTATGAGGTTGGCTTACCAACTTTAACATGGTATCAGAGCTCCAAATCTACAGCTTCCTATTCATTTTTTGAGAGATCTTGCCTTAAAGCAACATTTCAGTGCATCTTGAGTCAATTTGGTCACCATTGCATCCAGAAAGTTTGAAATAGTCAAGATTGACCTTTGTTTTGTCAATTTTGGTTATATAGTGCCCGATCTATGAAGGTTTGAAATTTGAGAGGGTTTCTAGATCCAAAGGGTACCTGCAATTTTGGAGCATTTTCAGCCCAAACGGACCTTACCATCGCGTTCGGAGCACCCAAAAACCCCAAAATCAACTGTCAAATCATCAAAATCGGACACAGTGACTTCGGGAGGTAATTTTTTTCATTTCTAGGTCATACGACCTGGTACGACACGAAATCCAAGAAAAAAATTAAAAAACAAAGTATGCACAAGCGTTGTAGTCAGTTATCCGCTAGCTGTTAATGCTAGCGGCTAGCTAACCACCAGGTTTCCCCAAAAGCCCTTTTGGAGCATTTTTGGTAGTTTGGCCATAGCTTTCGCATACGAACTCAGATTTTTGAAAAAAAAATATCGCCAGAAAGCTGGTTCAGAGCCCGATCCAGTGTTACAGGTATTTTCTATTGGTTTTTCTATTTTTTTGCATTTATTTCTAGTCAAATTCAAACCTTATTTTTGCGCTTCCGGAGGCATAATTCTTGCATATGGACTCCATTTTTTTGCAAACGAATAGGCGTTGGAAAGGTCTTACAGTGCTCTTTCTAGATCTACAGAGTATTTCATTAGAAAATTCACCAAGTACACAAAGAATAGTCTCAAGTGATTTTTTCTTTTTCAAGCTTTCCAGCTTTCAAAATTGTACCGGGGTTTGGTTTTTTGTATTGTGGGGGGTTTTTTTTCTTGCTTTCTATATATACACATCAGAAATCAGAAACCTCTATCATTAAACACATTTCAAAAACTCAAACATCATGGCAGACACCTCATCAGTTGATCATCTTTCCCTACACAATTATCACACCTGGAAGGTACATATGACCCGACTTCTCATGTCAAAGGGGTTATGGTCCTGTTTGGATGAGATTCAGCCTCAGTTGCAATGTCAGTTTGAGATTCTGCAGCATAGAAACAAAATGGATGAGGCCATGGGTTTGATATTGTTGCATGTTACAGACAGTCTTTTATTTCACCTTGAGAGTTGCACAACTCCTCAGGCAATGTGGACAAAATTCAATGATCTATTTGGCACCATCAATGAGTTCAAAGCACTTCAAATTGAGGCAGAATTGACTTCCTTGGTACCTGATTCCTTTCCATCTATTGAGGATTTCTTGATGAAATTCAAATCACTCAGATCACTTTTGCAGAGTTGTGGCAAGACCAAAACAGACACCGAGAGTATTTACTTGATTCTATCTAAGCTCCAAGGTTCATTTCAGATATTCTCTTCTACATTCTACTCCACCATGGATGCTTTGGGTCCACGATTTACCATGCCTACACTTGAGGTATTATGTGATCGGTTGTCACATGAGCAGTCCAAGTTATCACAGTTGGATGCTCTTCCAGGATCATAGAACCATGCATTGGTAGCTCAATCATCTCAAGGGAAATAGAAGCAAAAGCAGAAACAGAAACCAAAGACCACAGAGTATGGGAAGGATTTCAGTACACAAAACACTTCTGATTCTCATTCTCCTAAGGGGGAATCATCGAAGAAAGAAAGACCTAAGTGTGCTTATTATAATAAGTTAGGACATGATGATTCTAAATGCTATGAGAAGAAGATAGATGGATATGCACAATAGGTTTCATATTTGACATCTCTTCTTATGAAGAACAATATTCATCCCTCTTCTTCATCTACATCAGGTGGGTCTTCTTCTTCACCATCATTCCAGATAGATGGACAAACTCCACACAACCTGGTCATGCATTAGGTGCAACCACCAATTCACATTCATCTAGATGGCTATTGGATTCAGGTGCTTCACACCATATGGCATCTTCTCAGGACATGTTCTCATCTTTTGAGGCTACGTCCTCACCACACATATTGATGGGTAATAACACTTATATGAGTGTATGTGGGAAAGGTTCTATCAACATTGATGACGGTACATTCAATGATGTACTGTGTGTACCATCTTTGTCCACCAACCTTCTCTCCATTTATCAGATTGCTCACAGTGGGACAAGGAAGACAGTTGAGTTCACACTGAATTTAGTGCACATCAGAGACATTCAGACTAGCAACATTGTTACAACAGGGACAGTTGATCATTCTTCTCGATTGTATGCATTCACACACTTTGGTCCACCATCTCCACTATCTGGGTATCACTCTCTTTCTCCAAGAGAGCATGTTGTATCTGAGGTGAAGTTTGGTCACTTGAACTTATGTGTTCTTCCATCTATTCGTGAGACCAGTGTTGAGACTTCTACATCTCCACCTCCTGTTGAGCCCACATCTATTCAGCAGGATCCCTCTTCATCTTTGATTGACATTGCAGCTCCACTCATCGAGCCATCTAGTGCAGAGGTTGAGGCCATATCAGAGGATATTCATTTCCTCACAGATGACAAATTCAGAACATCTGTTATCCCATCTTCATTGGATATTCCATTTCAGGATCATCTTGAGTTGTTTGATGTTGATACATTTGATTCAACATCCTGTCATTCAGACACTCATGCTTTAGTTTAGTTCTCCAGTGAGCATCATTCAGGACTTCCATTCTCACCTCACATCTAGGGATTTGCTCATCATTGACTATTGGATTGGTTTCTTCCTCAGGGGAGACACATTGATTTGATCATTGGCACAGGGGTTCTCTCATTTTGGGGGGGCTTTGGAGTCTCCACTCTCTCTCATGGGGGGGTGTCTGATTGTATATTTGCATATGTTCTTGAGGGAGTCTCTTGAGACATTTCATTTGTACTTTTTTTTAGCATCTCTTTTAGGAGAGGAGTTTTTTCCCACTGGGTTTTACCCTTTTCTCTACTTTACAGAGATTTCATTGTACTTGGGTACCTCATCAGACCTAGTTGCTAGGACTCATCTTTGCTTTCATGCATCTTGTCCTTAGTTTTTAGCTTCTCCCTAAGTTCATCTTAAGGGGGGGTGTTGGAGTAATAAGGTCAATTACTTAATTAATTAAATCATATTGATTTATTAATTAAGTCACCTTTTACTTTATTTTCACTTAAGCTAAACTTAGGCCCATTAATAATTAATTATTAATTATTCATTCTAGGGTTTTCACTTTTAGGGTTTTGATCTCCTTTCTTAAGGATTGATCTCTTTGTAATTATTCATTCTTGTTAATGCATATTTTGCTTCAAGATTGTAGAGCACCATTTTTGTGCCTCTTGATCTCCTTTATGTGACAGGTTATTTGCTTGCAAGTGTTCATTGGGATCTGTGAGGTTGGCTTACCAACTTTAACATGGAGGTTCCATAGGTTCTTGGAACTTATGGAACTCCTGATGAAGTTCATCTTTATTTTATTCACAAACTTTGAATGTTTTCATTTTGGAAGTTTGACGAGTACCAGGAACTGACCATTAGCTCGAAGCTTTTAAAAGGTTTCATAGTTTCCCAGAACCTATGGAACTCCTAAAACTTTACCTTATTTCTTCATTTCTTCATGTTGCTTGCCTTTAAGAGCTATCAATGGCACCAGGAACTAAAGGGTGATTGGGTACTTTTTAGGATTTCCTTTAGTTCCCGATACCAAAGGAGTTCTCAACAGAAATGAAAGTGTCAACAACTCGTTAAAAGGTGATAAAAATAAAAGAGAAATGAAGTTCTTGATACCCTAGGAACCTTTGAAAGAGTTCCTAGTGGTTATAAAAGCTCCAATAAGTTCCTAATAGGGACCAAAGCTCTAACAAGGAGATAACACTTAGGAAATCCTTAGAAAAGTTTGGAAAATGATTTGGGAACTTGGAAATTTCACACAAAGACAAGGTAAAACATGGACTCAATGACACAAAAGAATTGAAAAATGAAGACTTCATGGCATAGACAAGGGTTGGGGTAACACACCTAGGGCCTAAGAAGCTTAACATATAATGTACAAAATCTTCAACAAGAGCCTCTATCAAAATAGGAGTTGTTGCAGTTAATCTAGTATCAACATTATTAGCTTCTTGATGCCTATCAACTCTGTCAATATGATTGGGAGATGGGGACATCCCTTCTTTGGGTAGCGCATCTATGCCAAATGATGCCTTAGTTTTTTTTGTATTGAGTGAGGTACCAAAATCAAGAAGATCCAAATCTTGGCCAAGATCTATTCTAGGGGCCTCTAGTGGTTGCTCAACCATAGGTGGCTCTGGTTCCTCAAAGGTTTCTAGAACCTCAAACTTGTTATTGAATTTTCCTCCTGAAGCATTCCTTGTTAAACAATTCTAAAACCATCCCCAATTGCAAGTCTTCACCAGAACAAAACCCTCTAGATCTAATCCCTCTACATGAGCCTAGGATTTGCCTTTTGCTAGGTTCTTTGGCACAGACTTTTCAAGAGGTTGATGAATAAGGGTTGGAGCCCTTTGAGGATAATTTCTTTGTATTGATCATACGCATGGCAGAATCAACAATGAAAAGGAAGGGCTTCGTAATCAATTTGTTGAATCCATTGCATGTTACCCAATCTAATTTCAAGAGAATCTAGAAGACATTTATTAGGATCAATTTCAACACAAATGCGAGCATACATGGTTACCTTTCTTTCTTGCATAAAATGTGACGAACCCACAAGCCTTCTAAGCATCCCCATAATGGAATGAAGAATATCTAATCTCTTGAACTTCATAGGAAGTTGAAAGAGGTGAATTTGGACTAGAATATGTGAGGGGAGTTCTTCCACCGTATCAAAACCCACAAATCCATGGTTTCGTGAATAAGCCCGCTTGGTTATAGAAGTATGGACCTCCTTCAAAGGTGAGATTATGATCAACCATCCTAGAAAAGATCATAAAAAATACCCATTGTAGCAAGAATAACTTGCATATCGCCCTCAGGGTGCCAAGTACAGTGGGCCCAATTCTCCAACAAAGGCAATGTGACCTCAATACCCATAAATTTGCAGATCAAGGTATGCTCATACAAATACAACACATCATCAACGATTAGGTCTGGATTGATGACTAAAATGGGTCAATCCTCACTTTTTTGCAGGCATCCATTAGATTGGGGTTGATTTTCAATCATATGATCTGAATGAGCAACACACATAACCTATAATAAGAAACTGATCACATTTTCATGACCAAAGGTGGTGGGCTTGATAGCCCGAACATCTTTAAAAGAAAAAGGAAGGGGACCCCCCTGGCCCCCTCTAGACACAACCATTAGTGTTAAAGTACAAGAGAATGAAAACCTAACACATGCAAGGTCTGGTCATAGGCTGCCAACTAATAAGCCCAAAATACCACAAGCATGGGCAAAAACCAAACAATAAACATCTCAAAACCATTGTAAAGACAGTCAAAGGGCTATTAGCGAACGAGTCAACCCATGGGGTACCCTACAACATCTCTTTTTCTTTTTCTTAATCCATAGGTATAATTGAGTTAGGTTCGACCCTTGGGTGATTTTGAGGAACCGATTCCCCTTGCTCATGGCAGTTTAGTTGAAAGATACCTTTTGGTTTAGATGTATGCTTACTCAACATGTTGTAATCCACTTAACGTAAAGGTAGAGATGTTGCTATCTATGTAATCTAGTTACTTCCATAAAACAATTTTGCCAAATATATTACACTAGCACCATAAAAATAGAATATATTAGAGTCCCAAATATTAATTAAATTACGACATTAATTAAATATACAACTTCAATAACATCTTTGTTACCCTATCGTCCTTTCTATTATTTGTCTTCTATTTAGGACAACTTTTACCTTAATTTGAATGTCTATCTTGTAATGGAGTGAGGAAAAAAACATTGCGACATTAACTAAATATACAACTTCAATAACATCTTTGTCACCCTATCGTCCTTTCTATTCTTTATCTTCTATTTAGGACAACTTTTACCTTAATCTTAATGTCTATCTTGTAATCTAGTGACCCTATCGTCCTTTCTATTCCTTATCTTCTATATAGGACAACTCTGACCTGAATCTTAATGTCTTATCTTGTAACCAAGTGAGGGCCCTTTTTCTTCAATTATTTTATTAAAAAAAAAAAATTAAAAAACTAAATATTAAGTTACAAGTAGGTTGCCTCAATCCTTCCTTCTCCGGCTCTCTCTTACCTAGGTGGGTTATGGCCCAACAAAACAAATCAACTTATTATGGTACAGCCTATCTTTTTTCTTTTCTGTCACCCTTGACATCATTGTCCCCCAAAACGAAAAATAAATGAGCTTTCTATACAAAACGTGCACGCACACGCCCGAATCATTATTTACGTCCGACTGTCAACACACTGTGCAGATGACGTCATATGTATGTGACACGTCAACTCCATACTGGCCGAGCTTTAACTATTTGACAGGCGCTTATTAGCTGGCAGAGACTCCACAGTACATGCTGAGCTGTCCTCGTCAAACTCACCGACTGCTCAGTCCTGTCAATACGGAATATTCCCCTTTTTGTCCCGTCAACAGCCTGGATGCACGAAACCGCGTTTTATATACATGTCCTCTTCAAAGAGTTTGACGCCACCAATCTTTTGCTTTTGCCACGTCTGCAAAATGTACTTTAAAAAAGTTACTCTGTAATTAAAAAAACATAATTGTACTACTTAGGTAGTGTAACTGTCATGGGCAGGGGACCAGTTCGAGTCTCACCCCGCCTCCTTGTTTGAAAACCCATGAAAGATTTCAACGATGGAGACCCATCTTTATTATTAAGATATTAAATTCCTCAGCTGGAGAGCATGACTTGAACAGAGATTGATGTATTATTTCTTTTAAGTGAGTAGAAGGGAAAGCATGGGCAAGTGATGTATGAAGAACATCATGATCTCACCCTGCATGGGACTGAGGTTTGTGTAGATATGGAAGGTAGACTTGGTTTGTGTAGATAGGAAAGGTGGACTTGGTTGGCAACCCCACTAGCTTTCTATAAGGTATTTTTTTTAGTTTAGTTAAAAATAAAATGTTAGAATAGGGGAGGGAGTTCACTTATGGAGGGCCGACTTAGTTATCAAGTGGGGTTTAATAATTGTGAGTGAATTTGTATACATAGCTGAAGTTTACCATAAGAAATGCAATCACAAAAGGCTGCTCAAAAGTCATAAGAGAATATAGCAGCGTCAACAATGAACAACACAACAGTTGTAGTGGAAACATAGAAAACGAGTTTGCACATGTTTTGTATAGACATAATACATAAGATCTCCATCTTTACTCATATGATGGAAATAGAGTTTGTGCTACCTATATATTGAACAGTTGTTAATGACTTGGGTTAGATGTGTGATCACAAAAATGAAACATGTTGTCATGTAATTAAACACATCAAATTTTCACAATCCATAACATTATGCAATAGAGTTTATCTCCAATTTTTTTTTAAAATATATTTAGAATCTACAAACAAAATCTCACAAATCACTAGTTCGCATCATCTTTAAACTCGTAACGGTTTAGCAGCTATAAGTGTCAGAAAGTGAAGATTTAGTTCAAAATGTTGATTTCAATGTCAAGTTTGGCCAAAAAGTGTAACCCATTATTGTGGGTTTTCTATTTATCTCTCGTGATGTGCTTCCCCCGTAATGTGTTATGTGTTGTTAGGCCTCCTAGGATGACCCTTGATTCTCTTGTAAGGTCAAGGATACTAGGAGACCGCGTCTATTGTTACCTTCTTCTATTTGTATCATCATTCTTCTATATTACCTCTCCTCTGATTTCATTGTTGTGTGTTGTGTCTTACGGACATAGCATTGTGGTTGGTGAATTGGGGGAACCCTCCTACATGACTGTCCCTAAGACACTTGTTCTCCTCTCTGATTTATTGTTTACCTTCCTCTAGTGTTTCCATCTAGTTGGCGGATGACAAAAATACATTTATACTGATGCAGACCTAGTGTCCCTTTAGCGAGTAATAAAAAAATGGACCTAGTCCATGCACGACAACAGGGTTGTTACATATTATCCAACACTTGGCTAGTGGAATCACTCCGTGTGATTTCTCTATCTTGATGTTGATGTCGATGTTATCTTATCTTGCTAACAACACTTTAACAATACTGTTGCTCCGCACACTTTGTTTATCATGAATATCACCTTGCCTGGCTCTTTCATGTAGTTGATCATATGCATTGTTGTTTATCATGATTATTTGGACACTAACACTTTTCTTGCAGGGATGTGTTTGTGGGAACATTTAACGATCATAAAGTACATGTCGCCTCTGGGGGGCATGGGCCTTGCAAGAGCTCATGTTCCCTTGTGTGTTTTCTTCCTACCTTAACATGCTTGATATCGGTACGTGATATCAACCACCTTAAGGTGGGGGCATATATAAGGTAATCTGTCTACTTTAGATATAGTAAAGCATGTTTGAACAATCTGAAAATCAATCAATCATTTAAGCCCTCTACAGAGGCGGGATATTGAGCATATCTTTTTATCTTAAGCCCTCATTGTGAGGCGAGAATGGTGTATTTCTCGAAGCAGATTGTATTATCCTGTCATTTTCAAAAGTCATCATCGCAAGGCGAGGAGAGGTTCTGTGACTAACTCAACCCTTAAGTGTGTTTCCAGCGGTTGTTGTGGCAAATCCCAATCGTCGGTGTGTGCTTGTAATGTGCTTGAGATGGTGATGAACCTAGCAATAGGAACACTCCATCGCTTGTCTACCGTGTTTTCTCCATGTCTTCAGTGTGTGTGTGTGTGTGTATGGCATGCTTGTTCTCAAAGTGCAAGACCGGTAGCGATGAGCTCTTCTACACTCTGGGATTTATTTGGAATGTTTGTTCTCAAGGTGCAAGACCGGTGGTGAACAACTCCTCTACACCTTGGGATTTTGTATGGCATGTATGTTCTCAAAAAGTGCAAGACCGGTGGCAATGAGCTCCTATACACTCTTTTGTGATTTGTTTGTTTACCTTCCTTGTACTTGCATCTTGCATTTCATATGGAAAAATCAAAAAGAAAATAATCACTGCATTCATTGTATTCTCTATGTTCTGCATGTCTTCAATGTTGTATTCTTTGTGTTTTGCATGACTGTAACTATCTTCCTCATGTTTTGAGTGTCTGTCATTGTTTTCAATGTGTTTAGCGTGTCTTCTCCGTGCTTGGCATGTTTGCTATGTTTATCGACCTTACTTTAATGCATGTATTGGACTTGCATTTAATACATACATTAAAGTGGGGGCTAAATGTTATGTTGGAAAAATGCACCCTTGGGGGCTTTTTCCTAAAGGTTTAGCTCCCAGGTCCTTAAGATTGCATTTAGAGCATTTTACATGATAATTCAGAGTCCCGATGAGAAAACCCATGGGTCTTGTGGCGATTAGGACCTAAGGGTTGCACTTTAATGATCCTTGAGAAAAGGCAAGGGGTGGACAAGGGCGCTAGCGCCCTAGTCCAGCCCTATTTTGGGTCTGCCCTAATTTTAAATGTCGGGTTTGTGACCGTTATTTGGTCTCCAGGCCGACATCATTAGTTTCAAATACGAAATTCTTGGCGGGAATCTTAATAGTTGCATATATAAGCATGTTTAGGTTATCATTTGCAAACTAGAAGATCATTAGCAAATTTTATGATTGAAAGTTATTGGCATACTTGTGGTTTTCATTGTGTTGCAAAGCATAGCATTGTTATTATGTTTGTTTGCAGGTTGGATTACATCTTCTCCTCATGACATTGAAGAGCTTCTTCCTTCCATGAGAACTTCATCATCAAGGTGACATCTATTATGCTTTATCATTCATTATCATTTGGTTTTTACCTCTGACAACACACTCTCTCTCTGACAACGGTGTTCGAAAGACTTGAATGTCTCTCCAAGGCTTGACTGAGGCAAGCCTCTAAACACCACAACCCCCTCCCACACTCCTTGTGACTGTAGGTTACAGGTATCATATCTGGAGAAAGTGGAGTTGCAAGGAAGGTAGGCAGACATTGAAGATTCTGGATCTAAAAAGAAGCAGACATTGTGCGACATTTCGGGACAAGGGCGCCATCAACCTTGTCCTCCATTTTTGGATCACAAAAAATAGAAGACACAGAAGAGACCAGTGCCAGAAGGAGATCAGGGCTTTGCGGAAAAAGCAGCACACTGGACTAGGGTGCCATCACCATTGTCCTTGACTTTTCTGTTTGCCAGACTGCGAAAAACAGTGAGTTAAGGTTCTCTGCCCTCTGCTTATTTCCTATAGCATTTGTCTTAATTCACAGATTTGATTACTATTTTAATTAAATTAGGGTTTCAAGAGCATAAAATCATTAATTAGCAATCTTGAGTGATCATATCTAAATTTCCCAGCAGAAAACCAAGTGGCAACTCAAATATAATAGTTGACTCTTCTCTTGATAGGAGAAGCACTCGGTTGAAAAGCCCTTGGAATGTTTATGTGGAAAGGAGGATTCAAACCAAAACAATAAACCATCATCCCCCATTTTCATCCTAAAACACATTCAAGGACTTATCAATAGTGAAATCCCACTGTTTCTTCTTGTTTCAACATTCCTTCTTCACATGCCCTCTTTTACTGCAGTTCCAACACTTAACTCTATTCTTCTTCCCAGGAGTCTTAGATCAACCCTTAGATTTATCCTTCGATTCTTTCTCTCCTTTTGGACCTCTTTCCTTAGACCTTCCCCTCACATTGAGAGCCTCAATGTTACCCTCAGAAGTCTTCTTCCTCATCTCATGTGCCAACAAAGTTGCAACAAGACGATCCAACTTTGGATCTTCAAGGTTAGCAGTAATAGAAAGGATAACATTCTCCCAAGATTCAAGTAAAGAACAAAGTAGAAGTATACATTTACTTCCTTTTCAATTGTAGAATCTACGAAATGAAGTTGACTCAAAAGTAAATTAAAATTATTCAAATTCTCTGCAATGGAATCACCCTCTTTCATTTTAATTGAAAATAATTTCTACTTTAAATAAAGCTTGTTTACCATGCTCTTGGCTTGATGGATCTCACCCAGTCTCTTCCAGGGTTTGAAGGTAGTCTCTTCCTTTGAGACATTCAACATGATAGAATCTACAAGACGCAATTGGATGGTTCCTCGTGCCTTCTTATCCAACCTTTCCCATTCTTCTGCACTCACATCATCACACTTCTTCTCTTTCATAACAACCAACCACTGGTTTCATTCATCAAGCAAATCCTCCATATTCATCTTTCACAATTCATACCTCATACCATTGAACTTCTCAATGTCCAAATGAGAGGTTGAAGCAATAGATTGAGCCATTAATACTACACAAGATCTATAAAACAAAACAACCAAATCTCCCACTGTAGCTAAACAACCTTCACACTACCACCCAAGAATCAAAACTGGCTAGGCTCTAATGCCAAATTTTAGAAATGAAGGCAACAACTACCCAAATGGAAATCTGATTACAATATGTTTATGATCTTAAAGCAGTGTAATATGAACATAGATTGCATATGGAAATAAAATTACAACACATGAATTAACACCATAGAAGAAATGAACACATAACACAGTATGTAACGTGGAGAAAACCCTTTCAGGTAAAAAACTCCACCAAGAAAAGAGGCTTCAAGTTGTATTATCTTCAAATCTAAAATATAATACATGCACTTCCTCTGTCTCTTCAACCTTCAATCTGGAAAAACATGTGTACAAAAGTTATGAGATGCATAACACATACAAGGCACTATATTTATATAGGTTTTACACTCCTCAACCTAGGTGTCCACTTTCTCTCTCCTTGAAAACTCCAACATGGAACATTAAATGACCTCTTACATGTCGATGGCACTTTTCAATAGTCCACCATGCAAACTTGGGCACCCAAGGCCAAGAATAGGTAATTACAAGGTAATAAATGCTGTCATAACTGTCATAGATTCTGTCATAACACCCCCCAAATAGTATCTTTCCAATATGGGTGTCTAGTTCTAAGTATAGCAACTTACAAGCAATAAGTATCCATCATAAGCTGTCATATTGTCATAGAATCTTATGATAACTTACAATTGTCATAGATTCTCTTACAACCACTTACCAACTTTATGACATGTGTCATAACTAACAAAATTATTATATTCCTCCAAGGTGGCGTCTACCCTCAATTACTCTTGATTTTCATAGTTACTATCAGTAAATGTTACTTCATAACTACCATTGGTAACTTTGGAACTTATCGATGTAGTAACTCTGTAATTACCGTGTCTGGTAAATATTTTTTATCATTGTCGGTGAAACTTGTACATCCCTTATGGGTGATTTATAAACAATATTAGGAATAATAATTATAAGGATTTACAAGGTTAATGGCACCTTAATCCTAATAAGAAGATGATTATGTTGCAAAATGTTTAAATGACTTTAACTTGATTTTAAGTCAACTAGCTTCAGTAGACGTTAAGCCTGAAGAAGAACATAAATGTATCTTGCTACTTTGTTCTTTGCCCGAATCTTAGGAAAATTTAATTGTAGCTATCCATGGTAGTGTTTTAGAGCCAAAGATGGACTCCCTTATTGCTACCACTTCCATTTGCCCATGTTGTGGGAAACATCATTATTCCTTAATATCATATCCTACCCATGAGATTACCATGCTTATCATTCAAGACATGTACATGCTTATTACATAATGTAGTCATTTACAATTATTGCTTTACATGATTACATGCTCACATGCTTAACTTACATTTACTTTTCATGTATTATTTCAACCAATTATAGGGGCATATTCTATCACTAGCACTCTCATGTTGAGTTTTGTATAGGTGCCTATGAAGACTCATCTTTAGCACATGACATGCATTACACTCCATGCAGCCTATCACCCATCAACCACCAAGCAAGGCAAATCATATCACCTCTCCCTCTTATGATTGTTGACAATGAGATTCAATTTGTATTTGTTCCTAATTACGTTACAAAAACTACTCATGAAATATTTTTCCTCAGTTTTATAGGTTCCCAAGGAGAGTACATGCCAAAGGAGAAACCTACATGATAACATCTTATAGGATCCATTACTTTACATGGAACCCCCTTTCATATCATTTAAAGTCTAAATATTTACTTTACATGCATGTTGTGAGTGCTACATGCTTTGAGATCATGATCATTTTGGGATTCACATACACCTCAAAGTGGGGGCAATATGTAATGGTGAAATTTGCACATCCAAGTCGTTCGTATTTAGTTTTCTATCCATTTTGAGGAGAGTGCCTTGATACATTTACATATTAACAAATAGCATAATTTTGTGCAAAGTCAGGTCCCTTGCCCTATGCCTCCTACTTATTTGTTACACACGTTCCTATACACTTATATCTTACCTCATTCATATGCACACATACCCAATGCATCCTCCATATCCATACATTTATTACACCTACACATGCACATATTACTTTGTCTTTGTCACCCACCTTGATCTAGCCCCTTTTTGGTTCTAAGTGAAATCCATTATCGTAGTGTCAACTTTGGACCCATAGACTTGACCCTCTCAAATTTAAATTTTAAAATTCAAGTTTTGGCTAATTCTTGCCAATTCATTTCCCACCAAGGCCTCACTAAATGCAAATTTACATGATTTATTCCCATCTTTTATTTTTAAAGGCATTTAATGCATTTGTTTTTACATCCTATCTCATTCTCTCTCTTTTGAGCATTCTAAGTCATATTATTTGTGTTACAAAACACTTCAATTGGTGCAATAAAAGGAATCTATATCTGCACGATTATCCTAGGAGCATATGCATGATTGAAGAGTGTCATCCTCAGTTGTTTACTTAAGTTTTATGAGAATTAAACTAGTTAAACGTATCCCCTTACAACACTAACGACAATCGTCTAAAAGTATTCTTAAATATTGCTAATTCCTAAATACCCAAAAAAGAAAAAAACATAGATAAATTAAACAAAACAAAAAGAAAAAAAATTATTGGAAAAATACATCATTATTAAAATTATAAAAAAAATACATCAGAAAAGAAAGTTTGAAGAAGGCACTTCCAACCCTAGTAAAAAAAAACACATCAGAAAATAGAAAACTTGAAGAAGGCACTTCCAACCCTAGCAACCTGAAAGTAACAATATAGTACAGATAATATATAGAACCAGGTATTACAAAGAATCTAAAAGAGACCAATCAAGTAATACAATAAAGGATAAGACCATTTTTCTCCAAGATGGACAGCACACACTCCCCTGTAATAAAATAAAGTTGCAGGGAATTCCAAATCAAATTCTCATGCACAAAACATTTCCTTTACAATATTAATTTTAACACCATAAAAGATAAAAATAAACTCTTCTTCCCCTTGCCAGTACACTTAGGGCCCAACAAAGAGACATAATCTATCCAACATTTTGATTTTTTTTATACTAGCAATTGGACCCATAGGTTCAATGGGAGGCTGAAAACTTTATGAAGAAATTATAGAATTTGTTAGATAAATGTTTACGAATTGACATGATAATAATTTTACCCAACTATGTTTGCTCGTCTCAATATGTAATGTAAAAAGAAATTTACTAATATAAGTGAAAGAAGACAATAGTCAATGGGATGAAATTTCAATAAGAATTTGATAAAATGATTTAATGGATTAAATTAATAAATAATAAAAAATATCTAACAAATTCTATAGTGGAAAACCCTATAACACTAACCCTAACAAAAAGTATATGTTAAGAGATATCCTTAAATTTAACCCTAATCCTAACCCTAATCATAAATTTAACCCTAACACTAACCCTAACAAAAAGTATATGCTAAGAGATATCATTATTGAGGGGCCTAATGTTAGGATTAGTGATTAAAAAATATGTGCCTCGAGAGAAGGATATCTCTAAGCACACTTTAGATATATTCAAAACCCTAATTCTAACCATAACATAACCCTAATTATATTTCTAACCGTATTTCTAACCATAACTCTAATTCTAACCTTAACGCTAACTCTAACTCTAATTCTAACCTTCACTCTAATTCTAACCCTAACCATAAAAATGATTCTAGCCATATTTTTATTTCTAACATTGATTCAAACCCTAAGCCTAACCCTAATTATAACTGTAACCCTAAATCTCACCCTAACCCTAACTCTAGTTTTGATTGTAATTCTCATTCTAATTGTAAAGTTTCATTTTTCAAACTATAACCCTAATTCTAATTGTAATTCTAACCTTGATCCTAACCCTGATCCTAACTGCAATTCCAACTCTAGCCCTAATTATAACCCTAACCTTAAATCTAACCCTAATTATAACCCTAACCTTAAATCTAATTGTAATCATAAATGTCATCTTAACCCTAACCCTTATTATAACCCTAATTCTAGTTTTGGCCCTACTTCTCATTATAATTGTCACCCTTAAATTCAAACTATAACCCTTATTCTAATTGTAATTCTAACCATAATCCTAACCCTAATTCTAATTGCAATTCCTAACCCTAATTCTAATTGCAGTTCCTAACCCTAACCTTAAATATATAAAAATTTCAAGTCTAATTCATCTTATTCATCTTTAACATAAAATCTAAGAAGTTAAAAAATAAATATTTAGTATAAGAAATAAAAATTATAATATGTAATTGGTTCATAAAATTTTAATGTTAAAGGTGTATGTGGAGATAAATATAGAATAATTTTTCCATAAAATAGGGAATGCTGAGAGAATATAGGGGATACTGGAGGAGAGGTTTAAGAAAGATAAGGGAGAATAAGACTGCCAATCAAGTAGCCAATAGAATTATATCTTCTAAATAAATTAGCTAATTAAATTGTAGATAATTTTTTAAATATTTTTATTTACAAAATTTGCATATTAAAAAATTAATATAAATGAACCTCCACATAACCAACATCCTTATGAATGGAAGAGTTTTTTATTATTTCAAAAACAATAATACTTTTAATTATATTAGATATATTTTTTAAAATATAAAATGCAAACCATTAATATTAATTATAGCACATGACCAGGGCCTAAATTTGACAGTTGTATAGTTGTATTTAAGCATTTTTGCTGTAAAATACAACCAAAATTTTAAAAAGACTATCATATGAAAGGAGAGATTTTGGACAAAGTGTCAAAATTTATATAGGATTATAATGATATATATATTTGATTTTTATATGATTTACTTATACTAAAGCATGTCATAGTATTTGAAAGGCATAGTTGAATAGATAATTGTCATAAAAAATGCTTGACAAGCCAAGGTGTCAAATTTAAGCCATGCACATGACCATTAATGTTTTCCAAACTGACCCTACTGTTTATTACCAAAATATTTGGAGGCAAATATCAATTCTAAGGAAATATTAATGATATTTAAAATAGAAAGCTTCCCACTTTTTAAAAGAGAAATTTGTTTGCCAAATAAAATACAAACTTAATATGATTTTGATGAAAATTAAAGGTTCAAATGGTTCTATGAGTTGAATATTGTGTGTTTGAGTTTAAAAAAAAAATTTCTCCAGAAATGAGTTTAAACTCCACTTACCCTGGTCCCTAATTTTAAAGGAGTTTATATATTTAACATTCATGATTATCTTTTAGCGACAATGTTTCATTCAGGAAATTTCATCTTTTTATATGCAACTCATAATTAAACTGCAGCAATGTCAATGGAGATATCAACAGAAAAAATATAAAATCTCTATTAAATTCTTTCCTTTATTTCTATTTTTTCATTTTAATCATCTTTATCTCATAATGGCATTATTGGCAACTTGGCACTGCAATCTTCTCTTAATATTCTCATAAACTCCATGGCATTCTTATTACTCTAAAGATTATTTTGTTACACTTTTGAAATATATTTAGGTTCTGAGATATTTTATTTAATTTTTTTTAAATGTTTGGTTGCATCTCATCTTTGAGATGTCTGCAATATCAATATATGGGAATAATAAGTTTATTATGGTTGTATTCGCCTGTACAAAAATCTAACTCAAAAACTGAATTTCGATTATAGAGGTTATGAGACTCTGGTGGTCCCAATCATGCAGAGACATAAACAGCAAATGCATGCTGAAGACTTGTCACATCTATATTACAGTCTCAATTTCTACATTGAGGGTAGATTTAATTCAGTTTGAACATAGGTCTTAGTACTTCATGATGTTTTGGAATCTAAGGCACAAATTGTAAAGTTTTTTTTTTTAAATCTTCCCAAATTTAATTGGTAGCATCAAGATGGGTATGGGAGCATTCAGAGTAAAAACCCCGTTCTCCAGCTTTGGAAATGCTATGGACATTCACATTTTTAGGCTGACGGAATTGCCTCATAAACTCCCTGCTGGACCGCTCAACACAGTACCACTGATCCGTCTTTTCCTCTTATTACAATTAAATATGCAAATAATTCGAAAATCCTAGAGCTTGCAGATGAACAGAATGCTACTGATTAGCTTGCAGATGAACATAATGCTACTGATTATCTTTAGGAAGATTGGTTTCAATTTATAAATGAAAGGGGAGGATTCCAGAGAGATTGATATTTGGGACAAATGTTTGGTAGGCAGACTGGTCTGAAACGTTCGGGATTCTTCTATATTTTATGATGCCCCATAATAAAATAGCCCGGCTATTGATATAAACCACTCCCGGCTTTATTTGTGAGGCAGCCGCACTATGCAGCAAATTTTTATCAATAAAACTGGCGATTTTTATTTTTTCTCTCGAGGGATATTAAGAATTCAATGCCTTCTATATTTCTATATTTCTGTATTTGGGTAAGGCGTTTTCCTTTTTTTTCTCCCATTTACGAAGAGTGCAAAAGTGATTGAAAGATCATAATGGACAAGGGGTATACGTGCATCTTGTCCTGTTTCTTGATTTTTACATATTAAGGTCTATATATTTTATAATTATTTTGATTGGGTAAAATATCAAATAAAATAATAGGTGTAATTTCAATATAGATTTATATATTTATTCCAAGTATTAAATCTATATTGTAATTATTGGTATTTTTGTATATTGTATTTTACAAAGCATACATTATTAATAATTATATATAAGAATTACAATATGTAATATATATTACCATATAACTTTTAGTTAAATTTATTTGTAATACTATTTAAAATAAATATCTCAGAATTACAATGTATAATACATTTTTTATATAATTATTACCTTTTTTTAATAGTTAACCATATCATTTATATAAACAAGAAAAAATATATATAATTATATTTGAATAATACTATATAATAGTAGATTTAAAACTATAAAAAAGTTAAAAATTTAAATTTAAATAAATTTAAAAATATTAAAAAATAAAATAGAATTTAACTTAAATATTAACCAAAAATTGTAATGGGTTTGGAAAATTCGTCGTATTTTGAAAGTGAAAAAAATAATATAAACATAATATAAAGGCATGGCAACCAACAATGACTCTTTACGTTTCCTATTTTCTAGGCTTTTAACTGACAGGTTGGGCCCAAATTGTTTTAAATAAATGCAGGTACAGATCAAACAATCTTCCCATAATTTTAATGCCAATGTAAATCTGAGCGAGCAAAGAATAAAGAAATAAATTTGATTTATCTTCTTTTGCGTTAATTTGTCTTTGCTCTGACATCATTATTCACCGTGTTACGGATTTCAAATACTTTTCTTTCTCTGGACATTTTAATGCTTGTCTACGGATTTCAGTGCGGTATATGATTGGTTTTTATTATCCACGGACCATTGAAAATTGCTACTTCCTCGCGATACCTCAATAGAAATCCGGCACCAGACATTTAAACGACATGGACTGACACAATTTTTGCCCTGCACGAGAACAACCGACGAGTTCAGAAAATTTCTGACGTGAACAAAGACAGCTATTAAAATAATAATTTATTGTTAAAAGTAAAAGGTGATTTTTTTGTTCTTATCATTTGTGATATTTTTTGAAAAAATCAAGGGTCAAGATGCTTTTCATGGTAGCTCTTTTAATCTTGATCATTGATCTATACAATTCAGCATGTGCTGCTCACATAGGGAAGGCTTTCAGCCTAAAAATAATTATTTAACAGTACCGTGTATTGTTAAACTTTAATTAATTAATAATTATTTTTAAAGTATGACAGTTAGCCACGAGCCAACAAAACAATGGAAGCTACGAATATCTTTTTTCCCAACATCCTTTCAAATTTTCAATGCATTGATGTCCTCCAAAGGAAATAAATACAAATAAATAAATCTGCAAAACCTGAACGCACGCGTGCGCATCATTATTTACGTCCGACTCTCAACAAATTGTGAACGTGACGTCACGTGTACTTGACGCGTCAACTCCACACTGGCCGGGCGTTGACGAGTTGACAGGCGCGTATTAGCTGGCAGAAGTCGACAGCGCGTGCTGAGCTGGCCTCGTCAAACACACTAAATATTTCACCTACTCTACTCACTTCCCAGCCTGTCAATATGGAATATTCCCTTTTTTGCACTCGTCGACAGCCTGGACGCACGAAACCGCCTTTGATGTACATTTCGCGTTGAAAGAGTTGACAATTCGAGATCTGCCATGTCAGCTAAAGCAATCGATTGCATTTGCCACGTCTGCAAAATGTCCGAGAAAATATTAAAGACGACCACGACAGTTATTCTGTAATTTAAAAAACATAATTGTACTACGTAGGTAATGTAATTGGGATGGGCAGGGGACCAGTTCGAATCTCACCGCCTCCTTTTTGTTTGAAAATAAATGAAAGATTTGAACGATGGAGACCCATCCTTAAATTCACATATTAAATTCCTAACATGGCAAATAGCTGTAGAGCATGACTTGAACAGAGATTGATGGTCTATTTCTTTCAAGTGAGTATAGGCAAGTGATGAATGAAGAACAACATGGTCTCACCATGCATGGAACCGAGGTTTGTGTGGATATGAAAGGTGGGCTTGGTTGGCAACCCAAGTGCCTTTCTATAAGTTTTTATAAGTTTAGTCAAAAATAAAAATGTTAGAATAGGGAGAGAATTTAGTTAGGTAATGTTTTTTTAATTGCATATTGTCAAATATTTTCTTCATAGGAGCATCAATATGAGATCAATACAAGGAGCAAACACATTAAAAATTACCGAGCAAACACATTAAAAATTACCTAATACAAGTTCCTTACGAAGACCAAGTGTCGCTACTTAGAAATCCACTTTTTATTAAGAAACTACATCCACAATAGAAGCCAACTATAGAAGACCAAGAGTCACAACTTAGAATTCCACATTAGATGTCCCTATATGGGGATTTGAACTTGGGTCTCCACAATGAAAACCCAATATTTTAACCAATAAAACTCAACCCCTTGAACATAAAAGGATTTAATAAATGTGAGTGTATTTATATAAGTATTTATAAATTAATTAATAGATAATTTAGAGTATTAAGGTTTTATCAATGAGAATTTTAGTTGATTAAGTGAAAGTATTTTATATAAGGAATATAAATTTTGTGAAAGTTAATTTAATTCATTTATTTTTTGAAAGCATTTTTAAATATATTTATCATTCTTAATTGTTTTATCTAAGACAAGTTTTGAATACTTGTGTTATTTATATATATTTAAAATAAAATAAAATAACTAAATAAATTAACTTAATATCAATCAAATAGATATATTTGATTGAATATACACTCTGATATACCATTAAGAATCTGTTTGATTAAAAAACCCAAAGATTCAAGAATGCTCATTCTTTTTTGTATTAAAGAGTTCCTCAAACTCACTTGATTTTATGAGCTCCGTAATAATATATATTTTAATAAAAAGAAGCATCTAAAATGTTCTATTATTGAACTTCGTAAGGCGGCGGCGTAGGCGGATCAATAATGGATTTTAATTGTTTATTTATTTAATTGGGTTCCACCGCGTAGTAGGGGCTTACTCAAAATGTACGCATCTTTATCAAAATATAGGGTAGGGGTTTACTCCACACGGATGAAATGATTTATGTTGTCTGTGTAATCAAGGCGATTCTTTTCAATCGACTTCGGACCGGCCCCACGCCAACCAAACGTTTCAGAAAGTGGTTTCTCGAGCACACACTTCCATTTCTCAATTTGAGAAAAGGGGATTAGGTTTTTTTTTTTTAAAGATTAAAAAATAAAAATTGCATGATGATTTAATGGTGTAATGGTGAAATGTGTATATTATATATTTAAAAAGAAGTAATAATATAATATTTTTAAAAAAAGCAAGGGTGGTAGAAAGGCACACCCACAAAGTTAAAGTGAGACCAAGTCTAAGACGAAATAACAAAGGTCAAGCTTGACCAAGATAATTAAGCAGCTATTGCAACACCAGGTCAAGCTTGATCAAGATAATTACGCCAAGAGACGTTCTACACTCACAACAAGGGCTGAAAGAATCAGATTCTGTAAACATTTAGATTCTGTAAACAAAAATCATAAAATATTTCAATAAATAAATTTATGTAAATAAGATTCATTGGAAACGAATTTCTTTTTTGGTTCCATAGTTTTTGTGATTTTCTTATTTTCAATTTCTTTTTTGATTTTTAGTTTTTTATTTTTTCCAATTTCTTTTTTAGTTTTTAGTTTTTATTTTTTCCAATTTCTTTTTTTATTTTTTATTTTTTATTTTTTCTAATTTTTTTTTGTTCAATAGTTTTTGTGATTTTCTATTTATCAATTTTTTTTTTGTTTTTATTTTTTATTTTTTCTAATTTTTTTTTCAAATAAACTATGGAAAAGAGATACCCAAATATAATTTTTTAAATATAAATATATGAGTGTACTTTTCCAAAAAGAAAAAGAGAGGAAAAATATAGAATAATAAAAATAGTAAGTAGGTTCTTTTTTATGTAAATAAAAATAAAATAATAAGTAATATACTTTATAAATAAAATAATAAATTATATTGTTGAAATAATTATATACTAATTACGCTGAGAGACGTACAGTCACATCGGGGTGGGGATGAGAGCACTCATTTTTTATGCCTAAATTTATAAGAAAAAAAAAAAACCAAAAAAGAAATAAAATATAAAATTTAAGAAAATCAAAGAAAAAAAACTAAAAAGAAATTAAAAATGGTTAAGGAGAAAAAGGTAAATCACAAAAACTATGGAACCAAAAAAGAAATTGAAAAAATAAAAAAATAAAATATAGAGTAATAAAAATAGTAAGTAGGTTCTTTTTTTATTAAATAAAAATAAAATAATAAGTAATATACTTTATAAATAAAATAATAAATTATATTGTTGAAATAATTATATACTAATTACGTCGAGAGGCGTTATACAGTCACATCGAGGTGGGGATGAGAGCACTCATTTTTTCTGCCTAAATTTATAAGAAAAAAAATTAAAATACCAAAAAGGAAATAAAAAATAAAACTTAAGAAAATCAAAGAAAAAAAAATTAAAAAAGAAATTAAAAATGGTTGAAGGAGAAAAAACTAAATCACAAAAACTATGGAACCAAAAAAGAAATTGAAAAAATAAAAAAATAAAAACAAAAAAAGAAATTGGAAAAAATAAAAAATCAAAATCAAAAAAGAATTTGGAAACTGTTGGAAGGAGAAAAAGCTGGAAAAAATTACGAAAACTATGGAACCAAAAAAGAAATTAGAAAAATTTAAAAATAAAAACCAAAAAAGAAATTGCAAGAGAAGATAAAAAAGAAAAGATATATGTCGGCATATTTTAGATATATTTATTTTAAATATAAATATATTAGTTAAGCAGCTATTGCAACACCAGTAGAGGGAGGATCTCTATAATCGAGCTTGCCCTATACATCACTGGGGGTTAGGGCTTAACTGTATTTGAAGATTTCAGCTGTAAAATACAATGAAAATAACTAGTAAAAGCACCAAAGGTGCTATCAAATGGCCGATATGTACAAATATTTATAGGCCTATCACTAAATAGTTTATATTTTTATTTTTATGGATTTAGTCATTACATGTAGTTGTTGGTATACAAGGCTATAAATACAATAAGAAATTCAATTTTTTTTTACAAATAAAAATAATTGAGTGGTATTAAATGGATAAGCACATGAAGTAAATCGTGAATGAACTAAAAAAATTCTAAGCAATCAAGAGATTAGGTGAACCGTGCAGTACCTAAATAATGTAGGATAATAAAAATCCATGTTACTAATTTCCTATCACCAAGCATTGCACAAAATAACTTTTAAAAAACATATATATGTATGAAGTGTGTCTTTGAATCAACTATGTGTGAAGTGATTGAACTAACATTGTGTGAAGAGTGTGCTTTAACTTTGGCATTCACTTTGTGTGTGTTCTTTGGTATATTTGAACTCGAGTGTTTACTTGTGTGTGACTGAACTAACTTTGTGCATGAAACATGTTTAAAATTTGGCACATGTTCACTTTCTATGCGTGAAATGTGTGTATTAACTTTGACATTCATTTTGTGTGAATTGTGTCTGTGAAATTTAATTTGGGCATTCATTTTGTATAGTGTGTGTATTTAAACTTTGCCGTGTTTTATAAATTTAGCACCCACTTTATGAGTGTGTTCGGAGTTTGGAATGTTTGAACTTAAGTGTTAATGCATGCTTGTACTAAATTTGTGTGATTGAATTATGTTTGAACATTGGCATATTCACTTTTTGTTTATGTAAATTATGTGTGTGGGAAAGTTTATTTAGGCATTCACTTTGTGGTGTGTGTTTTTAAAAAATAATTTTGGTATTCACTTTGTGTGGTATATGTGTTTGAACCAACTTTGGAATTTGTTGTGTATCTATGTGAGCTTGAAAGAACTTTTACATTTAGTTTTTCTTTATTTATGAATGAACTTAAGCTAACACATTTTATGGAGTGAATGAACTTCAACTATCACATTTTGTGGAGTGTATGAACAAACTTTGATGTTCACTTTGTGTAGAATGCAATTAAAAGATTTGAAATTCTTTATTTGTGTGTGTACAAATGAGCCTTGGATATCATTTTGTGTAGAGTGTATGAATGAACTTTGATGTTCACTTTATGTGGAATGTGCTTGAAAGAACTAACATTCTTTTTTGTGTGTGTCCACGAATGAACTTTGGATATCATTTTGTGTGATGTATGAATAAACTTTGATTTTCACTTTCTGTGGAATGTGTCTACAAACAAACTTCAATGATGTTCATTGTGAGTCTTTGTGTGTTTGTATAAATTTTGACTTTCATTGTGTGTGTGTGTGAATAAACTTTGACATTCATTGTGTGCATGCTTGAAAGTTAACTTTGGCATTCACTTCATGTGAAGTGTGTGTGTGTGTGTGCATGCATGCGTGTGTGAAAGTTATTTAGTTTTGTCATTTAGTTTGTGTGAAGTGTGTGCCTATGTATTTGAATGAAATTTGTCACACTCTGTGTGTGCATGCATGTGTCTGTGAATGAGCTTTGGCACTCACTCTATGTGTGTACAAAAACACTGATGTTCACTTTGTGTTAAGTGTATGTGTGTGTGAATTAACTATGGTTTTCATTGTGTGTGGGTGGGTAGGTTTGAAAGTTAGCTTCGGTATTCACTGTGTGTGCACATGTTTATGTGAATGAACTTTGGCATTCACTTTATGTGTGTAAGATGTGTATGAACTAACTTTCACATTCACTTTGTGTGTGTGACTGAACTAAATTTCACATTCACTTGGACTTGAGTCATTTATTGTTTGTGTATTGCCATCCAATTTACTTATATGAAGCATATGTTTGAACTTTGGCATCACCTTAAAATCGTATCTTAAAATTAGAAATTAAATCTATGTTAAGCTAAAAATAAAATTATAAACTCTAACCCTTAGTATAGACCTCTGAGTAGCCTCTTTGAAAATAGTATGAAGTATGCAGCTTCAAGGCTTTACGAATCTATGATCATCCTCAAATAATTACTTTATGTACCTTCTTTTGATCTTTAGAATAATATTACATTTTGAATACATAATACATTTTGAATACCCTAACTGTAACCCTACTCCTAACCTAAGCCCTATTTGTAGACCCTATCCCTAAATGTAACTATAACCCTAACCCTAATTGTATCCCTAACATTACATAATTTGATAGCTATAAGTTATTCTATCTAAATCATTTATGCCTTAAGTGAGGAAGTTATTTGATCTCTTTTCAATAGTTGGAAGTAGATTAAGTATTAGATGCTTAGTTATATTTTCCATTTAAGGTCCATAATATTTCTTTTGGTCTAGATGGTGTCATTTTCTAATGTATATTATAGGCCCTTTTGAGATTCTTATTAAGATGTATCAAAAGAATGTTTGGACGCTGGTGGTATTGAAGATATGAAATGTGAACTTGTATTCTCTGCTTTTTAATGTAGTATTCTCTACTTTTAAACGGAGATATCTAAGAGTTCAAACTAACTTGTTAACATCAAAAACCCTAGATATCTATATAGAGAGTTATCAGAAACCCTAGACATCTATCACAAACTCTCTATATGAATTCGTTATTTATCTTAACCATCTTGGAATAGTTCAAGCAATCTCTAAAAGTTAAAAAATTTAAATTGGCATCTTAGAATCAAGAGTAATAATCTTTGGTTAAAATAAGGATGGTAACCTTTTTATTAGCCGATAGGCCAATACTATGAGAAAGTTGCCGGAGAATTATTTTTCTCCCTGAAAATTGTTAGATAATTGAGCAAACAAAAATTTCAGCAATGAAATATTTTTTTCTACATATTAAGATCTTTTCCCTTTTTCTTTTTACTTGAATTACATGTGTCTAACCATTTTGCCATTTTGAATTAAATTTGTCTATCAGCATAACCATTGCACCCTCAAATGGTGCAATTGCTATTTTTATTTTTTATTTTTTATAGGTTTCGAGACCATTAGGAAAAATTAGATAGGAGAGTGAATAAAACAGGTACTAAGCATGACAGTTCGACATTCTTCTATTCAATGTCAATAAGCATGACCATTTTAGCAGTAGCTTCTATATGATAGTTTTTGACAGCTTTCTATTGAAGGTGGATAAAAAAAAATTCATTAGTAATTTTCCAACTTTTGCATTATTCCAAAATTCCATCTGTCTACTCTTGATTTCTATTTACATAGACATCAAACACCAAGCATTAAAATGCATTTCTTAAGTAATTTCCACCCTTTGCATTATTCCAAAATCCCATCTGTCTACTCTTGATTTCTATTTACATTCATATCCAAGACCAAGCATTAATCAAAATAAATGCCTTTTCGGATTGTCATTTAAATATATATCATAGTCTAAAACTTCAGAACTAACATTTGACTGAGCTGGAATTTTAGTCTCCACCAACATTTGACAAAGTATATTGGAATATATCAGAGTTCAGACAAAATCAATTGCCAACTTCAAAGCCAAAAAATGCCTTGACAATTGAAATGGAACCTCCTTTGTTAAATATCATTGATGGTGTTAGCATGGTGTTGATCTTCAAACCTAACAAACGCTTAATGCTTTACAACTGAAATGACATAGACTTTCTTAATACGGCATTAATCTTAAAAGCCAAAAAAATGCTCGATGATTAATAAGATGATATTGATAGGAGAGTCTTGAGCATGCTAGTGTAATAAGTTCTCGAATGAATGAAGCTTCGCTTGAGTACGGTTGAGCATGGTGACTCCAAATACATGGTATTTACTCTGTAAATAGAAATGAGCAACTATTAGATCTCTTAAAGCACACCACAAAGACCTAAAGCAAAAAGCTTCTTAAAATTATCATAAAACTCCATGAAATGAAATTGGAACATGAAAGGAAATTGAAAAAATATGGAAAATCTTGTAAGGAATAGATAAAGGATGCCTGACCTTACGACAACTCCTTGCATTCAAATCACAGACTGGAAAATCATGCGGGCCGCAATGGGAATGATCATTACAACAGGTAGCAGATTCATAAGGACAACAAGACTATTGAATGCAGAATCTATGAAAACTATATGCACAACAGCATGTGCTACCACCTGGACATGAATAATAATGATTACACTTCGTTGTAAGCTTGACTAGAGGAGGAGGATAAGGGTCAGGTATAGGAGGATTGAGTCCATTTTTAATTGGATACGATGGTTGGATGGCAATCCCACATTTTCCAGATGAACTCTTAATATTTCTTTCCATCCTTATGTACCCACTTTCACCCCAACTTGGACCCCATGAATTCTTTACAATCCAGTAATCATTTTCAGCTGACCCATAACCCACTAATGTGACACCATGATCGAGAGCAGTTCCACAATTACCGTTGAACACACCCTGTATCCAGAATATTTAGTTCAATAATTGTCCAAAAACTAATTCGGTATAAAAGACTTATTAGAATCGACCTTAGCTCAAATCCAAGGAAGAGAAAACTTACAGATTTGTAAAATTTGAACTCCCTCCCACCAGCTTCAATAGCCACACTTATCGGTTGATGTGTTGCAACATTTTGTAATGATTTTTCATCATTGGTAGGCACATCTTCATAGCCATTAATTGTTACTACATGGGAATCTTTCTGCAATTCATACCACAAAAATTAAAACCACAAATTTATATTGTATAAATATTCCTTCTACATATTTAATAAACATATTTTTTTTAAATGAGAGGTCTATAAAAATGGAGTGTCCATGGTTAATTCTATGATCCTGACATGTAACCCCATTAACTCCAAATTTTTCTAGTACAGAAAAAAAATGGTTAATTCTATGATCCTTACATGATAACCCCATTAACTCCAAATTTCTCCAGTATAAACAAAAAGTTAAATAATGACATGTATAAGTCTTGTTTTAGCTTTGACCTTGTATTCAAGATGCTTGACTCCCAAAGATTAGTTCTATCCCTCATGCTTAACCATTATGTTTCGATTTGGAATTAGTTACTAATCCAATATGATTGACATTATTTTAATATTTACAGTTTATTTTGAGTCCAAAATTCTTGGTTTCTAATTTTACCTTTAAGGTTCATGGGGCTTCAAGTGAATTTCTTTTAGCACTTTAAAAACATTCAAAAATTATGAAGAGATTATAAGCCCATAGGCTAATTGATTAGGTTGCAAGACACTCGAATGTTTCAAAAAAGAAAACAAATGTACAGAAACCCGAATGTAAACAAAATTACCAGATACAAGTCACAAATGGTCTGTAACAGAATTTTGCTCAGAAATTTTGACCATTACTAAAGTAGATTTGCAAATTATAAACTGTCCAAAATAATGGCAATACATGCACATGCAATTTATTTGTTTAAAATACTTTTGTTTGTGGAGGTAGAATTTCTTCAAGATGTAGCAAGGATTACAGTTTTTCCACTAAAAATCAAAATTAGCAAAACCTTTTCAAAGAAAAAATAGTCGCAGGCGAATTTGATTACTATTGCCACACAACAACATACCTCACACATTTCTGGCACTCTGAATTGTCTCGCAATCATAAGAAACCAGTCATTGATCTTCCCTGCAATATCTTCACTATTTTAGCTCGTTCTAGTCTCTTATATTTGGTAATAGAGAACTCGTACCACACAGATGGCGTCCTTATTCCATATCTAAAATTAACCCTGCAAGCTGGTGCATCAAATCTGACAACCACCCCACTAAGCAGCTGCCATCATAAGAAACTGTTGCTACCACCTTAAAAATTAGGATATGAAACCGTCACAACTAATAATATTTAATACCATATTTAATACCTTCCATTGTGACTATTTTTTGGCTGATGAAATTAAATTAATTTTTTTTAATTTTGAAAAACAAAAAAATTTGAAGGACTACCAAAATTTTGGCAGTTACAAGATGTGTGCACATATAGAATGGCCTATCGGCCATATTAATATACATGTAATTTATTTTTAAAACTGTAAAAAAAACAATTACTATGATTAAATTTTTTAATAAGAGTTATTATTTGTTTTTAATATTCATTCTAAATTATATAATATATATATTTTTTCTTTTTATTTTTAAATTTTTAATAGGAACTCCTATTATTTAAGGAAAAAATTCCCAAATTTTTAGATTTGTTTTTTATGAATATAATTATATATTCATTCTAAATTATATAATATATATATTTTTTCCTTCTATTTTTAAATTTTTTAATAGGAAAAATTTTTCAAAATTTTTAGATTTGTTTTTTATAGAATATATTCATTCTAAATTTCTAGTTTTTTCATTTTATTTTTAAATGTTTTAATATAAACTTTTATTATTTAAGAAAAAAATTCTAAATTTTTAGATTTGTTTTTTAATGAATATAATTATATATTCATTCTAAATTATATAATATATATATTTTTTCCTTTTATTTTTAAAATTTTTAATAGGAATTTATATTATTTAGGAAAAAAAATTTAAAATTTTTAGATTTGTTTTTTTTATAGAATATATTCATTCTAAATTTCTAGGCTTTTTCATAACTCTCTAAGCTTTATATATATATTCCTTTTATTTTTATATTTTTTAATAGGAACTTCTATTATTTAAAAAAAATCCGTTAAATTTGTTTTTTTTATAAAATATTTTATTTATTCTAGGCTTTTTCAACACAGCTTTCTACCTTCTAGATTTTTGTTTTACATCAAAAATAGTGAAATAGAAAAAATTGGAAATAGTGATATTAAATTATTAATATGTCCAATGTCTATAATATATTAATACATATGCCAGTTCCTTTTTAAAATATCTTATATATTGTGATTCTGCCCTTTATTTGGAATTTGGAACCATGCTTTCAGAATAAGTTGAAGTTTCAAACCCAATCAATTCCAATTTCCAACATAGCCCAAAGAGAACAAAATCTTACCAGATTTCAACTAAATATTATACCTGTAATTGAACAAGTATTATAAGTCACTCCAGTTTGGAATGCTTTGGTTTTGCATTGGAGGAGAATCACGAATTGAAAAGAAAATAAGGAATTGACTAAGACCGCAGCGGGGGGTGTGACTAGAGGTAAGACTGTGCCATGCATGTTTTCTTATTCTTTTATTGCTTCCACATTTTATATACATGACTATTGCTTTTGTATTTTACATGCATATCTATTGTTGAATGTGAAACATTCCAGTCTTATGCGTCTATCTTTTTAATGTAATTTATTTCATTAAAATTATGATTTTGATTTAGATGAATCTATTAATTTTTGTAAACCTTAAATTGTTAGGAGAATGTGTAAATTTAAATATTAAATATTTTATTTATGGTTCAATTTTTACAAACTTAGATGAATTTAATTTTTATAATTTCGGCTTCTAGATTGAAGCAATTTTAATTAGACTACTAAGAGATGGACGGATGTGCATTTTGTTGGCTGCATACGATCTAATTTCATTTGATATCAATCGAAAAACCTTTCTCTATCTCTCTTCTCCTCCTCTTCTAAGCCCACACGTCTATCCCACTTGTAGAATGCAAAAGCAACTATAGGATAATGGAATTCAAATTTTGCTGCAGATGACAAGATAATGCTGTTGGGTCATAAACGCCAATGGGAACCCAAATTTTCTCACAATTTGTACACCAACTAAACAGACTGAATCCCATCTTTACAAGAAATAAATTAAAATTAAAAAAAAAAACTCTCTCAGCTAACTTTGGTGTTGCCTAATGTTGGCTGGCATGGTGGACAAGAAACATAAAACCTGTAAATTTTTTGTTTGACGGATAGGAGACCATTCACCAATTTTTATCACACGTCTCAGCTACTTGCTTTGACTTGCATTCGTCGATTTGGGTTTTGAATATGGATGCACAGCGGGACCATTTCTTGAGGAAGCTCCACCTTATAAAATTTGACTTGCATTTTAAAAAATTAATTGTCATGTGACAGGGAATAATGAAGACTAAACTGTAGGAAAAAAATTCCTTGACAAGTAAGGTGGACTGTCAAATTTAAGCCCTGTCGGGGGTAGAATCATCCATTGGCTCCCAACCAGTGAGAGCTCCCTCTTCTTCAAGAGTATTATCTAAGGGTGGTTGAGCACAAATTGGAGAGATGGCCAGCTCCAAGGGAGGAAACCTACCAGAGTTAGGCCAACTAGGGGCACCATGCCCATGAGAATAAGTGGAGGGTAGCCTTAAAGGCTAAGACCATCCACAAGTTGCATTGTCTCCGTTCCTTGGAGGTTGAGAGCCACAACACTAGGATCCTTTATCTCTTTTGTTATACTAGCTACGACCTTACTAACACCCTCAAGAAGGAGAAGAGGGGGCAGGTGGTACTTTGGCAATAGTGCAAGGAGTGTTTCCCTAGTGGTCTAAAACCTCTTGGAGATGAGCCACTTCAAATACAACCTTGCTAGGTTGCACCTAAATCTACATAAGCACATTAGAGAAAATCATAGCTTTAGTACACAAAGAGAAATGAATATTAACTGAGCATCTTGAAAAAAGAGCCAAATTTCTATCTTTCCAAATGCTGAAGATAATTTCACCCTAAAAGCATGCCAAATTTGGGTATACTTGAATGAGAGACAAGGCCAATCTCTTAACAAAATCATGTGCCAAGAAAAAGTAGGCCGAAAGGGTCTAGAAAAATCATGAATCTAATTGATGTAGTCATGGTAGGAGGATCCAATAAAGGACTGCCCAGTTGTGCAACCAATGATAACAACACATGCACACACACAAACAATAGAGATTCACATAAACAACCACAACATTCTCATTGATATAAGCTTACATGATTATCATCATGTTACAACCACATAACTTGCCACTATGGGCCCTCTTACATGCCAAGCTACAACCGTTTGATTATGATAAGATTCACAAATAGATATTCACCACATATGCTTCTTACATGCACATAACAACTAAACTACAGAAACACCACTTTCAAAACTTATCGCATGGGCTACACAATGATAATTCAAGTACAATATAATTTCAGATTTCTACCACTACTCTATTGTAATGTGTTGGGTGAATATTTTGTCGTTAACTCGCTAACGGCAAAATGGGTATATCAGCCACAGCTATGATGAGACAAAGTCTCTCCTCTCAGCAAGGGGAGGTTCCCTCTAATTACTTAACTTTTGTAAATCAAACACTTATCAAATTTATGTAGACTAAAAACTATGTTTGTGGTGGTTCCATCTCATCTCATTCTCTTTTTTCAGAATAGACGTTTATATTTCAAACTCTTGATATAAAACTTATAAATTATCACAATATCACAGAAACACAAAGTTTTATGTTACCTCACTCACTACTTGTAACCGGAACTATTTGAAGTAGAATGCAGCCCAAAGTCTTCACCCCTCTTCAATATGATAAAAGTAATTCAAATATAACAACTTGCAGCACAAAGTCCTCAAACTGTTGTATTCTCACAAACATGAACATATAACCCACAACCGACTTGATAACACAAAGTTTATCAGAATCAAATTAAGAGCGCTCTTCAATCACTTGAAACAAACTCCACACTTCAATTATTATCAAATAAGATTATGATAGCAAGACATAAGAACAAAACTATCACAACACAAATAATCCCAAGACAAAGATTGGAATTGAACTTGCTTTCTTGTATTGATAAATATTTGAATATTGATTTTCAAATAAGCACAAAGTCTTGATTTGCTTTTCAATTTGCCAGAGTTTTCTTGCAATAGACAAAAGATACTTATTTACAAAAGAGGTCCCCTTTATTTATAGGGAAAGACCTTGAGAAAATCTAGGAAATCTACAACTACTTTGACTTATTCAAAAATAGGAGTCCTTATTGACTTGGGACTTCCTATATTTTTACATGTAATTACATATTGAAAATGTACATGTAAAAATGTCCAAAATTGTTTTGAAAGTACATATGAAAATCAGAAAATAAACTAAGGGAAAACCAGCTGCTTCAATTTGTGTCACCACCTTTTCTCACGTGATCATCATACATAGTGAAGGTCGCCTGCATTTCAATGCTATCTGGGTTGAATGTGTTTTTGAAGATCATCCTGGCCCTCACTATGGCATCCCTTACTGTAGTGATTGACTTGGCATGATTGGTTAACCTAGTTTTTAGATTGTCCAAGGTTAACTGGTTGTCCAAGAGGTTGTCCACAGAAGTTATTGAAAATACTTTATCTTCAAATTCCTTTTGGAACATGTCTTTAAATTCTTTGACCATTTCTTCTGCTGACAGGAATTGGTTATCTTGTGATACCAAGTTACAAGGCAGTTCCTCCAACTTATGCAAAAGGTTGACATCATTTTCTTCGTTGATCTCTTTTGCAGCCTCAAGATCCTTGATCAAATTTCTAAGCATACTGCTCCTGTACATCAGAGCTTCCTTTGTTTCAGTGTATGAATCCCTGTTAGAAATGGCGCCAATGGATATCAAGGTACTTATTTTCAGCTTCCTCATTTCCACCCACTTATCATGAGTATCCTCTGTGCGCTCAATATCTTGAGAGATGGCATCAATGAGATCATTGAGTTCTGCCCTTACTTTCCTCATCTTATCCATTTTCTCAAATACCTCCGTGAGCAAAGAGATTCCCTGGGCTCGCATCCTATCTAAGTACTCTTCAAGTACTTTTCCTCTGAGATGAGTCTTTTCTGCTTTCAGAATGACAGGGTCTTCTACAGAAACGGCCTCTGGAGTAACTGCTTCTGAATTCAAAGTGATCTTTCTTACCACTACAGTCAGCTGTTCTGCCTTTGCCTTATAGTAATCTTTCATTTCTTTTTCCCTGTCAAACTTCTGGATCAAGATGTCCATGGCTGACTGCATATCATTTTTAGCGCTTTCATGGGTGATTCTGCCCAATTCAACCCTAGAAATTGAGTAGTCATTCATATCAAAGTTTTCAACAGTTGCATCCTGTGGGGGTTTTGCTATCTCCAAAATTTTCTGCCCCTTATCTTCAAGTACCCTTGAAAGGATCTTCGGTTTCTTCGGAGCCTTAGGTTTTGCAGGTACCGGCTTAGTAAAATCAAAATCATCTGGAGAGATGACTTGCTTTTTCCTCTTTGGCGTGTAAGTTGATAACCATGGTGGAAGCAGAGAAGTATTCACATTGGAGTCCATTCCTACCACTGGTGTTATTGGAACTGTGCTTGTACTGGTGGTAGAAACAATAGGTGGGGTGTTGGTAAAAACCGCACCTATTACATTGGCACTTGAAACTTGTTCAGTATGCATCACAAAATGATCAAACATAGATGTGTCACCAATATCAAAAGATGAAGATGACAAACTAGGAATGGAATCAGAAGAACGGAGAACATTTTCAAAAGAGCTGTGGGGATTATCAAAGATTATTTTAGGAGGAGAGGGGGATTCAGAGGAAGGAATGATAATGGGGGAAGCAGGCACAGGGGGTGCAACAGGTGTATTGTCCTGTGGAGACAAAGCCTCTTTATCTTGTTGCTCTGAATCCTTGTCTTCGACATCCATCTCTTCTGTAGCTGGCTCTTCAGTTGCCGGATCTTCAGTCGCTGGCTCTTCGACTTCCATTTCTTTTGGTTCAGGTTCCTCCTCAACAACTTTTGCTTTCTTCGTCACAAATCTAATTTTAGGTTTATGTGTTTTAGAGGATGATGGAGCATCACTCTTATTCTTCGTTCTGTTTTCAACCTTCTTACCAGTCTGCTCTTGAACTTCAGTTTCTGAACCAGTGAAGAATTCCTTCAGCGTAATTCCTTTATTTTCCAGCCACTTATTGGTGTTAGCCAATATGGGCTCAAATCTCTTCCTTAGCGAATTCAGCTCCTTTTGGGACCATTGAATTGGAGGTAGAGGAGTACCAGCTATCTGTTCTGCTTCATACTTGGCATCAACCAATTCGCCATCATCCACAAGGTCTTCTGGAATATCAGCAAGTCCCAGATATTCAATTTGATCTAGAGACAGCCTGCTATAGTCCAGTTTCCTAATGTCTTCCTCTGTCCCCAAATCTATCCAGACATCTTCCACCATGGGTTCGTGAAACTGTGTTTTCCTCTTGATTCTATCCTTCACACCCTGGTAGTCAAATTTTGGCCTCCTCTTGAATTGCTTCATGGTGACCAACTGCATTTCCGTTTCCATAGCCCTTGCCTTTGCGGCAGTCAACACTGAATATCTACCGATCTCTACTGGAAATCTAAAGCTAGGCTTCTTGAGTTCCATTTGCTTGTTATGCACGACAATCATCTGTCTGCACAACTCTATCAAGACCAGTCTATCTGAAGGAAACCTCGGAAGCATATAAGGGTAGCCTTGGAAAAAACCAACCCTCAAGTATGAAAAAGACAGAAATTGCAAAAACATACAACCAAAGCCATTCACCACTGTCCATGCCTCGTCTGAAATTCTTCTCTGTTCCAGCTGGGGATCAAAAAGACACAAGAATACAACAAAGAACACATCATTCACTCTCCTGAAATGGTGAATGGAACCTTTCAGTGTTAGCTGAGAATAATACTGGTATACTGGGACTACTCTCCTATCCCCTTCTGATGATAATCCTGGAAAAATCCTCATGGAGGCTGCAATGTATACCAGGTAGGAAGTCATGAAGAACTTGCAGGTAGTGGATACCTTCGTCAGTTGATCATGCAAAGCGTTACTGATTTGTTCTCCCCAGAAAATAACTTGCCTGCCCTGGAGTATGACCTTAATGAATGGATACATCCATTCCTGAAATTGTGAAGAGGAAGACAAACCTCTTATCCTGCTGAGGAGGGTAATTAAATCACCAACTTCTTCCACAAAGTCACTTCGAGGAAAACTGCGTGGCCACCTTGACAAACCTGACCTTGCAGTCTTCAACCATTTGTTGTTGATCACTTTCTTTGCCTTCTCTGGATTCTTGTCATATTCCTTTTGAGCTTCAATGAAATCAAGCTTCAATACCTCTATCGCAGGAGGACACATGAACACCTTGTCAATGAACTCAGGATCCAACCTGATTATTGCATTACCACTGGTGTCCACCACAGCTCTGATATCTTTGTTGTAGAAATGGGCACACTGAAGGACAAATTCTGTATTGTGAGCCGCCACCGGGAAGGAGGATACCAGATGAATATTACTTTCCACTATCTTCCTCATCATGGCACTGGGGTTGCTTGACTTGGTTCTCTCTACAAACTCAGCCATATCAACATGGCCAATCTCCGTATCTCTAATGTCCTCAACATTAGAATGGACTGAGGTGATTGGGAAAACACCTTGATATTTGTATTTCATCGCTTTTGCCTTCTTCGGAGACAAGTCAGTCATTTGGATGACTTTTACCTAGAAGAAGTCTGACGTTGAACGGAGCTCCGCAAGAGAAACTGCAACAAAAGTGATGATCATGCAATCAGGGAAAATATGGGCAATCTGGGAAAATTGCATGTTGAGCGATCACGACTATGGGAATGCGCTTGAAAAGGGGCTATAGTGCGAGCTGGCCAAGAATCAGAGGAGAAGCGGGCTCGGGAAAACAAAATTGGAAATTTTCCAGTGTTAGGAAAATTTGAGATATTTTTTGCACGGCCAAAATTCGCCGCCCTTGCATATGGGTGTTTTGTATTATTTGCATCAGCGGCGAATTTTGCCGCCTTTACATGTGTTGGGAAAGTTTGGGTTGGTAAGAGCGGCGGATTTTACCGCTACTACATGCAAAAGGAACGAAAGGTTTTTATGCCTGGGTGGCGAAAAATGCCGATGCTGCATTTGATGACCGTTGTGTCGCTTTCCATGTTTGATCGGCGAATTTTGCCGCTGTTACGAGGGAAATTCCATACATGTCCGAGCGGCGAATTTCGCCGACAATACATATTTGATAAGGGTGTGGAGTTCGAGCGGTGAAATTTACCGCTGTTGCATTGCAAGGTAAAGTGAAGTTCGGGCGGCGAATTTTACCGCTGTTGCATTGCAAGGTAAAGTGAAGTTCGGGTGGCGATTTCGGCCGCTGTTGCATTTGATAACATCTGCAAGTTTGAGTGCAGGGAACGGGATGTTCGCCGCTTCAACACTCGGCAGAGGTCACCATATCTAGGTAAGCTCGGCAAAATCCGCCGATGTTACATGAGGGGTTTGAACCAAGGGTTCGGGAAAACTAGGGCAATACAATCCCTAGGGTTTTCGAGGTAGAATCTAGGGCGACCCTAGGGATTACAAAGCCACAAAACCATAAAAAACAGAAACTACAGATCAAAACGGAAAACAAAACATAAAGAAAACTAAAAACAAAAAAATTAAAACGAAACATTCTTGATAAACCCGGGAAGGAGGAGAATGGAAAACGAGAGAGAAACTTACCCGTTCTATAACTCGAAAACCCTACGTTTGTTGGCGATGAATGTGGACCGATCCCTTTGACGGCGCGATCAAGCAACGTGAGGAGAGGTCTGGAGGTTAGCTCGGGAAAACGAAATGAAATGGAGAAAATAAACCGTCAAACGACATAAATAACTCAATCCCAAATGCTGAGCGAGTGGCACGAGTGGCCATTAATGGCACTGCATGACCGAGATTTACAAAATCTTGCTTGAGCGGAGATTTCGGCCATTCATGCGTAAAAGGGAAAAGAAAAACACGTAAAGGCGGTAAAATTGCCGACCTCACATTAAACCAGAAGAAAGCATGTAGCGGCGGCGAAAAAGGCTGTCATTGCATCGATATATGCGATGGCGGTGAATTTAACCGCTCCTACACTTGAACTTAAAACGATGTAATAGCGGCAAATTTTGCCGACATTACATCAAAACAAAACAGGCTTAAATAATATGTAAGAGCGGCATTTTTTGCCGCTCTTGCATATCAAGAGTCAAAAATTTACAAACTTAAAAACGACTAAAATTAACATCTTAACCAATTTACGGCTTGAATTTTCTTCGCAAATATTGAGAAATTAGTTCAAGGAAACGTCGCAAACAAGTTTCAAAATGTCAACTGACCTCGCACGAAAACGAGAAAATCTTTTCTCGATTTGCGATCTTAGATTGTAGATTCATGAAACAGACAAGTTTCGTGGGGTTGTCTACTAAAATGAGCGTAGCTGATTTTGAGGACAACAGCTGGCTCTAACTGGGGAACTTCCTTCAATCGAACTTTGAAACGATTGAGGGGAGTAGAATCCAGTCTCTAAGTGCCTCATCCATGCCATTGGGCTATAGAGTCAAGCTAAAAAGAAAAAGACACAAAAAACTAAACGAAAACGCAAAAATAAAACACAAAACTATACAAATGTACAATTCAACTTATCTGAAACTTCAAGGATTGAAGTGCTTCAGATGCTGTCCACTGTGAGGCATCAAGAATGGTGTCCCATCCTGATACTCCAGCAAGAAACTCTTTTCACCATAGAACTGATGAATGGTGAATGGACCTCTCCACAAGGAATCAAATTTTCCGTGCATTCCTTTTGGTTCTCTCCTCTTGTCCCACAGCAAGACTTGATCTCTAACCTGAAACTCACGAGCCTTAGCCTTCTTGTCAAAGAGTCTCTTTACTTGATTTTGATGCTCGGCAATACGGTCCACCACAACAGTGCGCTGCTCTTCAAGTTCAGTCAAATACATGATCCTTTTATCAATAGAACTATCAAAAGTTCTATCTTCCAATGCCTTTACCAACTTTAATGCTGGCAATTCCAAAGTAATCGGTATCTCTGCATTCAGACCATATAGAAGCTGAAAAGGCGACATGCCTATTGCTCTTTTGGGTGTAATTCTATCTGCCCATAAAGCATCAAACAATGCCTTATGCCAAGTTCTCTGATTCTCATCTACCAGCTTCCTGATGATAGTGACCAGATTCTTATTGCTTGATTCTGCCTGACCATTCCCTTGCGGATAATAGTCTGAAGAATGGGAAAGGGTGATCCCATGTTCGTAGCAAAACTCAGTAATCTCATAAGAGGAAAAACAAGTAGCATTGTCCGCTACAATCTTGTTTGGAACTCCAAACCTGGAAATAATGTTCTCCTTAAGAAAACTGCATACCACCTCAGAAGTGGCGTGTTTGACTGGAATAGCTTCCACCCATTTGGTAAAATAGTCTATTGCTGTGAGGACATAGTTATGTCCGGCACTTGATGATGGATTCACTGCGCCAATAAAGTCAATACCCCATTGCTGAAAGGGCTCCTCAATCACCACTGGTTTTAGAGGTAAGGCTGCCAATTTTGGTTTCCCAACAAACTGCTGGCATAACTCACACCTGCGTACCCAATTGTACGCATCTTGGAATAGTGTGGGCCAATAGTATCGAGCTCGCAGAATCTTGTGAGCCGTTACAGGTGCTAAAAAATGCCCTCCACAAGCCAAATTGTGGAAAGACTCCAAAAGTCTACCTTGTTGCGCTTTATCCACGCAACGAAGAAATACACCGTCAAGACTTCTCTTGTACAAACCATTGTCCCAAAGGACGTAGTTAGCAGCTTTTAACTTGACAGTTCTCCTTTCCTTATAAGATAAGTGAGAAGGGCACTCACCATAGGTAAGGAAATGAGCGATATTGGAATACCACTCGTCAGTTGTAGTAACAAAAAGGACAATTGGCGTGTCCACAACTTCTTCTTCTTCATCCCCTGTCTCTTTTGGAACGTTGTCTGCGATCAATTGACACAAACCTTTACCCCGCACAAGCTTAGTAGGCTTGATATCCAGATCAAATTCTTGGATCTTAGCGATCCAATTACCTCTCTTTGTTCCGAACTCCTATTGAGTTAGGATGGATTTGACTGTTGTATCAGGCACCATGACAACAGTGTGTGAGTTTAGAATATAGAACCTGAAATGCTTAACCGCTTTGACTACGGCATAGGCATGCTTCTCCATACTCGAATACTTCAATTCATGAGCTTTGAGAGGACAACTCATAAATGATATGGGGGATTCAACGCCTTCTTCATTCTGCTGAACTAGAATAGCTGAAAGTGTGTGTTCTGAAGCGTAGCTATAGACTACAAAATCCTTAGTGTAATCGGGACAAACAAGAACTGGAGCACGAGCAATAGCTCTCTTGATGTCCTCGAACGCTTCCTTACCTTCCGTGGTCCAACGGAAAGCGGCCTTACTCTTCATCATATTAACAATGTGACGGGTTTTTTCTGCAAACTCAGGAATGAACCTTCGCAGAAAATTCACCTTTCCAAAGAAAGAATGAACAACAGTCTTACTTGCTGGCAGGGTGAGACTTTGAATAGATTTAACCCTCTCCGGGTCAATCTTAGTACCTTCCCGGGATACAATGTGCCCAAGAAGCTTACCCTCCGTCACCCCAAAAACTGACTTCTTGGGATTGAGGGAAATACCATTTTGCCGACAGCGTTCCAGCACTTGTCGCAAATGATGCGCATGATCATGACGGTTTTTGGAGAAAACAGTCAGATCATCGAGATATACCACAATAAACTTACCCATTTCATCTCTGAAGGCGAGATCCATCGCTCTCTGAAATGTTGCGCCAGCATTGATCAGACCGAAAGGCATTCTACGATATGCAAATGTGCCCCGTGGTGTGGTGAAGGCAGTTTTGAACTGATCAGCTTCGTTTACCTCCACTTGGTTATACCCTGAAAAACCATCTAACATAGATAGCATTTCTGAACCTGTCACTGTTTGCAATACTTGGTCCATGATGGGGAAAGGGTAGTTATCTTTCAAGGAAGACTGGTTAAGGTTTCTGAAGTCAACACAGATACGGATTTCTCCGTTCTTCTTCCTTACAGGTACTATGTTTGAAACCCATGTGGAATGATGAATTGGAAAAATAATCCTTGCATTTAGCATCTTCTGAATTTCAGAAAGAATCGTACCTGATATCTTTGGATTGTATTGCCTCTGCTTCTGTTTGTAAGGCAACGATCCAGCTTTAAGGGGAATTTCGTGTTGAACCTCCTTAGGCCTGAAAGACTTCAGATCATCATAGGAGTAAGCCAAAACATCAATGTAATGGCGGAGGAGGGTAATGAATTTGAATCTTTCATCAGCAGTGCAACATTTTCCGATGTTGACCATCTTAGGATCTGTTTCTGTACCCAAATTGACCTGCTCAAATTCCATGGAAGAACTCAAATCCTGCTGTTGTTGCCGCTGCTTGATATACCTGTCATGTTTATCAAAGAGTCTCTCAAGGGAAACCAAACCTTTTGGGATTTTATTTCCTTTCAACTGTAGAAATTCTTCACCAGTCTGCGAATCTACCTCAGAAACATATTCACGAGGTGGTGATTCGCTTCCTTCAAAGTAAAGCTCGTCAAAACTATCCATCTTTTCTAGGAAAGCAATGATTTGATTATCGCCGTTGAACACCTGCCAATGATCAGCGTTATCAGGTACACTTGGTCTGAAGACTAGCTCAATAGTGTACTTGCTTCCTTTGAAATCCTTGTGAGGCACCATGAGAGTGGCGGAAATAGCCAATGAATCTGCACGGTCATTGAACTCTCTTGGTACCGCTGAAATATTGAAAGCATCGAAATCTTCAATGCAATCCCATACGCGATTGCGATAGTGTCTCAATCTTTCATTTTTTGTTTGGTACAAATTTCTTACTTGACAAACTACCAATTCGGCATCCCCTTGAGCATGCAGGATCTTAACACCTCTGGCACGCGCCGCTTCCAATCCGAGCAACAAGGACTCGTATTCGGCGGTGTTATTGGTATTGTCAAACTGTAGCTTATATGAAAAAGGTAAAATATCACCTTGTGGTGATATCAAGACCACTCCGGCTCCAGAACCGGTAGAAGAACAACTGCCATCAAATTCTAAAATCCAGACTCCATCAGAATTTGATTTCTTACACTTCCTCTGGTCAGAAAATTCCTCTTCATCGGTGAGGGAAGAATCTGGAATTGCTATACCCTTACCTGAACTTTCGTCTGAAAACTCTTCTGAGTCTTCGTCTGACATATCGGAGCTATCACCCGATGTAGCCTCATCTGATGAATCGGAACAATCTTCAGTAGATAGAAAATAGTTACCCATTCCCGAGGACTCAAACAAAATTTGAGCTTTGGGGTTTGAAGTTTGAGTAACAATATATTTCGCCTCCTTCTCAGGAAGCAGTTTCTGCATGACACCTTTAACAGGTATCCTAGCTTCAGACAAATCCATGTTCAACTCTCCACCCACATCCTTGCAGAAATTATGTCCAAGGAGGATGCCGTATGAAGCTGGAACATCAGCTACCAAGACTATCATCTTGATTCTCTTATCCGGAAAAGCTGCAAACGCAAATTGGGCGTCTTTGATTTGACCTAGAAGTGGAACTTGCTTATTCTCCATAGAGAAACACCTCCCAAAAGTTTTGGTTAAGGTGAGGCCAAGGGCATCTGCTACCTTAGCAGGCATAACGTTGTCTGAGGCTCCAGAATCTATTACGCAATTGCTCAACTTGTGACCATTCACTAGTAGGGAAACATAGAAGGGGTCAATTTTTCCAAAAACCGCAGGAGGAGAAGTAACAAGATTGTTTTGGGTAGGTTTACTTTTGGAGGAGTCATGAGTAGCTTTAGGAAACTCTTGTCCTACAGGGACAGCCTTGTTTTTGACATATTTGGCTAATCTATCAAATTGTTCAGGATTAGCCTGTAAATATTCAACTTCAGACATTTGTATCTTGGTTCTCCTAGCATGGTCTATTATATCGAACTGCTGAAAAGAATTAGATACGGAGGAAGAAAAACCATCATTTTGATTTTTAGTAGTGACAACACTAGTCTGAGGAGTAGAAGTGGAAGGTACAAATTCATTAGAGGCACTTACTTGTTTATTGACCACCGGGTCTTTTGACTGGAAAGGTAGAGGAGTCCCCCGTTTAGCTATTGAAATCGCTGGTTGAGATTCTTCCCTGGCTTTCCCTTTATCAGCTTGAAGAGCTGACTGATTTTGAGACCTAGTGAAAACAGCATATGCTCCTTCACTCACTTCTCCTTTTTCAGCTTCGTCCTGGTAGTTCAGAAAGCTGATGGTAGAGTCGCCAGCTATCTCTTCTTCTCCTTCTGTGAAGAGATTAGCACCATTTTCATATTCCAACTCGGGTTGGAAAGAAAGTTCATTTTCCTCTTCATAGTATCCAACGGCGGAGTTGACCGGCGCTGCTTCAATAGCAAGCTTCCCCTGAGTAGGCGGAAGACGGTTTTGCTGTCCTTGATTCCTAGCAGCATTGCCTTGATATGAATTGTTTGGGAATGTCCTCCTTGGTATATCTCGGTAAGAAGGAGGTGCAGATATACCTTGGGACATTTGTCTTTGGAGAGCTAGCAATTCATTTGCTAGCTTTTGCACCATGGGATCCGTGGTGCTTGTGGAATGGTTCTCAGTAGAAGAGGAGCTTTTGTTTCTATTAGTATCCCTTCTTATCTTACCTGCCAGGATAAGATCATCTTCTACCTCAGTTGCCAGAATCTGAGCCGCAGCAAGATCAGTAGGAGCAGCTCGCCTCAATAGGAAACTCACCTCTGGAAGCTGTGTGTTGATAAAGAAACATTTGAGATTCTCCGCTGTGGGTTCAGCGGCGGTGGGAATCCTGTTTCTCAATTTGTTGAACTTAGCAATGAAGTCTCTCATTGGTTCATGAGGTTCCTTTTTCATCTGCGTCAGCTGTGCCAACAATGCATGAGCATCTTCCGCAGGTTTGAACCTGGCTTCGAACTTTGTTTTGAGAGTAGCCCAGTTTGTTATGGTCTGGGCTTGGAGGTGATAGAACCAATCTGCGGCAGCGCCTTGTAGTGTTTCTATAAAGAGTCGCACAGCCACGTCTTCGTGCTCGACACCTATCACACCGCAGGCTATACAGAAAGCTGCAATATGTTCATCAGGATGAACTTTTCCGTCACCATAGAATTTGGGGAAATTCTTTCTTGAACTACGAGGTAGTTCATGTAATGGTGGGGTCAAATTTAGAGGACCAAAGGTATTACCCCAAGGACCTTGGGCTGCCATGACGCGCCGATTGAAAGGTGGTATAACAAATCTTGGTGGCGTATGAACAACCAAAACTCTGTTAGCACTAGCAATAGAAACTTCACCTGGTATTGGAGACCTGGTGTTTGTAGGGGGAAAACTCCTGGTGCGCTGAAGACGAGGCCGTGGAGTTAAGAATCCAAAATTATTCTGCTGCATCAACTCAAATGCAGGATCAATAATACCCTGAGCCCTCTTACTTCTGGTGTACCAGGGATCTGCCAGACTGTATTATACTAAACACAATATTGCAAGAAAACGGAAAAGAACTGAAAATGCTTCAACTCGAAGCGTGAGGCTTCAAGTTGTGCTTTCGTCCCCAGCAGAGTCACCAAAAAACTGTTGGGTGAATATTTTGTCGTTAACTCGCTAACGGCAAAATGGGTATATCAGCCACAGCTATGATGAGACAAAGTCTCTCCTCTCAGCAAGGGGAGGTTCCCTCTAATTACTTAACTTTTGTAAATCAAACACTTATCAAATTTATGTAGACTAAAAACTATGTTTGTGGTGGTTCCATCTCATCTCATTCTCTTTTTTCAGAATAGACGTTTATATTTCAAACTCTTGATATAAAACTTATAAATTATCACAATATCACAGAAACACAAAGTTTTATGTTACCTCACTCACTACTTGTAACCGGAACTATTTGAAGTAGAATGCAGCCCAAAGTCTTCACCCCTCTTCAATATGATAAAAGTAATTCAAATATAACAACTTGCAGCACAAAGTCCTCAAACTGTTGTATTCTCACAAACATGAACATATAACCCACAACCGACTTGATAACACAAAGTTTATCAGAATCAAATTAAGAGCGCTCTTCAATCACTTGAAACAAACTCCACACTTCAATTATTATCAAATAAGATTATGATAGCAAGACATAAGAACAAAACTATCACAACACAAATAATCCCAAGACAAAGATTGGAATTGAACTTGCTTTCTTGTATTGATAAATATTTGAATATTGATTTTCAAATAAGCACAAAGTCTTGATTTGCTTTTCAATTTGCCAGAGTTTTCTTGCAATAGACAAAAGATACTTATTTACAAAAGAGGTCCCCTTTATTTATAGGGAAAGACCTTGAGAAAATCTAGGAAATCTACAACTACTTTGACTTATTCAAAAATAGGAGTCCTTATTGACTTGGGACTTCCTATATTTTTACATGTAATTACATATTGAAAATGTACATGTAAAAATGTCCAAAATTGTTTTGAAAGTACATATGAAAATCAGAAAATAAACTAAGGGAAAACCAGCTGCTTCAATTTGTGTCACCACCTTTTCTCACGTGATCATCATACATAGTGAAGGTCGCCTGCATTTCAATGCTATCTGGGTTGAATGTGTTTTTGAAGATCATCCTGGCCCTCACTATGGCATCCCTTACTGTAGTGATTGACTTGGCATGATTGGTTAACCTAGTTTTCAGATTGTCCAAGGTTAACTGGTTGTCCAAGAGGTTTTCCACAGAAGTTATTGAAAATACTTTATCTTCAAATTCCTTTTGGAACATGTCTTCAAATTCTTTGACCATTTCTTTTGCTGACAGGAATTGGTTATCTTGTGATACCAAGTTACAAGGCAGTTCCTCCAACTTATGCAAAAGGTTGACATCATTTTCTTCGCTGATCTCTTTTGCAGCCTCAAGATCCTTGATCAAATTTCTAAGCATACTGCTCCTGTACATCAGAGCTTCCTTTGTTTCAGTGTATGAATCCCTATTAGAAATGGTGCCAATGGATATCAAGGTACCTATTTTCAGCTTCCTCATTTCCACCCACTTATCATGAGTATCCTCTGTGCGCTCAATATCTTGAGAGATGGCATCAATGAGATCGTTGAGTTCTGCCCTTACTTTCCTCATCTTATCCGTTTTCTCAAATACCTCCGTGAGCAAAGAGATTCCCTGGGCTCGCATCCTGTCTAAGTACTCTTCAAGTACTTTTCCTCTGAGGTGAGTCTTTTCTGCTTTCAGAATGACAGGGTCTTCTACAGAAACGGCCTCTGGAGTAACTGCTTCTGAATTCAAAGTGATCTTTCTTACCACTGCAGTCAGCTGTTCTGCCTTTGCCTTATAGTAATCTTTCATTTCTTTTTCCCTGTCAAACTTCTGGATCAGGATGTCCATGGCTGACTGCATATCATTTTTAGCACTTTCATGGGTGATTCTGCCCAATTCAACCCTAGAAATTGAGTAGTCATTCATATCAAAGTTTTCAACAGTTGCATCCTGTGGGGGTTTTGCTATCTCCAAAATTTTCTGCCCCTTATCTTCAAGTACCCTTGAAAGGATCTTCGGTTTCTTCGGAGCCTTAGGTTTTGCAGGTACCAGCTTAGTAAAATCAAAATCATCTGGAGAGATGACTTGCTTTTTCCTCTTTGGCGTGTAAGCTGATAACCAAGGTGGAAGCAGAGAAGTATTCACATTGGAGTCCATTCCTACCACTGGTATTATTGGAACTGTGCTTGTACTGGTGGTAGAAACAATAGGCGGGGTGTTGGTAAAAACCGCACCTGTTACATTGGCACTTGAAACTTGTTTAGTATGCATCACAAAATGATCAAACATAGATGTGTCACCAATATCAAAAGATGAAGATGACAAACTAGGAATGGAATCAGAAGAACGGAGAACATTTTCAAAAGAGCTGTGGGGATTATCAAAGATTATTTTAGGAGGAGAGGGGGATTCAGAGGAAGGAATGATAATGGGGGAAGCAGGCACAGGGGGTGCAACAGGTGTATTGTCCTGTGGAGACAAAGCCTCTTTATCTTGTTGCTCTGAATCCTTGTCTTTGACATCCATCTCTTCTGTAGCTGGCTCTTCAGTTGCCAGATCTTCAGTCGCTGGCTCTTCGACTTCCATTTCTTTTGGTTCAGGTTCCTCCTCAACAACTTTTGCTTTCTTCGTCACAAATCTGATTTTAGGTTTATGTGTTTTAGAGGATGATGGAGCATCACTCTTATTCTTCGTTCTGTTTTCAACCTTCTTACCAGTCTGCTCTTGAACTTCAGTTTCTGAACCAGTGAAGAATTCCTTCAGTGTAATTCCTTTATTTTCCAGCCACTTATTGGTGTTAGCCAATATGGGCTCAAATCTCTTCCTTAGTGAAGTCAGCTCCTTTTGGGACCATTGAATTGGAGGTAGAGGAGTACCAGCTATCTGTTCTGCTTCATACTTGGCATCAACCAATTCGCCATCATCCACAAGGTCTTCTGGAATATCAACAAGTCCCAGATATTCAATTTGATCTAGAGACAACCTGCTATAGTCCAGTTTCCTGATGTCTTCCTCTGTCCTCAAATCTATCCAGACATCTTCCACCATGGGTTCGTGAAACTGTGTTTTCCTCTTGATTTTATCCTTCACACCCCAGTAGTCGAATTTTGGCCTCCTCTTGAATTGCTTCATGGTGACCAACTGCATTTTCGTTTCCATAGCCCTTGCCTTTGCGGCAGTCAACACTGAATATCTGCCAATCTCTACTGGAAATCTAAAGCCAGGCTTCTTGAGTTCCATTTGCTTGTTATGCATGACAATCATCTGTCTGCACAACTCCATCAAGACCAGTCTATCTGAAGGAAACCTCGGAAGCATATAAGGGTAGCCTTGGAAAAAACCAACCCTCAAGTATGAAAAAGACAGAAATTGCAAAAACATACAACCAAAGTCATTCACCACTGTCCATGCCTCGTCTGAAATTCTTCTCTGTTCCAGCTGGGGATCAAGAAGACACAAGAATACAGCAAAGAATGCATCATTCACTCTCCTGAAATGGTGAATGGAACCTTTCAGTGTTAGCTGAGAATAATACTAGTATACTGGGACTACTCTCCTATCCCCTTCTGATGATAATCCTGGAAAAATCCTCATGGAGGCTGCAATGTATACCAGGTAGGAAGTCATGAAGAACTTGCAGGTAGTGGATACCTTCGTCAGTTGATCATGCAAAGCGTTACTGATTTGTTCTCCCCAGAAAATAACTTGCCTGCCCTGGAGTATGACCTTAATGAATGGATACATCCATTCCTGAAATTGTGAAGAGGAAGACAAACCTCTTATCCTGCTGAGGAGGGTAATTAAATCACCAACTTCTTCCACAAAGTCACTTTGAGGAAAACTGCGTGGCCACCTTGACAAACTTGACCTTGCAGTCTTCAACCATTTGTTGTTGATCACTTTCTTTGCCTTCTCTAGATTCTTGTCATATTCCTTTTGAGCTTCAATGAAATCAAGCTTCAATACCTCTGTCGCAGGAGGACACATGAACACCTTGTCAATGAACTCAGGATCCAACCTGATTATTGCATTACCACTGGCATCCACCACAGCTCTGATATCTTTGTTGTAGAAATGGGCACACTGAAGGACAAATTCTGTATTGTGAGCCGCCACCGGGAAGGAGGATACCAGATGAATATTACTTTCCACTATCTTCCTCATCATGGCACTGGGGTTGCTTGACTTGGTTCTCTCTACAAACTCAGCCATATCAACATGGCCAATCTCCGTATCTCTAATGTCCTCAACATTAGAATGGACTGAGGTGATTGGGAAAACACCTTGATATTTGTATTTCATCGCTTTTGCCTTCTTCGGAGACAAGTCAGTCATTTGGATGACTTTTACCGAGAAGAAGTCTGACGTTGAACGGAGCTCCGCAAGAGAAACTGCAACAAAAGTGATGATCATGCAATCAGGGAAAATATGGGCAATCTGGGAAAATTGCATGTTGAGCGATCACGACTATGGGAATGCGCTTGAAAAGGGGCTACAGTGCGAGCTGGCCAAGAATCAGAGGAGAAGCAGGCTCGGGAAAACAAAATTGGAAATTTTCCAGTGTTAGGAAAATTTGAGATATTTTTTGCACGGGCGGCAAAATTCGCCGCCCTTGCATATGGGTGTTTTGTATTATTTGCATCGGCGGCGAATTTTGCCGCCTTTGCATGTGTTGGGAAAGTTTGGGTTGGTAAGAGCGGCGGATTTTACCGCTACTACATGCAAAAGGAACGAAAGGTTTTTATGCCCGGGCGGCGAAAAATGCCGATGCTGCATTTGATAACCGTTGTGTCGCTTTCCATGTTTGATCGGCGAATTTCGCCACTGTTACGAGGGAAATTCCATACATGTCCGAGCGGCGAATTTCACCGACAATACATATTTGATAAGGGTGTGGAGTTCGAGCGGCGAAATTTACCGCTGTTGCATTGCAAGGTAAAGTGAAGTTCGGGCGGCAAATTTTACCGCTGTTGCATTGCAAGGTAAAGTGAAGTTCAGGTGGCGATTTCGGCCGCTGTTGCATTTGATAACATCTGCAAGTTTGAGTGCAGGGAACAGGATGTTCACCGCTTCAACACTCGGCAGAGGTCACCATATCTAGGTAAGCTCGGCAAAATCCGCCAATGTTACATGAGGGGTTTGCAACAAGGGTTCGGGAAAACTAGGGCAATATAATCCCTAGGGTTTTCAAGGTAGAATCTAGGGCGACCCTAGGGATTACAAAGCCACAAAACCATAAAAAATGGAAACTACAGATCAAAACGGAAAACAAAACATAAAGAAAACTAAAAACAAAAAATTTAAAACGAAACATTCTTGATAAACCCGGGAAGGAGGAGAACGGAAAACGAGAGAGAAACTTACCCGTTCTATAACTCGAAACCCTACGTTTGTCGGTGATGAACGTGGACCGATCCCTTTGACGGCGCGATCAAGCAACGTGAGGAGAGGTCTGGAGGTTAGCTCGGGAAAACGAAATGAAATGGAGAAAATAAACCGTCGAACGACATAAATAACTTAATCCCAAATCTTGAGCGAGTGGCATGAGTGGCCATTAATGGCACTGCATGACTGAGATTTACAAAATCTTGCTTGAGCAGAGATTTCGGCCGTTCATGCGCAAAAGGGAAAAGAAAAACACGTAAAGGCGGCGAAAATTGCCGACCTCACATTAAACCAGAAGAAAGCATGTAGCGGCGGCGAAAAAGGCCGTCATTGCATCGATATATGTGATGGCGGTGAATTTAACCGCTTCTACACTTGAACTTAAAATGATGTAATAGCGGCAAATTTTGCCGACATTACATCAAAACAAAACAGGCTTAAATAATATGTAAGAGCGGCATTGTTTGCCGCTCTTGCATATCAAGAGTCAAAAATTTACAAACTTAAAAACGACTAAAATTAACATCTTAACCAATTTACGGCTTGAATTTTCTTCACAAATATTGAGAAATTAGTTCAAGGAAACGTCGCAAACGAGTTTCAAAATGTCAACTGACCTCGCACGAAAACAAGAAAATCTTTTCTCGATTTGCGATCTTAGAGTGTAGATTCATGAAACGGACAAGTTTCGTGGGGTTGTCTACTAAAATGAGCGTAGCTAATTTTGAGGACAACATAATGACATCTACTTAACCATCTATATGCTTCCTTAGATATTACCCCACATCATACTCCTTGTACCTTCACTCAACCTCTCAGACCTCTCTCCTCACTGGTAAAATCTCACTCTCTAACCTTCTACCATGTCGTGTCTTCTTTGCTTGCTTTCAAACACTTCTCAACCAAGTATATATAGCATCCTTAAAATTTTCAAATGATTTGCATTGGCCACAAGATGACGCAAAGCCCAAAACCACATGAAACATGTAGCCAACCTGTTATAACAAACTTACAAATTCCAACGGTTAAACAATGGAGAATCTCCACACAGTGCACTACATACCTTCCCAACAATTAATACAACTTTCTCAAATATTCATCCTTTGGCGCAAACTCAAAATAACCTTCCGCAAATAGAAACAATTCCAACTAAACAAATTGTCAATCCACAGACACTCTCGAGCCAAATCACTAAATTTTACTCATCCAGTCATCTTCAAACTTTAACACCAGATAAATCAACTCAAACAAAACTATAAAATCAAATTCCTCAAAGTGGTGAAATGTGCTAACTTTCCTCACCACAGATTGTTAACCGCAAACTAGCAGTCACACAAACTATTGAACTAAACCATAAATTCCACTTTCCTAGATATAATGCAAGATTTCCAATATGTCTAAGGATGCTCCTGCATCAAACAACTGAGGTTAATAAAAAATGAGTCCCTCATTTTCCAGGATAGTTCGCTCCTACCTAGAAGTTCCAACTTGCTACCTCTTCAACTCACTCTTTCCACCTCCCTGAGTATGCCTTGAGGGATCCACCCTGAGTACTGCTTTCACCCATATTATTTGTCACTTTGTTCCATCAATTATCCTCTATGCTTCTTGTACTTAGCTTTTATAGAGTCACAACCCACTTTTGTCCTTTCCATCAACCAATCCCTCACATCTGTTAGCCTCCTTCTTAGTCATCGCATACATTTCTATTATGCTCTCTACTATCACATGTTCCTTAGTACAAATCCTCATCCTCTTGTTCATCTATCCTATCCTCTAGATGACTCCCTTTTTGTGACACCCATTCTCACATTCTCCTTGCTAAACTATTTTCTTGCATTTGCAGTACCGCTAAATGTTCCAACAATGCCACACATCTTTGGAATCAACGCATATCATTCCTCCCTAATGCATACTCCAACGCTATTGTAAATTATCCCTTGCTCAAGCCCTTAGTGGCATCAACTTATGTTTTTGGCCTTCCTTCCGGATTGCATAGGTGTTAGCTCTCCCATCATACATAACTTCTCTGTCAAATTGCCATGGCTGCCCCAACAACAAATGAAACACATCCATGAGTGCAATGTCACATATCTCATCATAATACACTCTGATGTTGAATCTCACCCAATGTTGTTCCTCTACAAGAATTTTGTCCACTTGTTATAACCAACCAATCTGGTATGGGTGTGGATATTTTAGCCTCCTCAACCCCAACTTATCCACCATTTCCATATACACCAAATTGTTTGTGCTACCACCATCCACTACCACATCACAACACTTACTCTCAACCTCACATCTAGTCTTGAACAAACTATTCGTTTATGTTGGCTCATTCCACCTATCGCACCTCAAGGATTTCCACAAAATAAGTGAATCCCCACATTTTGGGTCCTTCTTTGAGGTAGGTGACCTCTCATCCCTAAACATACCTCATGCTCTGTCCTCAGTCATCTTTCCTTGGCACTCAAATGCCCTATGTCCCTCTTCTCCACACCTAAAATAAGTTACTCTAAAGAATTTCTAATTTTTCCTCTCATATCCTCTATCCTGCTGAGACTATCCTTCACACTCCTATTGGTACGTATCTTCTACTCTTTCATCTTTACGGTAACCTCTACCAACATACTATTTGGATATTCCACATACCTAACTTGCCTTGGATGGATTCCCTCAATCCATTGACATACTCTGTACTTTCTCAGCTCCTTCTTCATGATGCCCTAGCCTAATTGTCATCTGGTAGTAGTTCTCAGTGTAGTACTTCATAGTCATGTTTCTCTACCACAAATCATGAAGCTCCTTCAATAGTTCCAATTGGTAATTCATCGAAATGAACTTGGAATTTAACTTTTCCACCATATGGTCCCACTTTGCAATGCTTGGCTTACCCCTTCTATTCCTCCCTATTTAAAATTCCTTCCACTATATTGTCACATGACCTTTCAACTTGATCTTCACAAATTTTACCCTATCTAGGTCCACAATATCCTCATACTCAAAATTCTCCTCTAGATCAGTGATCTAATCTATCAACTCCTAAGGATCCAAATTCTCAAAATAGTTTGGAATGTCCACTCTGGTCCTCTTGCCAATGCCAATTATGGCCTTCAGTATTCTCTCTTCCTTGTACTATTCACTTCCACTTGATTCTATAGGATCTATCTCTTGCACTTTATCACTCTCCTTGGCCTTAGGGTTAAGGTTTCTCTGGCAGTCCTGCTCCAACACATCCACTAGTTTTACATAGCCTTAAACAAAGCATACATCTCCTCCATTCTTCTGACAACATTAATAATACCTCACCCTCTCTCGATGACATCTTGACTTCATGAAAACTATCCTAAGGTCAGTGATTTGCCCACAATTACCCTTTATAAGTTTCCTCATAGTCAGTGCTCTATATACAAACCTCTATGGATTGCCATAACTCAAACTTTAATCAAACTCATTCTTAAGAAACCACATTGATCAGGTGTGCTCACATCCATACCCACAGTCCAACACTCTTCACACGGTCCATCTTTTGCTTTGATACCAAATGATGCAAGCATGGTAGAAGGGTCCAATGAAGGACTACCTAGCCATGTAGCCAATGATAACAGTACACACACAAACAACAAAGATTCACATAAACAACCATGACATTCTCATTAATATAAGTTGCATGATTATCACTATGTTACAACCACATAACTTGCTGCTATGGACCCTCTTACATGTCAGGCTGCAACCATTTGATTATAATAAGATTCACAAATGGATAGTTGCCACAAAGGCTTCTTACATACACATAACAACTAAACTATCGAAACACCACTTCCAAAATTTACCGCATGGGCTACACAATGATAATTCAAGTATAATATAATTTCATAATTCTACCACTACTCTACTATTATGACATCTACTTAACCATCTATATGTTTCCTCATATTGTACCCCACATCATACTCCTTGTACCTTCACTCAACCTCTTAGACCTTACTCTCTAACCTTCTACCATGTCATGTCTTCTTTTCTTTCTTTCAAATAATTCTCAACCAAGTATATATAGAATCCTCAAATTTCATAAATGATTTGTATCGACCACAAGATGGCATAAAGCCCAAAACCACATGAAATGTGTCACTGACCTGTTATAACAAACTTAGAAATTCCAATGGTTAAATGATGGAGAATCTCCACACAGTGCACCACATACCTTCCCAACAGTTAATACGACCTTGTCAAATATTCATCCTTTGGAAAAAACTCAAAATAACCTTCCGTAAATAGAAATAGTCCCAACTGAACACAAATGTCAACCTACAGACACTCTTGAGTCAAATTACTAACTTTTACTCATCTAATCATCCTCAGACTTTAACACTAGATAAATCTGTTATGGAACTTTTTCCCCAAAATGGAAAAGAAAGCTATTTTATAAATAACCCTTTAAATTATAAGAGGATAAAGTTTATTTAACCCTTTATAATTAAAAGGAGGTGGAAAAAATAAAGGATATTGTGATCCTTTGGTTAAAATAGAGATAAATAAAGAATATTCATAAAAAACCCTTTTTAAAAGGAAGGATTTATTATGTTTATTAAATAATTATTAATGATAACCTTTGTGAAAGGGTGTTGTTGGCACATGTTTGAAATTCCCAATTTTCCCCATGTTGCGCCCCTCGATATTGTGCTCTTTCCCCTTGCCTTAGTCAGATCCCCATGATGTCAAAATCCTAAGAAATTTCTAAGTTTCCTTAGTCTTTTGTTTCTGGTGGAGGTTTGGAACCTGTCAGGATGGAGGAAGTTTGGAGCCCATCAAGATTTGTATGACTTTCACCTAGTTCAGGATATATCCTGAGCCCCCCAAACCTCTGCCCATCTTGTTCACCCTTTTTCTTCCGCTATCACTTCACTTTTTCTCCCTACAGAACTTTGTGCCCCTACCAGATATGTGGGGCTTTCATTAGGATATGGATATATCCCTTAATTTTTCCAACCACCGCATATCCCTTGACTGTTCGAACCCTCGCATATCCCTTAACCATTCCAACCCTCACATATCCCTTAACCATTCCAACCCCCACATATCCCTTGATCCCCCTATTTCCCTGCTTTCCCTTCTACACTCCCTTCTACAAAACTTTTATCCGGATCCCTCCTTCCAACCCTCATATCCTATAACCCCTTCAACCCCCACCTTCCTCCTCTGTTTCCCTTCTACATGCCTTTTATCTAGATCCGGATATATCTGGATGCCTCGAACCCTCACAAATCCGGTTCCACCTCGAATCTCCGCAAATACGACTCCCCCTCAAATCCTTGCATCTGGACTCCTGTCTAACTCCCGCATATATTGTCACCCCCAAACCTCCAGAAATCTAAGATCCCCTCAGATTTCTGCATTTTTCCAATGGCGTAAAGTTTGAAATGCATACTATTTCAGTGACTCCTCTGCACGGTGTAGGACGTCATTTACGATCCAATTTTGACTCGATTGAAGATCTAAGGGCCTCCATTCGCCTAAGGCCTATTGTGGACCCCTCCAAGACATGATTTTGTCATCAAGGCATGGGCATTTTGACTGGTTTTTGCTCTGTTCCTACTCCAAACCTACACATGGACGTGACACAATCAACATGGTCAACTTGGAAATGTGTTGACCAACCCAACGCCCATGCCCAAGATGCATAGTAAATGTATTTATATATATATATATACATTTTTTCAAGATGTAATAGGTGGTTGGTCATGGAACCAATTTCTAGACTGTAAGCACCTCTGTAGTGTCCTAGGGCATCAACTAATGCAATCCAATGTTGTAACGGGGAAATGTGTAAAGCATAGGAATGTTGATTAAAGACAAATGCATGTGATGGATGTCTCCAAGTAGTTTGTAAATATTTAGAAGGGTGTTTGAACCCATTTACTAATCCTCTCTTGCCACATTTGCTGGTATGAATGAAATAGAAGTTAGATAAGTATGTGATAGTACTTTAAATCATTGAAATGCTTTGCGATACTCTTCCTTTCTATTTTATATGGGTATTTTTAGTTTTGTTTGGATCACTAAGGATGTCCATTACATGAGATGTGATATATGCATTGTATGATGATGCACATAAGATTCGAGTTATGTTTTCACTGCTGCATTTATTTCCTTCTTTGCAAACTTGTGACCTTGTTGACCAATGGAATAGGCACCGGTCTAATTGGGGAAGGGGCCAACAATTTTAAAATTATTTAAGTTTGGATATCTTTCCCACTCTTAAATCATGCACGTGAGTCTGTCTCTTGCACTTATGTATGTAATGTCAAATGGATTTATCAAATGGGGAAAAAATAGTCTAGTTGTCATCTCATGGTACAGGGTAAGAGTTATTTTTTATCTACTTATTGGAGGTTTGTAGGTCTGTATGCAACCGGTGTTGACATGATTTAGTTGTTGGAATTAGGGCTGACAACTGAGAGGGGGGGTGAATTGGCTGTCATAAAACTTTTAAAGCTTGCTGCAGTTAATTCTTCTTTACCACTTCTTAACAGATTAATGACATAATCATGAAAAGCAAGAATTAATAATACATGAGTAGAAACATAAACAACACACTTGACACCAAGATTTTGACGTGGAAACCTAGTTAAGGGAAAAACCACTATGGGGGTTAACCCACAAAGATTATACTTTGTTAAAAGTATTACAAAGGGGAAGGCACATGCCTTCGGGCTCACTTCCCAGAGCTCACTACTCAAGAGAGGTTCATTGCCTACAAGAATGATTACAAAAGGATTACAGATTGTTTGAACTAATGAGTAGCATCTGCCAATGCAAGAATTCAGTTCCGATTAAGCACATAATACTGACTTTACACACTTCATCTTTATTCTACCCTGTTTACTACTCTGCCATAATCCGGACCTCGAATCTCTTCTCTTTCACACTTCTATCTACTTTTTTTCTCACTTACTCCATCATCGCACACCACACATATCTCAATACACTCAAATCCATCAGCTATATATATCTACCTCAAGAAATTCAATCACCTTTCCATTGGCCTTATGAAGAACTTAACAAACAATACAAGTACTCTATTCTATCGGTTTAATCAATACATCAATATTGATGCGTACCAAAAATAACACTTGCAAATCACCATACATGTTGGCCCCTAACATTATATCTCATACGTAACTCACAAAAACACTTCTACTAGATCCGCACAAGGATCTAACACAAGTCGGCCTGTTCTTCACTGAACCGTTCTTATCATATTAGGACTCGGTATTGAGATGCTCATAACTTTTAATCCCTTTGTCACCGGAGGCTGAAATCTTAGATTTGGATTGTTCTGACATTCCTCTACACTCCCTCAGATTCACAACATGCAATAATTAACTGGAGAGATCCGCTGACCAAATACTGAACTCTGCCATATACCCTGTTCTTGTCTATCTGGACTGGACAAATCTTGGAACTGACTTCCGGTATGATCTGATACTGCATTGCGGATGTGTGGAATGGACTTAGTTTCCATCGATGACAACACATGACATGCCTTGCAGTGTCTCTTGCCAACAATCTCCCCCTTTGGCATTGATGGCAACACTTAGTGAAAAATGACTAAGTGTCAGAGCTACTCCCCCTTACTCTGTACACTTGTGCTCTCCACTGTTTCCAAAGCTCCACCTTGCTCGATTCCTCATTTTTCACTACTCTTCACTCCCCCTTTGACATCAATGGAAAAGGATGGAATCCACAAACCAAAATTCACCCAAAAATTTTGTATACAATGCTGCATTTGTACAACCAATTCTTAAGTTATATTTACATATACTTAAGTACATCTCTAAAAATATTTTTCAGCAGGGCCAACTTTGTATCCCAACTCTTCTTCATACTATTCAAAGTTAAAATGTGGCCATTGAACAAAAATGCTTTTGCTCTAGCCTTTCGGAGGTCAATGGGATCACCTGTTTGTGCAGCAGTTTGGGCTTCTGTCATAGCATTGAACATTGCTAGTATCTTAGGGGAAACCAATTCCCAAAGCTCACCCATTCTTGCTTCAATGTTCTCCTTTTCTCTTGTCAACTTCTTTATTTCTTTCATCAGGCTGATTGCTTGACATTCCTTACTTGCCACTGATACTGTCAACGGATCAAAATCTTGAGACATACTTGACAAATTATGTTTGGAGTCCTTTATTTTATCTTCTATATCCTCTATGACTTCAGGAGTAGATAAACAAAACTTATATATACTGCCTCCTTCTGAAAGAGCATTTTGAATACTCTTTATACTGTTATCTAGCACTAATCTGTCTATCCCAATCATGCCTTTAAGTGCATAAAATCTTTTGCTATTAAATTCATTCTGAACTTTAACTTCTGTAGATTTTTTAAAGGACTCAAAGTGAGTACTTATAGAATTTACAAGGCTCTTCAGATTTACAGAGGGAGAATCAGATGGATTCTTCTAGAATGTTGGCATTAACTTCTCCAATATACCAGATGCAAGGTCTAACAACTCACTGTCCTCTTTGTGAGATTTCAATATCTTTTCTCTTGCCTTGGCTTGTGTGAAAGATGTTATCTTCATCATTTGGACCGGAGAGAGAGTATCCATGTTGAGTGGTCCTTGAATCAATTCTAGTTCATCAAACTCTAGTATCTCTTTACTCAGAAAACTCTTCACTGCATCTGCAGTGTCTCTTGCCACAATTTCTGGACCACTTTCCTTTCCTTGAGTTTTCTCAGTATCAGGACTATTTTGTTTGGGTGCATTAACATTTGCACCATCTTCTTCTGCTTTATCTTCCTTACCTTTAACTTCTTCTTTCTCTGCTTCACCTTTCTTTGTGTCATTTGCAGTGGGATTTTTTCCTTTGTCCTCACCATTTGAAATCTGTTCCGGAGGATCTTGTGTAGAAGCAATATTCTCATCATTGTCTTCTTTTCTGGATTGATAAGGAGTTAGAGTATCTCCTGCATCATCAGTTTTATCCACCATCTTTGTATCTTCCTTGTTTATTTTCTCCACTTCCGGAATACAGGAGTCATCTATTCCATATTGTTGCTCATCCTTCTGCTACTTTTCTTCATCTGGGACTGGTGTGTCATCAGCAGGCTCATTGGTCACAACAAAGAACTTGTTCTTGTCCAATGCTCTTCTCAAAATTTGTTCAGTTTCTTGAACTATTTCATCTATCTCTCCAATCATCAGTTATTCATTCTCTTCTTGCTCCTAAATTCATTTTTGACCTCTTGAGATTTTGTCTGCTTCTCTGTTGGAGATTACTAGACATAGAGTGGTCAGTACATGTTCTCTTAACTCCATATCTTTTGCCTTGGCAGCTTCTTTCCTAATTTCCAATATATCCTTCAGACCTTTTGGAACTTTAGACAAAATTTCTACCAGTGCTCGATTGAACACATTCAAGTACTTGATAGTAGCTTCTTCCAAGAGTCTTTTGTCAGCATTACTGCAAAGATCATAGAATTTAGTTAATGGTTTTAAGTTCCCATTAACAATGATTTTCTTGACAATGTTTTTCACAGAGGGAATTTTCTTCTCAATATCAGCTTCTAATTTTTATCTCTTTATTGTCTTCTTGCTTCTGGAAGGCTTTTCTTTAGATACTTTAACAACTTTAGCTCCTGTGGTCTTTAGCCCCTTAAGTTCATCATCTGTATCTGTCTTCTCTTCATCATTTTCTTCCAAACTTCCATATGGCCTTTTTGCCAATACTTTTGTTCTTTTCATTTCCTTGCCGGATGATTTGTCTTCCAATTTTGCAATTTTAAGGGGAACAGAGGTAGCAGCAGAGCTTCTAGTAGTTCTTGAAGTGGAGGATGATTCCACTGGAGTATCTTCTTGTTTCTTATCTTGTTTCTCCTTTTCAGCCTTTTCAATTCTTTCTTTGTTTTGCTTCACTACTTCCTTGGTTAGGCCAATGCTTTCAGCATACATTTCAACCTGCCTCTGGACTTTTCTCTTGGTCTCTGGTTTCCTAAGCTCAACATGCAATTTTAGACTTAGCTCCTTATACGTTCCAAACCTTTCAACAAAGGTGTCTTTTGATTTGCTTAGGAGATGTTGAGCATATATGTCTAAGATCTTCTCATCAACCTCATAGCCCATAGGCATAATCCATATAGTTTTGGGTTCTACAACTTCCATTAGGCACTGATAAGTGTCTACCATAAAGCAAATTTCATCCTTGTATTTCTCAACTATTGAATTGGGGATTCTTTCCCTGGAATGCATCATATTTTGAAATTTTTTTAAGTAACCCCAGATTGCAATCTTCTGTGCACTTGAGTCTCTAATGCTGAGTAGATGATCTCTTATTTACCATGCAACTGGCCTGTCATTTGTCCAGTGCACACCTTATACTCTAGGTACTTCATTCATAAAATAGAAGAACAAACATATAACTAGGGAACCATATTTGAAGGTGTTTTTCTTATCTTTTTTGATTTTGCTAAAATTTTCAATCAGTTGGTTTTGTAATAGCTCACATAGGTCATAATCTGGATTCTCCTTCATCATTTGATATGCTACATATATGGTAGTTCCGGAGACAAAATTCTCTCTTCTGGAGTGGTAAATCTTGTAGCCAATCACCATAGAGGCAAACTTGACATCTGGTTCTATAATATCATTGATGGTCATTGCCCTTTTGTTGAACTTTGCACTGGTAGCATCGATCATTGTTTGGTTCTTCACGGCTTTCAGCATGGGTAATCCACTAGTTCAATTTAACCTAGTTACAATCTTGATAACATCCTTTGTAATCTTGAATGGTTTCAATATCCATATGAACTCATCATACATTCGGCTCAAGATATATCAAACCCACTCATTTTCATCAAATATCAGAAATTTAATGACTTGCAGAAAATGTTTGCTTTCAAGGGCTTTGTATTCCAGTTTCAATTCATAGCTATCATCCCTTAGGTAGTTGACAAACAAATCTAAGAGTTTCAGGCTTCAAAATTCTTCTATGCTACAGTGGATGTAAGCCCTAATATCCTCAACATGCAGAACTCCGTATGGGACACCAAAAAATGCTCCTAAAGGTTTGATTTTGACTGACTTGTATGTATGCTTCTTAAATTTTAGTCGGGGCCTTTATGTAATATCAACAACAAGAAGAGTGACCATTGCAAAAGATTACAAATTCAAGGCTTTATAGATAAATACCTTTTTCTTCCATGGAGTTAGGGTTAGTAGACAAATTTATCGGTCCCACTTCAAATCCTTGAAATCTTAGCTCAAATGCTCTTCTTCTAGCTATCTTTGAATGCAAAGTGATTCAAATGAAGAATGAATGACCTTTTATGCTCCACAAAACCTAATTTGCCTTTGTAATAAATGCTCTACCCTAACACATCCGGTTACACTGTTTCTGCACACAGTCGATGTTCAATTGCTCTGCAAATCATCATATCCACTTTTTTATCTTCCAAAAATCCTTTCAAATGATGTATAATAATCCAAATTATTTTCTCTCATTGTGCCAAATTCAAGCACCCACTTACTAGCTGGGGGATTTTAGATTTTATTACAGCTCCCCCTGAGCCAGAGCTCCTAATTCAATTCCTGGAGGAATTATCAGCACTGGATTCTGGTGTGGACCCATTACTATTATTCACAACACTTTTCTTGACCCATGTCTTTCTCATTTTATTCTGGATCTCATTCACATCAATTTTGCCTTTGCCTTTGTCTTGTCTCTACTCATCCAGTTTTCTGTTTACCAGACCTCTTCTTTCATTATTCCTACTTCTGTAGAATCTTGCAATATGACAAGATCTATTGCAATTAAAGCACACAACATTTCTTTACTTATATACTTGATTTCCTCTTGATCTACACTGATTAGCCATGTGTCCAAATCCATTGCAAGTAAAGTAGTAACCATTGAAAGAGTTCCCATTTCCTCTATTGTTAGAGTTATTCATTATCATACTTCTGCATTCATTTGATCTATGACCATACCTATTACACTTGAAGCATTGACCGGAGAAGGATGAGCCATTTTGATTTACTCTACTTTTGTACTGAGTAGCTCTATGACCAAATTTATCGCAATTAAAACAATTTCTATTGAATGATGGATATCTTTGAGCATTAGGCTATCTTATCGGAGGTCTTCTAGATCTGTTTCTCCCATTCCTTGGTTGAAAACTTTTTTGTCCGGATCCAGAGCTTTCACCTTTCTCATATCCAAGACCATGCTTGTCATCAACCTTTTTCTGACTTTCAAGCAGTGCTTCAAGTTTAGCTGAGCTTATCTTGAACTTCTCCTTGTATTCATTTGTAACTTCTAGGTAATGTTTGAGAAATGACAATTTGCCTCTCAAGTTCTCTCTCATTGTCTCTGCTTTCTTGTAGATCAGACTCTAAATGTCCAACTATTCTATCCAATCTGCAACATTCTTCAATTCTTTCTTTTAGAGTTTGATTTAGGTCTTCTTCAGTCTTCTTCCTTTGCTCAATTTCTTTGGTTAGCCTCATTACCCTAGATTCCATCTCATGTTTTAGAACAAAAACTTCTTTTGTTAGCTTCTCACATTCCTTCGTCTTTTCTTCTAAAGCCTCATTCATGCCATTTTCTTCAGTTTGATTAGCTAGCTGATGAAGTAGTTCCTTCCTTTTTTCCATTGATTTCTTTAGTTTATCTTTTAGCAAATCAATGCAATCATCAGCATCCTTAAGGTTCGCTTTCAGATCATCTATTTCTACTTTGGACTGATCAAGATCTTCTAAAGCCAATTGAAGTTGTTCTCTGAGTGAACCCATTGAAACTCCTTCCCAGATCCTCCTCAAGCTGTTAGGCTTCTTTCAAGGAACCTTGCTCTGATACCAATTGTTGGAATTAGGGTTGACAACTAAGAGGGGGGGTGAATCAGTTGTCATAAAACTTTTAAAGCTTACTGCAGTTAATTCTTCTTTACCACTTCTTAATAGATTAATGACATAATCATGAAAAGCAAGAATTAATAATACATGAGCAGAAACATAAACAACACACTTGACACCAAGATTTTAACATGGAAACCCGGTTAAGGGAAAAACCATGGTGAGTATTAACCCACAAAGATTATACTCTGTTAAAAGTATTACAAAGAGGAAGGCAAATGCCTTCGAGCTCACTGCCCAGAGCTCACTGCTCAAGAGAGGCTCACTGCCTACAAGAATGATTACAAAAGGATTACAGATTGTTTGAACTGATGAGTAGCATCTGCCAATGCAAGAATTCAATTCTGGTTAAGCACAGAATACTGATTTTACACACTTCATCTTTATTCTGCCCTGTTTACTGCTCTGCCATAATCTGGACCTCAGATCTCTTCTCTTTCGCACTTCTATTTGCTTTTTTTCACACTTACTCCATCATCTCACACCACACATATCTCAATACACTCGAATCCATCAGATATATATATCCACCTCAAGAAATTCAATCACCTTTTTGTCGGCCTTATGAAGAACTTAACAAACAATACAAGTACTTTGTTCTGTCAGTTTAATCCATACATCAATATTGATGCATACCAAAAATAACACTTGCAGATCACCATACATGTCAGCCCCTAAGATTATATCTCATACGCAACTCACAAAAACACTTCTACTAGATCCGCACAAGGATCTAACACAAGTCAGCCTGTTCTTCACTGAACTGTTCTTGTCATATTAGGACCTGGTACTCAGATGCTCATAACTTTTAATCCCTTTGTCATCGGAGGCTGAAATCTTGGATTTGGATTGTTCTGACATTCCTCTACACTCCCTCAGATTTGCAACATGCAATAATTAATTGGAGAGATCCGCTAACCAAAATACTGAACTTTGCCATATACCCTGTCTATCTAGACTAGACAAATCTTGGAATTGACTTCTGGTATGATCTGATATTGCACTGCAGATGTGTGGAATGGACTTAGTTGCCATCAATGAAAACACATGACATACCTTGAAGTGTCTCTTGCCAACATTAGTGACATAGTTTGGGATTCATAACACATTGGGTATGGTTGTTTAAAGATCTTATACTTTTTAGTTGTTCATCTGGTTTACCGAACCTCAGGGAACACCTCCCTTGGTTTAGTGGAGCCTAAAGACGAATGTGAGTTTATCCATTCATGGTAAGTTGTCCATTCATGCCACTATCTGATTATAAGTCTTACTCATTGCCTAAGCACGACATATCCCTGGCCTTAGGTCTTAGTGTTGAGCCTTTAGGATTTGTGAAGTTGCATGTCTGAGCACCAACAAAACTGGTGCCATTGCCAGGGAGAAGTTAAGGGTTTGAAGAATTTGAAGGCTCTATTGGTAATTAGACCCAAAAATTTCTCAACCTTAGTGGTTCTATCACTCCAAGGATTTCCTCATTTAGTGAGGTGGTGACTCTGCAATGTTACACAATATTTTTGTTGTTGATATTTCCTGTTGATAGTGTAACAAATTTCTTCCATTTGGTGCAGCAACAAATTAAAGGTATTTAAAATTGTTTCTTCTCTCCTTGCTTCAAGCATAATTTGTTGTGCAATGTTATCTTTGGAAGGAGTTTGCATTTATGTTTTAGCATGAGGTATGTTTTGTAGTCATAGATCATTGGTTTAAAGAGGACTCAAAGTCAAGGCATTCACTTGAGTCATATTGGATCAGACCCCCAGTGAGCTATGCTTATGAGTATGATTCTGACTAATATAGTGGTACCTCATCTAAGTGTACAAATGATCATGTGTTTAAAACCCAAAATGATACACCATTTGTGCATTCCTCTGACCCATATGAACAAGAACTTATAGACTTGGTGAGCCACATAATCATGCTTGATTTAGACACCGAGCAGTCCCACATACAACCTACATCTGCAAGTGCACAAGAGGTCACAACAACAATGTTTGATGATGAACAAGATGATCTTATCGCTAAATTTAGTGAGTTAGATGCACATGTCTATGACCCTGACTCCCTTGCTCAATATTTGGAAGGACTTCGGAGGCTAGATGGTGAATCAGTTTCACATTTTCATGATAGGTTTGCTACTGCAATCAATGCTCTTCCAGATGATTGTAGACTTGATGAGAATGTGTGCATAGAATTTTATTGGGAGACTTTTTACCTTGGTGTAGGCCGACTTCCCCTTGAATATAAACCAAGAAGTATAAAAGTGGCATTTCAATGGGCCTGTGCTACTCAGTTAACACTTGATGTTATTGTTCCACCTCCTAATGCTGAAGAGGATATTCTTACGGCTCCTATTGTTTAGAGTGGTGGGTCAAATCATGGTGATGGCATTATACACACAACATTGGATCAATTTGACGTTGTGGTCAGGAGGATTAAGTTGATGATAGTGCAACATTGTGTGATAGTAATGCAAATGATGAGGCATGTGTTTGCATCAATTCATGCTTAGTTGGGTCAGTTCATGGTCTTGAAAATGATGTATGTTCATTTGGTGAACTCCCATGTTTCATTCCTCCTGGCAATGATCTTGATGTTGCTGAAGTAAGTAAGTTGAAATGAAAGATTTTTGTTATTCTTTAGATGTTCTTCCTTTCTTTGTTGAGGATGATGCCCACACCTTCATTATTGCAAATGAGAAGAAGGATGAGTGTGAAGGTATGCATGGTCATGCTATTGTTATAGGTCATTAGACTTTGAATCTTGATGAATTTTTAGAACTTGGTTTGGAGCAGTTGTCTCATGCTGATGCAAATTGCATTGAGGGCACTTTTTTGAGCTCATTGGTTGAGCATAATGATGTAGGGTTGGCATGTTCATAAAAGAATCAGGTTTCTTTCTTGCATGAGGTTGAAGAAGAACAAATTATTGACTATTTTTTGAACAACAAAGTTGTTGTAACATGTTTCAGAGAAGGACGCAAAACAGTGAGGCAATATGAAGATGGTGAGTCTTCACTTGAAATGCCTCAAATTTTTGATATATATGTTGATAATGCAAAAATGGATGTGAATCAAATCTTTGATTCAATCATGGAGGAATATATTGGCATTTATGGTGTAGCTGGGTCGCAAAAAATTGAATAGTCATATGATATAGCCCAGCTTGAGGTCAAACTTGAACATGATGTGTTTCAACTTGATTTTTAGAAGGATTTTTTTGTTCATGCTAATATTTATGCAGGTCTAGATATGCATCATGTTAACAAAGATCTTGAAGGTGAGTATTGCTATGTGGGTCAGCATGATGATGGACCCTATTATCTATGGCTAACATGTCTTGGTTATAGTCACTTCCATTTTCAGCATGATGGTATGAATAGTTGTAGTTTGCAAGTGCATGCTTGAAGGAGACCTCATTTGTTGCAACTAATGGAAAAGTGCAATTTTAGTTTGAGGGTATCAAGTTTTTTCAATAGGCTTGTGTTTGATAATGGAAAATGGCATGCATTAGCTTGTCCATGGCTTGGTGCCATGGATCTTCTCTACAAAATCTGACCTGCATGTTTTTGAGGTTTGTTGCAGTCATATATCCTTTTCCTTGTGTTTCCATGTCATTGGATGTAATTGTGTCTGTACATAGTCCCTTTGTTGTGTTTTTTCCCTATACATACGTTGTCTCCTTTTGTTTCCCCTCCCTCCTCATCCCCTTTTGCTTCTTGGTATACCCAGAGATAGTTGGATTCTTGTTGTGCTTGCAAGAGGCACATGTCCCCAACTAGAGCCAATGTTGGAACCTTCTTGAAATTCCTAATTTTCCACATGCCATGCCCCTCAATATTGTGCTCTTTCCCCATGCCTTAGTTAGATCCCCATGATGCCAAGATCCTAAGAAATTTCTAAGTTTCCTTAATCTTTTGTTTCTGGCAAAGGTTTGCACCCTGTCAGGATGGCATAAGTTTAGAGCCCATCAGGATTTTCGGGGCTTTCACCTTGTTTAGGATATATTCTGACCCCCCCAAACCTCTGCCCATCCTATTCACCCCATTTCTTCTGCGATTGTTTCACTCTTTCTTCCTGTGAAACTTTTTTCCCTACCAAATATGCGAGGCTTTCATTAGGATATGGATATTTCCCTTAACCTTTCCAACCCTTGCATATCCCTTAACTGTTTCAACCCTCGTATATCCCTTAACTGCTCCAACCCATGCATATCCTTTAACCGTTCCAACTCCCACATATCCCTTAACCGTTCCAACCCCCACATATCCCTTAACCATTCCAAACCCTGCATACCCCTTAACCCTTTCAACCCCCACATATCCCTTGACCCCCCATTCCCCACTTTCCCTTCCACACTCCCTTTTGTGAAACTTTTATCTGGATCTGGATATATCTTGATCCCCCCTTCCGACCCACATATTCTGTAACCCCTTCAATCCATGCTTTCCTCCTCTATTTCCCTTCTACAGACCTTTTATCTTGATCCGAATATATCTGAATCCCTTCCTCATACTTGCATATCTAGATCCTCCCCGGATACCCACATATCCAGTACTCCCTCAAACCCCCATAAATCTGGTTCCACCTTGGATCTCTGCAGATCCAACTCCCCCTCAAATCCCACTAAAACCATTGGCATCGATCTCCTTAGGTAACCGCCCCAAATCAACCTTTAATTCGATCATTTGCTGCTGCTAAATTAGTAACTGGGATATGCTTTCTGACCACTCCATATACTTGGGTCAAATTCTCTGATTTACATTGTCTGTTATGGGTTGGTGTTAAACATATGAAAATAGATGGCGTGGCACATTGAGAATATTTGAAACAATACAAAACAACAATTTAAGAAATTGGTGTAAAGTTCAATAATCTTCATAACTGGCGACTACAATACAGTCCCATACATTCACTCAGAAAATGAAATGATCATCAATGTAACAATGTGTTATTTGTTCCATCAAACAACTTGGCATAAGCCACAGAGTTTAAGCTTCACAAGAGGGAAAATAGATATACCAGAGCGCACCACAAACTCGATAACAGTGTACACATTCCTTTCATAATTACATTCCATAATCACCGAAGGTCACAAAATGGATATAATGCAAAGTCACCAACAGTCGTGACAACAAAGTACAACAGACACACCAAATAATGAAAACCAAAACCCGAGTTAAATCAAACATTCTTTTTGGTTGATGTAGGATAGTACGTGCACCTGTGTGCTCATGCATCAATAAGCTACAAGTAGCTTATGCTACGCCGAGGACTTCTATCTCATCTCAAGGGAGCCTTATGGTGAGTAATCTTGGGGGTAAAACCTGTTATGCCCTTGCATTGAACAAGACGCCAAGGGGCTAAAAAGGGTAGGCCTCTAACCTAAGGTGTTTAGTGGGGGAAATTCAGGGGACCGACACGTTACGAGTGTCTAGCAAGCTACTTAAAGCTTTAACCAGTCCTACTAGGAGTCTCATATAGACAGGGTACATCTTTGTTCAAACTAGCACTGTACAATAAGCACTAATACCGATTAGACTTGGCTTTCGCCTTATCCTTTTTTATATAGCGGACCGAACAAAAGACCACTTAGGGTCGTCCCTTGGGGTGAGTACCTCTTTTCCCACCAAGGCATGCCCTTTTCTACAAAAATGAAAAATAAGTGAATAGAGTAATTTCTCTTCACCCAAGATCCTTATCAAGGTGAGAGGAGAGGATACTTTTATTCTATCCCTTGGGATCTACTTAACACAACGTGCAAATACACCAAACATGCTAAACAAATCTAAGTTCTTTTTAAGCACCAAGATGAAGTGTTCCTAAGTTTGGACAAACAAGTTCTTTTAGGTACACCAAATCGAAATGTTTTCTATGCTAAACACCCAAGTTCATTTTAGTGCACCAAAGTAAATGTTTCTAGGCTAACAAAAACCCTACAAGGGAAAGTTAGTAGTTTTGATTTTGTTCTTTGACAAGCATTCTTATCATCTGCAAAACCCTACCAAACACCCGCACGGACCTGAAAGTTATCCCAGAGAATAGCACCAAAATAGATAGTAATGGTGCCTAAAATCATAGAAATAACGCTAAAATCAAAACGAAAGGCGTCAAATGGATAACATATAATGTTCAAACTGACAAAAAAGAGCAAAACTAGAATGTCGCTACAGATAAGCTAAATAGCGTCAATCCTACAGATAGCATTGCAATTTACAAAAATGGCGTCAAAATGTTGAGAAATAGCGTCAAAGGGTGTTTATACCCTTGGTTACCTTGTTCAGTGAACCCAATAGCACCAAACTATGTATGGATAGCACCAAAACGTGACAGTTTGTCTAAAACCTTGTCAAAAGGGGTTGTTAGTTCCAAATATCAACTCAAAAAGAGTTTAGAGAGTTCCTTATCTTGTTCACAAACACCCAATGTCAGATTTAAACACCAAAAAGCATTACTGTGAGGCCAAACAAGTTAGGGTTAGATAAAAAGACATATTTTAAGCATTTTTAGAGAAAATTTGGCATTATCTCCCCTTGTACCTGTGTATTCCTGTGGAAAATAGAGAGCAAGATATTCTAGATTATCTAAAAAACTTAAAAATGCATTAAAAAGTTTTCTAAGCCTATCAAGAGTTCAAAAGGTCGTGGAGATATAGTGCCAAAATAGATGGAAATGGCACCAGGAATCAGGGAAATGGTGCCACTGCGTGAACGGATGGCGCCAAACTGAGGGATTTTAGCGCCAAAGCCCTACAAAACATCTATTTTCACAATCTACAAGCAAAATGTTAGTAGCTTGGGACCATGGGGTCCCACCAGGCGTGCCAAATGAAGTCAAGGAAAACTAGCAAGGTAGAAAACATAAACAAAATGCATAAATAACACAAGTTTATACCTTAAAAGTGATCCTCCTCCTTGATAAGGTAGAGAGAGTGTACCCTTACTCTCTAGCTTCACCCATGGCTTCCAAATGTGAAATGCTCTCAAACTACAACACAAATCACTACAAGCCTAGCTCAAGATGAAAAAGATTGGAGAAATTTTAGCATGGTAACAATACTCAAAGATTGGATCATGAAATGCCTATAAATACAACCTCTTGTAAGCCATTTCATCATCCAATCTTTGAGTATTGTTACCATGCTAAAATTTCTCTCATCTTTTTCATCTTGAGCTAGGCTTGTAGTGATTTGTGTTGTATTTTGAGAGCATTTCACATTTGGAAACCATGGGTGAAGCTAGAGAGTAAGGGTGCACTCTCTCTACCTTATCAAGGAGGATGATCACTTTTAAGCTATAAACTTGTGTTATTTATGCATTTTGTTTATGTTTTCTACGTTGCTAGTTTTCCTTGACTTCAACTATAAACATTTGATTTTGGACGACTCAAGCAAAGATCCTCTTATTCCTATTTTGGAAAATATTTTAGTTGGTTGCATACCCCGTAAAATTCAGTCAGATTATAGCAACTATCTGGATCACTATCTATCCTTGGAAGAGATTGAAGAGGCTATGTTCAACTTGGCCTCAAAGAAGAGTCTGAGGCTGGACGACCTCCTAGTTGAGTTTTATCATGTGCTTTGGCCTCACATTAGGGAGGATTTTTACAATGTCTACCTTGAGGGGATTGAAACTAGATCACTAGGCTCTATTATTAATCAAGGACTGATTAAGCTTATCCCTAAGGGTAAGCAAGAAGACACAGTGAATGGATGGCGCCCCATAACCTTGCTTAATACTTCTTATAAGATCATAGCCAAAGCATTGGTAAAAGAATCAAACCCATTACTCAAGAGATTGTCATAAGATGGCCCTTCATTCTCAAAATGTTGCAATGGCTAGGCTTCGGTCCTAAATTTTGTTCACATGTTCGAATGTTGTTCATGGATGCTAATGCAAGGCTGGCTATTAATGGTTCTCTTTCCCTTAATTTCCCCTTCAAAAGTCCATTCGCCAAGGCTGCCCTATAGCCCCATTTCTTTATGTTCTTTCAGCTGATGCTCCGAGATATCTATTGCACGATGCCCAAACACATTCTCTTATCTGAGGCATCTCCCTCCCTGGTAATGTGAAAGCCCTCAATTCTCACTTCACAGATGATAGTATGTTGTTTATTTAGAACTCTGATGAAGAAGTCAACAACTTGTTGGATACTCTAGATTTATCTTGTGTGTTGATTTTATTTATGTTCTTGCGATCACATATGCTTATATGTTTTGATGTTGCACTGATTATTAAGATAACAAAAGAAAAGAAAGTTAAGGAAATTTTGAGATAAATGATTCACCCCCCCTCTCAGTTATCTGCCTTGTTTCCAACAATTGGTATCAAAGTTAAGTTCCTCTAAACAAAGCCTAATAGCTTGAGTAAGATCTGGGAATCTCAATGGATATATGGTATGAAGGAAGAACTTCAGTCTGCCCTAGATGATCTTGAATAATCCCATTCTGAAGTCAATAATTTAAGAGAAAGACTCAAACAAGCTGATGATTTCATAAATGAGCTAAAAGAAAAACTTAGTATCTCTGTGAAAAAGAGAAAGGAACTACTTCAAAAATTAGCCAATCAAAGTGAAGACAATGATACTAATGAAGATCTGAATGAGAAAAATAAGCTATGTGAGAAGCTGTCAAAAGAGGTCATTAGGGTAAGGCATGAAATGGAATCAGGGGTTATGAGATTCACCTAAGAAATTGAAGAAAAAAGGAAAATTGAAGATAATCTAAAACAATCCCTCAAGGAGAAGACAGAGGACTGCCACAAAATGGACAGAATAATCAGGCATCTTGAATCTGATCTTGAATAAGCTAGAGATAATGAAGAACAACTTGAGAATCAGATAGATACTCTTAAACAAGATCTTCAAACAACAAATGAATACAAAGAGAAATTCAAGATAAGATCAGCCCAACTTGAAGTTCTCCTTGAAAGCCAAAAGAGGGTAGATGATAAGTGTGGCTTGGGATATGAGAAAGGTGAAAGCTCCATATCCAGTCAGAAGAACTTTGGATCAGGAAATCAAAGAAATAGGCCTAGAAGATCTCCGGTAAGGCAACCAAATGCTCAAAGATATCCATCCTTCAATGGATACTACTTCAATTGCAACAATTTTGGTCATAAAGAAACTCAGTGCAAAAGGAGAATGAATCAGACTAATCCATCCTTCTCTGGACAATGTTTCAACTACAAAAGGTATGGTCACAAATCTCATGAATGTAGAAATATGCAAATCAACAATTCATTCAATGGTAGATGCTTTGCATGCAATAGAATGGGACATATGGCTAATCAATGCAGATCAAAAGGATATCAATCAAATAAGAAAAGAAATGTTGTCTATTACAATTGCAATAGATCCGGTCATATTGCCAAATTTTGCAGAAGTAGAAATCAAGATAGAAAAGGTCCAGTGCAACATAATCAAAAACAAGATAAGGGCAAAGGTAAAGTGAATGTGGATGAAGTTCAAAAGGAGATTAGAAAGATTTGGGTGAAGAAGAGTACATAAAATATTGGGGATAGATCCGCACCAGAATCCGGTGTTGATATTCCTTCCAGAAACTAAAAGGGTGAGCTCTAGCTCAGGGGGAGTCACAAAGAAAAATAAATTCCCCCAGCCAGTCAACTAGTGCCTAAATTTGGCACATGGAATGCTGCGGATTAAAGGGTTCTCAGAAAGACATCTACATAACCTTCAGTAAAAATATGAAAGATCCGCATGGAGTTTTGCAAGAGTTTAACCATTCAAGTTAATCCGATTTTGACAGTGCTCGGGTAAAGCAGGATTTTCACAGACAGATCCGGTATGATTCAAAATTGAAATACTTTGATCTGCGGACCCATGGCATGATTAAAGAAAAGAAGATACATTGTCAATCCTCACTGACAATGATTCTAAGTTTAGCACAGTGATTCAAGAAGATCTCTCTCAAAATAGGGCAACCAAATAACTTAAGTTGTGCATTTATTACAAAAGGAAATTAGGGTTTACACAAGGATAAAAGGGTTCTTTCACTCATTGTTTGCACATTTGCATTTGCAAAGAAGAAAAGAAGAGCTCTATAAAAAAGTTTCTACAATTCGCTCAAGATCAACTGGAAAATCACATTCAACTAGCGATTTGTTTCAGCTCCTATTTCGAACCCTAAAGCATGAAAAGGTACTTCCATTCTAAAAATCTCTCTTTGAATCTCTTGCAAAATGGCAACTCCAATGGTTGTCAAGATCACTGATAGGTCATGTCCTAAATTCAAGAAACACCCCTATAAATCTCTAGAAGTTGATCTTTTAGGCGCATTTTCTAGCATTCCGCATGGGGTATTGCATGTAGAAGATGTTAGGGTCTATATCCATGCCAACATTGAGGAATTTGGAGACTCAAAATTGATGGACATCTATCACAAACAACTAATAGATGAGAGTTTTGAACTCAAACCTCAATTCAAGGCCCTCCGGGATAAACACTTCGGACATTGTATACACTTTCCCTGTTTTGCAGAAGATGATTGGGTCCGGTATGTCCTAAGCAAGATGCATGATAATTTCATGTGGTTAATGAGGCCCTTCAAGTTAACTAAAGATGCCATCAGGGCAGTGACTGGACTGCATTCGTCCGGTACCTACACTTACATCTGTAAAGAACCAGACAGTAACTGAAGCCACTGGATCTAAATTTGACAAAAGAGCCATGACCATAGAGATCCGGATGTCAAGTTTGCCTCAATGATAATTGGGTACAAGATCTATCATTCTAGCAGGGAGAATTCTGTGTCTGGGATAGCAATCTATGCAGCATATCAGATGTTAAGGGAATATGCAAATTATGACCTGTGTGAACTTCTCCTAAATCAATTGTTAGAAAACTTACAAAAGATAAAAAAGGATAAGAAAAATTCCTTTAAATATGGATGTCTAATACTATGTTTGTTCTTTTATTATATGAATGACCTACCTAGATCACATGGTTGGGTATGGCAAAATGACAAACCGGTTGCAATTCAAATTAGAGATTATATGTATGGACTTGGTGATGCTCAAGCCCAAAACACAGCTCTCTAGGGTTACTTCAAGAACTTTTAGAGCATGATGCAAGCCATAGAAAGAATTCCTCAGTCCATGGTTGAGAAATACAAGGACACGGTGTGCTTCATGGTTGACACTGACCAATGCCTAATGGAGGCAGTTGAGCCAAGGACTGTGTGGATAATGCCTATGGGATACAAGGTCGATGAAAAAATCTTGGAGCTACATATTCAACACCTATTGAGTCAGCCTAAGGACCCTAAATCAGAAAGGTTTGGCACCTTTCAAGAGCTAAGTGTAAAAATACATGTTGAGTTAAGACAACCAGAGATAAAGAGGAAAGTAAGAAAGGAAGTTGAAGAAATTGCCAAAATATTTGGCCTACAAAAGAGGCAGTAGATGCAAATAGAGAGAAAATGGAGAGGACTGAGAAAGAAAAACAAGAAGCAAAGAAAGGAGATGTTTCGGTACAAGCCTCCTCTCGGACTAGATCTTCCAAGAGCTCTGCACTTGCATCTCCTAAAAGCTCAAGGACCACCAAACTAGAAGTCAAGACATCTAGAAAAGGAGAAAAGAGGACAAAGACCAAAGCCACAAGGTCATATACAAGCCTTAAAGATGATGAAGAAATAGAATCCGATGAGGAAATCAAGAAAATGAAGAAGAAGAAAACATCCGGGAAATTCTCTGCTAGTAAAAATGAGGAAGAAAAGGTAGAAGAATTTGTTGAAAAGCCCACTCTTTCCATTGATGACATGATCAAGGCAGTTACTGTGGATGGGAACCTACAGCTAGTAATAGAGTTCTATGATGAATACAGTGATACTGACAAGATAATTTTGGAAGAAGCTACTGTCAGGTACCTGAACATCTACAATAAATCTTTCATTGAAATTATATCCTTAATTCCTAAGAGTCTAGAAAAATTACTTGAACTGAGAAAAGAAAATGCAAAGGCAAAAGACTTAGAGATTCAGGAACATATAGCAATTCAACTTTATCCTTCTATCACTCCAAAACAAATGGACATGATCTTTAAGGACTGTAAGGATGAATTCTGGAGTAGAGCAAGAATGAATAAACTTATGCTTGGAGAAACTGACCAAGTAGCAAGAGAAACAAAAGACATCCTCTGGAATGCTGTCAAAAGATTCAATCTTCCTATTGTAGAGGAAACAGATGAAGAACCTTCTACCATGGATGTTGAAAGATTAAATGTAACCAATGAAGAATCTTCTGACAAAGATGTAGAAGGATCAAAAGAGATAGATGAAGAGAAGTCTAAGGACTTGGATTCCTCTGTTTCAGAAGAGGAAGTTCATGAACCAACAAACACCAGTGACATCTCTCTTGCGGATCCCACTATAGACATTCCACACTCTGAAGTTGAATGAGAAGATAAAAGAGAAGAGAAGGTGATTCAAGAAGAGGAGGTTAAGGGAAAAGAAGAAGAACAAGCAGAAAAGACTAATGATGACTGTTCTAATATCCTAAAAGAAAAGAAGACTCAGTCACCGGCAAGAGACACTGTAGAGGCAGTGAAGAACTTCTTAAACAAAGAAATGATGGAGATAGATGAACCTGAGCTATTTCAAGGGCCACTAAATTTTGACTTTCTCTCTCCGATTCAGACACTGAAAATAGCATCCTTTGCTCAAGCCAAAGCAAAAGAAAAACTCCTGAAATCTCACATGGAAGACTGTGAACTGTTGGAGATTGCATCCAGGATGCTGGAGAAGATCATGCCATCATTTCAAAAGGATCCTTCAACCTCTCCATCTGGTAACTTGAAATCTTTGGTAAATTATGTTAGCACTCATTTTGAATCTTTAGAGAAATCGGCATAAGCAAAGGTTTGGAAGGAGTTTTTAGGAAAAAGAATCACTAAAGTGCAAGGACTGATTACTAATGATAGGAGGACCCTAGACATTGGAATAAAGAGCCTTGAAAATGCTCTTAAAGATGGTGGGGACATATATAAATTTTGTCTATCTTGGCCTAAAGTGATAGAGGACATTGAAAAGAAAGTGAAAGAACAAGAAGGTAAACTGTCAAGTTTATCTCAGAATTTTGATCCCCTTACTACCTCTTTAATGAATCAAGAATGCCAGGCTATTGTCATCATAAATGAAATAAAGAGGCTGGACAAAGAAAATAAGAACATAATAAATAGAATGGGTGAACTCAGAGGGATAATTATCCCTAAGCTAGAGGCAATGCATGAGGCCTTGACAGATGCTCAGACCACAGCCCAGACCAGTGATCCAACAGATTTAAGAAGGGTAGAAGCATATGCATTTTTGTTGAGTGGTCACATCTCCATTTTGAATAGAATGAAACAGAGCTGGGCCACATAGTTTGTACAGTTGAAGGCCACTTTTGTGGATATACTTAAGTACATGTAAGTATAACATATATATATATACTTATGCGGCCATGTATAGGTTAATTTTTGCAAAATTTTGGTATGCGGATTCGCCCCTTTGCCATTGATGTCAAAAGGGGAGTGAGGAGTAGTGAAAAATGTGGAATCCAGCTAAGGGGGAGCTCTGGTAAAACAGTGCAAAAGACAGAGCATCAGCCAAGGGAGAGTTAATTGCGACACTTAGCCATTTTTCACTAAGTGTTGCCATCAATGCCAAAGGGGGAGATTGTTGGCAAGAGACACTGTGTGGCTTCATTAGTGTTGTCATTGATGGAAACAAAGTCTATCCCACACATCCTCAGTACATAGTATGCCTATACCGAAAGTCAGATTGAAGATTGTTTTGATCCGGTGAACAAGAACAGAGTATGTAACAAGGTCTGACAATCAGATCTGGATCTCTTAGATGGTGTAACTCAGTAAGTTGCGGACTTGGAAAATTCAAGAGGGGTATCATGAATACTGTACTCCAGAGATTTAGCCTCTGGTGATAAATCAAGGAAAAGATATGAGGATCTGAGTGTTGGCTTCTAGTAAGGCAGAGCAGACAGAGGAAGAACTGACTGGCAAAGTATCAGACTTCAATCCGAATGAGTAAATGGTGTTGATCAAGCAATTTGTGGGATCATACATTATTGGCTGACATGATTAATAACTTCTATGTCTATGTTTTTGATACGCATCACAAATCAAGCATGGATTCAGCCAATAGAGTAATTACTTGCAGTGTTCTTGATGCCAACTAGCAAGTTGATAAAAATCCTTGATGCGGATATATATACCAGATAGATTTCAGCATGTGAGGAAGAACGACAATAAGTGAAAAAAGAAAGGTGCGAAGAAAAGTAGAGATAAGTGTGGGAATAGAAATCCAAGTCCGGTATGTGACAGAATAGCAACATTGAGCAGAGGAAGGATGAAGTGCATCATATCATTATATTGTGCTTAAACCAGAACTGAACTCTTGCATTTGTAGATGCTTCTCATCAGTTCAAACACTTGATTATCTTCTGTAAGTTCTGTAGACAGTGAGTCTCTTGTAGGCAGTGTGCCTCTTGTGAACAGTGTGCTCGAGCAGTGAGCCCTAATTGGTAAGTGTCATTTTGTACTCCTTTATTCTTTTAACAGAGAATACAATCTTGGGTTAGTCACCCTGTGGTTTTTCCCTTAACAAGGTTTTCCACATAAAAATCCTTGTGTTATGTGTGTTGATTTTATTTTTGTTCTTGTGATCACATATGCTTATATGTTTTGATGCTGCACTAATTATTAAGATAACAAAAGAAAAGAAAGTTAAGGAAATTTTGAGATAACTGATTCACCCCCCCCTCTGAGTTATCTGCCTTGTTTCCAACAACCCCTACCCAACAATTAGGATCAAAGGTGATCAATCTTTGATACCAACTGAAAGGAAGCGAGGTATGCGAAAATGCTTCCAAACACCAATCTAATGAGGGGAATGTAGTGGAAATTTTTAGATCCTTACAATTATAGTTATGTTAAGCATGTCACATAGAGATAAAATGGCAAACAACAACACATAGAATGTAAGTGACACAAGATGTACATGAGGAAAACCTTTTTAGGTAAGAAACCCCACACTCCAAAACCTGCACAATGTATTATCAAAACTAATGGTGTTTACAATACACTTGCAATGCAAGTTCTTTTAGGAGTCTTTAAATGTCATTTTTGGAGTAATTTCGGTAGCATAACAATACCTGTAACAACACTATGCATACTACTACTCCAAGCACCTCATTATATAGAGTTACAAGGCATAAATGAGAAGCTTCTAGAGGTGGGCATCCATCTTGACCACATGGCCCATTTCTCACACCCAAGGACACTTGTCCAACATGCATACACCTCTCTTACATCTATCATACATGGTAGATTTGACTTCCCAGGATGGAGCGCTCCAACTAAAAATAGGCTATGACATATGCTCTTATGCATTGTACAGCTATCATTAAATCTGCCCAACACAACAACACTTAATGTTGTAAGAGAATATGTCATACAAGACTAAATATATCATATTCCTCTTACAACATATCATAACCCAACTTGGGTGCTCAAAGATGCCTTCCTCACATGCAAAGATGCTTTCCGACACTTGTCTTCACTTGTCATAGGAATCTCTATACTTGGCTCTTACATGTCATAGATTCTGTCATACAAAATAACTCCTTCCACATACCACAAGATCCCAACACATGGCATATTAGTGCCACCTCAAATGGGACGCCTAGATTCATATGTGTTTGACTTGACCATCCAAGTCATATTACAAGTAGGATGACATGCCACAATCCCACCTCAAACTAAATGACAAAACAAGATGTGCAAGTTAATACAAAATTAGGCCAATAAATAAATACATAAATAAATATCATATGCTAGGAATTTGCAAAGGTTGAGACACCTTAATTCCCAACACAAATCATGTAGTTCTCCTTGTTGGTAAGAGATATTTCTATGAAGAAGACTGGAATGTTGTCATTGATGGCAATAAGGAAAAGAGGGTACATCAGTATGACAAGAAGACATCATTCTAGAAGATCAACTTGGATTGGCAACAAAGCACAGAACTATTCAAGACTGGAAGGCCAGATGACTAAGTATGGATAGTATTCAGAATAAGGGACATAAAGTGGATCAATATGCCTCCGTAGATGAAGACCAGTAAATGTAGTTTATGTATGATGACTCATATGTACTTGATGGTGATATATTCCAGTGTTCAAGTCATGACTTCCTTCAGAAGTCATTTGAAGAAAATAGTTAAGTCTGGATGAATAGAAGTAAGACAGGGACAGTGTACAGTGCAAAGTAAAATGATCTGCATTTCTTCGCACATGCATGTTTTGTTATAGGTTTTTGAGGTGTTTTAAACACTTATATGAAGTGTCTAAATCCAGAGTTGTAAGATCTAAAGTCCACTGGAAAGATAGTTGCAAGCTGTTGAGTACCGCTACAGTACTTGACAGAGTTTGATTGTGACAGATTCTGAGATCTGATGGTCCGCATTTTTCCGCTAAAGAATATTTTGCTCTGCGGTTCTAAAGGTATGATTGGTGAAGTCTAAGGAGTCTTTGGTATGATTTTGAGCAAGCCCTATGGTCTGCATTAAAAATTGTAGTCTGAAGGATGAACTGTATCAATGGTAGTCTGAGTCAGAGGCCGACATGATAAGTCTAAATTATATGCGGTAAGTTCTATTGTTTAGAACTTAATCCTAAGTTGTTAAATAGTTGAGGCCGACATATGTGAATACAATTCAAACGTTATTTAAGTCCGCATAGCATATAGTGCATTGGACTGAGCCGACAAGCTACAACTTTCAATGTACACATTTCATATTTTTGATGTTGACCTGATTATGGTTTAAATCATGATGTGGATATATAAGAGTGGGAAATTTTGGTTGAAGAGATAGTGATGATGAGGTGATTGATGCGAGCATGAGAATAGAAGAGCAGAGATAGAAGATCAGTGATGATGAAGACTCAGGATTCAGTATTCAGTTGCTAAATGACTACACCCTGGCATACTGATAGATGTTGTTGCAGTATTCATATTTCTTATATAATTTCACTTGTACTTGCCAGTGAGCCTGGCTGTAAGCAACCATTAGGGTTTAATAGCCCTCATTGTAATCTTTCTAGGTTTAGGGTTGAGGCAGTGAGCCTGCTAGACCTAGTTGTACTTCATGGCAGTGAGCCAACATGTTCCAGGCTCGTGGAGTGACCAAGCCTGAACATCACCATTTATAAAAGATTGCAATATATATTGAGAGCTAATCCTCTCCGTGGTTTTTCCCTTTCTTGGGTTTTCCACGTAGAAATCTAGTGTCTATGTGTCATGTTTATGTGGCTTATATTTTTGTGGTTATTTTGCTTTTTGATTATTAAAGTTGGTATTTGGTTTAATTGTTTAAATTTTAGAATACTGATTCACCCCCCTCTTAGTATTCAACAATTGGTATCAGAGCAAGGTTCCTTGGAAGAAGTATAATAGCTTGAGGAAGATCTGGGGTAGTGTAATCATGGCAGCAAGAAGATTTGGAAATTATGAAAGCAACAAGGAACTAGAAGCAACCCTTATTGATCTTGAAAAATCTGAAGTAGAAATCAGGAATCTAAAAGCTAATATTTAAGAAGCTGATGAATGCATCCTAAAGCTAAGAGAGCAAGTTAGGAAGTTCAAAGAGAAAAGCAAGGAGCTAAATGATATATTAGATGAAGCACATGAGTTTCTAAATGGGTTGACACTGGAAGTTGAAAAGAACGAAGAAATTGAAAGGCATTTGAATCTAGTTGTTAAGGATAAATCAAAGGAATATGAAAAATTGGGAAAAGAAGTGCTACTTCTGAAATTTGATCTAGATGCAGCCAAGGGCTATGAAGAAAAGTTCAAACTAAGTTCTGCAAAGCTTGATGAAGTGATTTCTAGTCAAAGGAGTGCTAATGATAAGCAAGGCTTGGGATTTGAGAAAGGAGAAAGTTTAAAATCTGGTCAAACAAACACCGAGTTAAAGCAAAACAAAGGAAACCAGTTCAAAAATCAAAGAAGAAGACCTAGAAGACCTCTAGTCAGATAGCTAAATGCATGTAAGTAGTGCATTTGATGAAGAAGAAACATAATCAGATGAAGAAGTAAAGAAGATGAAAACTGAGGCTACAAAAGCCTCCAGAACTACCAAAAAGAAACCCTCTGGTGAGGGTAAACCTGGGAAAAGGAAAAAGCAAGATGTGCCTCAGACAGAAGAAGAAACCATAAGTCTTGAAGATGTTCTCAAAGCCATAATAGTGGATGGCAATCTGAAGCCTGTTGCACAATTATATGATGAATATAATGATCCGGACAAGAAAATCATTGAGAATGTTGTAGTAGAGTATCTGAACATCTACAACAGGGCCCTAATTGAAATAATTGATGATTTTCCACATAGCCTGGCAAGCATAATGTTTGCAAGAAAGGAAGCGGCCATGACAAAGGATGCTGAACTAAGAGAGTACTCTTTAATAAAACTATGTCCAAAAATCACTCCAGAAGAAAAAGTAAAAATATCCAAAGCAATTCATAGCAAATTTAAGTCAAAGAAAATAATGAATGCTCTAATGTTAGGAGAAATTGAAAAAGTGGTAAAGGAAACTGAAGAAACCACTCTGAACACATTAAGGGTATTCAATCTTCTAACCATTTATGACAATGAAGAAACAGATGTTGGAAATGATACATCTATTCTGGAAGTAAATCTTGATCAAGAAATAGATGGTGTCAAAGTGACTAAGGAGAAAGAAGTTCATGCTCAAACAAGATCCTCTCCGGAACATCAAGTTGAGGATAAAATTGACAAGGAAAGGACTGAGGAGGAACAAGCTAAGGAAAATCCTTCACTGAAACAGAAGGACTCTAATAAGGACATGGATCTAGATGATCCAGAGCAAAGCTTGAAAGAAGAAGTCTCTACTGCACCAAGAGACACTGCAGAGTCGGTCAAAGAACTTTTGGAAAAAGAGAAACAAGTTTTGGATGAGCCTGATTTTCTACATGGTCCAATAAACTTGGATACAATGTCCCCTGTACAAAAATTTAGATTGGCATCAATTGTACAAGCAAAGGCAAGAGAGGAAATATTAAAGTCTCACATAGTGGATAATGAGCTCATTGATGAGGCATCCAAAATTTTGGAAAAGTTGATGCCAACTTACCAGAAGGATACTTCTCTGTCATCAAAAAATCAACTCAAAGGACTATTAAACTTTGTAAGTAAACATTTTGAATCCTTTCAAAAATTCGCAGACATAAAAGTAAGGCAAGAGTTTAATGAGAAAAGATTGATTGAGTTGAAGGAAATGATAACTAATGACAAAGCCCAGCTAGATAATAGAATAAAAAGCATTCAGAGTGCCATTATAGAAGCTGGTGACATATACAAATTTTCTTATCCTAGTTGGAAGCCACTAAGGAAATAGAAGTGAAGATCAAGGATTTAGAGCTGAAACTGATAAACATTTCTAAGTCATTTGATCCGGTGACAGAATCAGTGAGCAACAAGGAAAGTCAAGTCATCAATATTCATGATGACTTGAACAATCTAATAAGTGAGAGGGACAAAATCAGAATCAAAATGTGTCAACTAAGAAGAATAATCATTCCTAAGTTAGATTCTATGTTTAATCTAGTAGCTGAAGTACAAGTAGCTCTACAATTTGACACGCCCTCTGATCTTCACAAGACAGAGACTGTAGTTTTTCTACTCAGTGCTCATATTCAAATTTTGGACAATGCCAAGAAAAGATGGGATGGTGAGCTGGCCCAAATAAAGAACATTTCCAATGACATCCTCTAGCACATGTAAAATAAAGTTGAAGATTGTACCTGTACATATGCGGCGGAGTATAGTAAATTTTGTAGTTTTGACAATTTTTTACTCCGGATCCTTTGCCATTTATGTCAAAGGGGGAGAAGAAGATCAGTGAAAAATGGGTAAACATCTTAGGGGGAGCAGTCAAGGCAGTCAAACATTTTTCACTAAGTGTTGCCATCAATGCCAAAGAGGGAGATTGTTGGCAAGAGACACTGCTATGAAGAAGACTGGAATGTTGTCATTGATGGAAACAAGGAAAAGAGGGTACATCAGTATGACAAGAAGACATCATTCCAAAAGACCAACTTGGATTGGCAACAAAGCACAAAAGTATTCAAGACTGGAAGGCCATAATGACTAAGTATGGACAATATTTAGAATAAGGGACAGAAAGTGGATCAGTATGCCTCCGCAGATGAAGACCGAAAAATCTAGTTCAGGTATGATGACTCATATCTACTTGATGATGATATATTCCATTGTTCAAGTCATGACTTCCTCTGGAAGTCATTTGAAGAAAATATCTAAGTCTGGATGAAAAAAAGTAAGACAGAGACAATGTACAATGCAAAGTAAAATGATTCACATTTCTCCACACATGCATGTTTTTTTATGTGGTTTTGAGGTGTTGTAAACACTTATATGAAGTGTTTAAATCCAAAGTTGTAAGATCTGAAGTCCACTAGAAAGATAGTTGCAAGCTACTGAGTACCGCTACAGTGTTTGACAGAGTTTGACTGCGACAAAGTCTGAGATCTGATGGTCCGCATTTTTCCGCTAAAGAATATTTTTCTCTATGGTCCTGAAGGTATGATTGGTGATGTCTGAGGAGTTTTTGGTATGATTTTGAGCAAGCCCTATGGTCCGTAGTAAAAGTTGTAGTCTGAAAGATGAACTGTATCAGTGGCAGTCAGAGTCAGAGGCCGACATGATAAGTCTGAATTGTATGCGATAAGTTCTATTGTTTAGAACTTAATCCTAAGTTGTTAAATAGTTGAGCTCGACATATGTGAATACAATTCAAACATTATTTGAGTCTGCATAGCATATAGTGCATTAGACTAAGTTGACAAGCTACAACCTTCAATGTACACGTTTCACATTTTGGATGTCGACCTGATTATGGTTTAAATCATGATGTGGATATATAAGAGCGAGGAATTTTGGTTGAAGAGATAGTGATGATGAGGTAATTGATGCGAGCATGAGAATAACAGAGTAGAGATAGAAGATCAGTGATGATGAAGACTCGGGATTCAGTATTTAGTTGCTAAATGAATGCACCCTGGCATATTCATAGATGTTGTTGCAGTATTCATATTTCTTATATAATTTCACTTGTACTTGGCAGTGAGCCTAGCTGTAAGCAACCATTAGGGTTTAATAGCCCTCATTGTAATCTTTCTAGGTTTAGGGTTGAGGCAGTGAGCCTGCTAGACCTAGTTGTACTTCATGGCAGTGAGCCAGCATGTTCCAGGCCCGTGGAGTGACCAAGCCTGAACATCACTATTTGTAAAAGATTGCAATATATTGAGAGCTAATCCTCTCCATGGTTTTTCCACGTAAAAATTTGGTGTCTATGTGGCTTATATTTCTGTGGTTATTTTGCTTTTTGATTATTAAAGTTGGTATTTGGTTTAATTGTTTAAATTTCAGAATACTGATTCACCCCCCCTCTTAGTATTCAACACTCTTGACAAGGCATGGGCCGAATTTATTACAGTATGGGCAGCCTGAGTAAACATGTTGACTAGGTTTTCTCATGCCCAGGGTTCAACAGTGCTTTGTGAAAGCTATATAAGCATTTGAATGATGTATTTTAAAGGTTAGTTACTTCCTTGTTCATCTCATAGGTAGGAGGGATTCATTTGTAGACTTGGAGCTTGTGTCTTTTCTGAGAGCTAGGTGGATTTGATGGATTGTGCTCTCTTCTAAGCCTTTCATGTCTCCATTACTAGTTCGACTATGAATGAAAGTTATCATTTTGTGTCTATATCTCTCTGTATTGAACCATTCCTTCTTTTGTAATGGTTTTTTGGCCTTCATGATTAACATAATAGACTAATATTTTGCCTCTCTTTATACTTCTACACTGTGTTTATCTAAAATATGTAGGCTTATTCTATGGATGCAAGATCCCTCCTGTAGTTACAATTTTCTATTCAAACCTTTATTAAAGTTTATAAGTCTATGTGAATTCATATCAACATTTGATATCATTGTTGTGTTATTTCAGGGTTAAATAAACACTCTAAATCTAGTGTATCACCTTCCTTTCATTTTAGTTCTCCTTCTTCCCCTTTTCCTTGGTGATTAATAGCATTAGGTTTAGTTATTTTTATCTGAATCTTCAATTCAGAAAGAGAAACCAGCCTTCTCTGGAAGTCTCATCTTGGTTTCAAGGTCACACACGTTGAGATCATTCTAATGTTTCACTAAATTTGTTGGAACTACCGAAAGCTTCAACAATAGGGTGCAAATTCAGGCGACAACAGGTCTAATCATATTATGCCTAGAAGACTATGTTTTAATCAATGCCCATACTATGTTTTAATCAATGTCCATGAAGAGTCCTCTGTGAAGAAACTATGGAAGAAACTTGGTGAGATATATCAAGAGAAATCTTTAGTGAACAAAATTTTCTTGAGGAAGAAATTGTATTCTTTGACAATGGAAGAGGGTGGATGAATTGCAGATCACCTAGAAGCATTCAATATGTTGGTGGATCAATTGATAGCAGTTGGTGTAAAACTAGATGAGGAGGAGAGATGTCAAATCCTACTTTGTTCTTTGCTTGATTCATGGGATTCTCTTGTTATGGCTATTGGGAATACTTCTGTTGTCTTGAAAGTTGAAGATGTGGGTTCTTTGCTTTATGAAGAGACGAGGAGGAGGGTATCCATTAGTGCCAAAGAATCCCTAAATGTTTGTGGAATACTTAAATAAAAAGACAAGAAGAGTGAGAAGCGTGACAAATCCATGTCCAAGGGGAGATCCAAATTTACTAGAAAGTCCAAATTTATTTGCTGGAATTATGGTAAGCTTGGACACTTCCGTAAGGAGTGTAAAGAAGAAAAGAAGAAGACAAAAAAGAAATTTGATTCTGATTATGAGTCTGAGAAGGAAGATGGTGATGCATTCATTGCAACTTTGGCCACTAATGCATGTAATGATGCATGGTTAATTGACTCAGATGCATCTTTCCATATGACCCCTAATAGAGATTGGTTTTCTAAATATGAAGAATTTGATGCAGGTAAGGTGTACTTAGGTGATGATCCTCATTTAAATATTGTTGGCTATGGTAAAGTTAAAATTAGATTTCCTGATGGTAGAGTTAAAAGGATTAATGGTGTGTTGCATATCCCTGGATTAGCTCAATTTTTTTATCTGTGAGAAAACTAATAGATGCAGTTGTGTAGGTAGTCTTTTTTGATACAGGATGAAAGATGGTTAGAGGTGCTATGGTGATTGCTAGAAGTGTTAGATTTGGCACATTGTGTAAGCTTGATGCATGCACTATTGAGTGCAATAATACTAGTGTAAAAAGCAAGTCTATAACTACTTCATTGGAAAAGGAGAGGGTTTCATTTTCAGTGAATGGTAGTGGCTTCTAGATACCTAAGGGTGCTCTTTCTTTTGAATCAAAATTGTCTACAAAGAAGACCATGTTATGGCACTAGAGATTAGGCCACATTAGAGAAAAGGGTCTAAGGACCTTGAAAAATAAAAACCTTATTGAAGGGTAGACCAATTGTAATCTTGATTTTGATTTCTATGAGCATTGCATTTATGGTAAACAAAACCGTGTTTAGTTTTACTCGTGTTCTCATAAATCTTGTGGTCTATTGGGTCTTATTCATTCTAGTGTGTTTGTTCTTGTAGACATTCCTTCCATTAGAAAATCCACATATTATATTTCATTTATTGATGATTATAGCAGAAGGACATGGGTATATTTTTATAAAGAGTAAACTTGAAGTTTTCAGTTGATTTAAAGAATTTAAAGCAATGGTTGAGTTACATATTGGAAAGAAAATAAAATGTTTGAGAAATGACAATGGTGGAGAATTTTCCTCTAATGATTTTGATAGATTATGTAAAGATTGTGGAATTTAGAGATAAAACACAACTCCGTATTCTCCACATCAGAATGGAGTTGCAGAAAAAATGAATAGGACATTGATGGAGAAAGCAAAGAGTATGCTTAGTGGTGTTAGTTTAGAACAAAGGTGTTGGGTTGAAGTTGTTGCCACTGCTTGCTACGTGATTAACAGGTCTCCTATATCAACTCTTGTTGATAAAATGTGTATGGAGGTGTGGTGATAAAATGTGTATGGAGGTGTGGTCGGGGCACAAGCCTTCACTAAGACATCTTAGAGTTTTTGGTTGCTAGGCATATGCACATGTGCCAAAGGAGAAGCAACCAGAGTTGGAGAACAAGGCTGTGAAATGTATCTTCATTGGGTACATTTATGGTGTGAAAGGATAAAAGCTTTGGGACCCTATTACACATAAGGTAATATATAGTAGAAGAGTTAATTTTAGAGAAACTAAGCCTTCTTCTATTACATTGCAGATGGAACAAAGTGAATAGAAAGTGTGATTCAACTCCCTTCAATGCTTGAAAAAGTTGAATCAAGGCCCCTAGATAGACTAGAAGTTGAGGAGAGCTCATCTAGATCTGAATCTTCAGAAAAGGAGGAAGAACCTCCAACTCGTCTTGTTTGAAGGTCTACAAGGCATAGACAACCACCTGAAATGTATTCACTTGAAGAATGGAGATGTATCTTTGCTTTGAAAACTAATATAGATGAACCTAGATTTGTAGAAAAGGTAGTAGGTATGAATGATGTAGAGTCCTGGAAGATTGTTATGGATGAAGAAATGATATATTTGAAAAAGAATGATACATGAGACCTAGTACTATTCCCTGAAGGATGAAAACCCATTGGTTGCAAATGAGTGTTCAAGAAAAAGATTGGTTCATATAAAGGTATTGAGAAGTACAAAGCACAATTGGTTGTGAAAGGTTACTCTCAAGTTGAGGGTGTTGATTACAGTGAGATATTTCCTCTTGTTGTAAAAATGATATCCATTAGATTCTTTCTTTCTATCAAGTTGTTGCTTATGATCTAGAGGTTGAGAAAATGGATGTGAAAATGGTGTTCCTTCATGGTGATTTGGAGGAGGATATTTATATGACACCACCAGAGCACTATGTGGTGAAAGGTAAAAGTAATTTGGTTTGTAAATTGAAGAAATCTTTGTATGGCCTCAAACAAAGTCCTAAGATTTGGTACCATAAATTTGATACTATGTGTTGAGTTTGGGATTTGAGCATTCTAAATCAGATCACTATGTTTATTATAAATTTGATGGTGATCATTTCCTGTTTATTGCATTATATGTTGATGATATGTTATCTATTAGTAAAGGGAAAGTAATGATTTCAGAACTAAAGTATCAACTTGCATCTAAATTTGAAATGAAATATCTTGGTGTAGCTAAACAAATTCTTGGGATGGAAAAAAGAAGAGATAGAGTGAACATAAAATTATGGGTTGGCCAAAGTATGTCAATTCAGTTTTACACAGGTTTAACATGCAAGATTGTAAACCATTGTGTGTTCCTTTTATAGTTGGAATGAAGTTATCTGGTTCACAATGTCCAACATCCCCGTCAGAGATGGAAGACATGAGAAGAGTGCCTTACCAGAGTGCAATCAGAAGTTTGATGTATTCTATGGTTTGTACTAGACCATACATTGCCCAAGAAGTGGTAGTTCTTTCCAGAAATATGTCTAATCCTAGTAGAGTTCATTGGGATGTAGTTAAAAGAGTCTTTAGATATTTGTGGGGTACCTCAAAGTATTCCTTGTGTTATCATGGTAATTTGATAGGAGACATGCATTCCCTTTATATTTATGGTTATGTGAAATCAGATTGGGGAGGTGATGTTGATCATAGATGATCCACTAGTGTCAATGTCCCCAACAAAAATATTTGTAACTATATCAGATCTAAAATTGTATGTTTTAATTATCTTCACAAATACCCAATTTTCACTACACAAATGGTACCCGAAATTGACAATTTCTTACCCAAATCAAAGGAAATCTTTTCCAAACTTAAATTTATGATAATTAATAGAAAATAACAAATGTACGGCCTCTTTCTATAGGATATCATAAAATTACCATATTTAATCACAAGCATAAATATGCATGCAAATCTAACAATTTCATTACACCTAATTTCACCCGGAAGCATAGAAATGATAATGAATGAGCCCAAGCTTATATTAGTTGATTTTCTAATGAAAGTACAGTGAAATGGGATTGATGTATAGTCACAACAATAGCAATAATAGACTGAAACAAATCTGAAAACACCACTCTGAAATCTGCTCAAACTACACACTTCAAAACCTGCAAACACACATATCAAACTGAATACTGAAATATGCAAATATGTGAACCTCCAATGCAATCTCTGAATGAGATCACCCTCGTGTACCAAAGGGGTTTCATCCTCTGATACCTGCAACCAATGGGTTTTCATCCACCGAAGATATTGTATAAACAAGCTGCTCAACAATTTTGATAGCGTTTTGTTGTAAAATGATAATGGATACCCTCTACATGAAATTTCCAGCAATATAAATAATTCCCAAGCCTCTTGGACGTCCAAATCCCAAAATAGCCTTTTTGGGAACATAAAATATCATTAAATGTCAACAATAACTCCCCATTTGACCATTTTTTGCATATTCTTGTATTTGTAACTCCTAATTTATGACCTATCATAACATAACGCCGCCTCTGTCATAGAACCTTCTATTTTGAGCTCTTGAAAGATAAAATATATTCCTTTAATGTATTTCCATGTCCCTCCATGGGAAAATACTCAAAATAATTATATTTAATCAATTGGAGTTGCCAACACATTAATATTTTAATATTTAATAGACCCTTAACACTCAGAAAAATATAATTTTTCATGGGTCCTAAATTAAATATTAAATAAATCTTTTATTTTTCTTACCTTAGCCCATTTGAAATTATTGGAATGCATTATTTAGTCCTCCAATTTGAATTAAACAAAAAAGGGACATGACACAATGCTTATGTGTTTACTTTATTTGGTGGTGCAATTAGTTGGATGAGTAAGCGATAGGTTGTGGTTGCTTTGTCCACTACTTAACTTGAGTATATGGTAGCTACTCACACTTGTAAAGAAGTCATTTGGCTAAAGAGACTAGGTTCAGATATCGAAATAAAATAAGGTGCAATGCCAATTTCTTGTGACAATCAGAGTGCGATCTACCTAGCTAAGAACCTGACATTTCATGCCAGGACCAAGCACATTGATGTACAACATCATTTTGTTAGAGATATGGTCAAGGATGGTAGGGTGAAGATAGTTAAGATAGAGACTTTGATGAATGTTACAAATTCATTAACTAAGCCTATGAGCATAGAGAAGTTTAGATGGTGTTTGGAGTTTATGGGTCTCTCGGCCCCTTGCAATTAAATCATCGTGTTGATATTCCCTTTGCTCTTGCAAAGTGTTTAACAAATGGGAGAATGTTAGGAAAGGTGTCTCAACCTTGCAATTACAAAAGGTTACTATTTATAGTAAGTTTGCATTTGAGCATGTATGGCTTCAAAATTTTCCCCAAAGATAGGGAATTGTCAAATAAACATTTTGGGTGAGTTTCTACCCAAGGTCATGTCTGGATGTCAAGTTATTAAAGTTTCTAATTTTTTTAAATACCCAAAAAAAATTCAAAGTCAATTTTGAGGCATCTAGAGGTTGTTTTTGGCCCCAAAAGTTGTCATAAATAACCAAGTTGGATATATGTGCATAGATCTCTTCATGATTTTCCAACGCATCAAATGGTTCGTCAATCAGCCTCCCAAATTAAAATTTATGGCCTCTAGAAGTTGGGTTTCCCGCATTAGAAAATGTGAAAACGTGTTGAACACAAAAACGAGTTGTAAGGGGTAGTTACATGTGTTGGTGTGTGTTTTGACACATCATAAGGCATCTTTGATTGGAGATAATTTGGGTACCACTTTTTTGGATGGTTTTATCTCATGGTTTTGTAATTACCATTTGACAATTTTATGTATTGTATCTCCTATATATTAGGTTCTTGAGATGGAGATTGAGTGTGAGAGTCTTATATAGATGTTGAGTTTCCTTCAGATCTCTAGTTAGTGATACTCCTGTGAAATATTGCTCTACAAGTATATTGTAATCTTTTTTATTTTTGAATAATATATTGGGTCGCTTTTGAAGTGTGGGGTTTTTCTCCTAAAAGGGGTTTCCCCACATAAATCACTGTGTTGTGGTATGATTGCTATTTATGTTTATTTCTATATAATTTATGTAACTATTGCAAAGATCTGAAAAGTTTTTCATAACCCTCCTCTCAAGATTAGTGTAGGAAGTTGTTCCATTACCATAGTTTCCTTACAAAATTCAAAGCATTGCTCACATAAAAACAAGCAAACTATACATTTTTTGGGGGTTAGAATTAGACACCTAGCATTATAAAAATTGAGGTAGTTCAAATTGAGATATTTCTTTGGGCCTTACTACAGTTGGAAGTCCAAGTCAAAGCTATAGTGGAGAAGTTGAAAAGCATCTTGCATGAAGACATCATTGACATGTGCAAGGCCTTTGAGGCCTTCAAGAAGAAGGGTAATCCAATAGAAGTAGAATGGGTGTTGCTTGTCTTCCCTTAAGAGGCTATGGCTTCTCACTTTGCATGAGTACCAACTTTAAAATTTTGTTTTTTTTATTGGACTCTAGTGCCCAGGATTTTATCTATGGGATTCATCCTGATGAGCAAAGATTCTTTGAGAGGTCACTAGAACTATAGAGCTTTACTCTCCATTTGCTCTCCAGGATGATCCACCACTTAATTAGGCATTTTTTCTTTGCGGCCATCCTATCCTATTTGGCCATTTACTTTTTATTTTTCTCTACAAAGATTATTGTAGCCGGTCCTAGTCAAATTTGAGCCCCACTTCCTTCATCGTGGGCATTTTTTGTATTTGTGAGAGCTTTCTATAGCTTCATGAAATTTTTTCAAATGAAATAGTTACAAAATGCTGCAAAACCAATCAATCTTCTCAAGGATAAAAACCAACACTTTCTGAAGATGTTATCAATTTGACAACTTAAATGAGTTACACCATTGGGTGGATATTGTTGAGTTGTCACCAATGGTGGGCCCCTCCATCTCCTACAACCACAAAATTACAAAGAAAAAGGAAAACTACATTGCTTCGCCATGTGGAAATGTTTCACTTCTCAGAATTGTTGATAGACTAACTACTCTTTCTTGTTGTGCCCTTGGTTCGTGAGAGACATATTGCCACTAACAGGCCACTACCTCTCCAAAGAGCTAAGGATATGAGATAATGCATGGAATGCTACACACCTATTTGATTACTTCAAGGATCAACAACGAGTGCAATATTTTAGAGTTGTCAATCTGACAACTCCAAAGGGTTGCACCATTGGTTCAAAGGATTCACATCATCATTTCATTGGCTCCCACCATGTAAATGAATTCAAAGGAGAACTGACAATATATCAAGACACATGGTAGCTTTGTGCAACATTTGAGAGTTATCAGTCTAACAATCCCTTCCTATTGTGTCATTGGTAGAAGAGATATAATGGATGTGATAGCTAGATTCCTTCATAACCATCCAATTTCTTCAGTTTTTGCATCTAATAGTCTAAAGGTGTAGTTTTCATAAATTATAGAGCATGCCAAATGTATTGAAGTTTTTTTTTGTTTAGCTCTTGGAGTTAGACGTAATTGTGTAGGATCAATGGATGTAACTCTAATTTAAAATTGAAAAAACACCAAGTTTTCTAGAGGAAGATGGTTTAAATAGAAGTCGAGTGCTCATAAAGAAGGAGAGAGGGGGGAATTTTGGAGATAGAATTATGTCAATTTTGACATTTGGTCCTTTAATGTGATATATTTTGTATTATTGTATTGATTGATAAAAAACTATATAATTGTTCACACAGCCTTTTATCTTGGTTGCTATGTAAATCTCTACAAATAAATAAAGTGTTCTACTTATTGTACCTATTAATGGTTTTATCTAAGAGTTTCCCTCTATCTTTTGGTTTGTTGTTGCAACCTTGGTTTATATCTTTAAATTCTATTGACCATTTGCAAAATTAGTGATCGTGCATATATGTGCACGTCTTTACCGCAATAATGTTCATTGTTTTGATTAATATTAAATCCTGTGAAATTAGTTTCATATAGATAAAAACTTTTCAATAAGTGTTTCACGTATTAGAATAGATTTATATTTTTAAGTTTTTTTTCTTGCTTTCCATGTAAGTGATCAAAGTGAGCTTATTGAAAAACATATGAAGAACTGGCTTCTAAAATCTTAGAGGTACAAGTTTTCATGTAGGCACATATTTGAATATTGTTAGGAAAGGTGTCTCAACCTTGCAACTACGAGAGGTTACTATTCTTCCTAGTTTTAGTGTTTTCGAATACCCTTTGTCTTGAAGAATGGTTTAGAACTTTCAAAGTTTCAAAAGGGGCTAACAATGGCAGGGCTTATTATTTTTAGTAACTCTACATTTGATCTCGGATGGACCTGAAATTTTCCCAAAAGGTGTGTAACTGTCAAGTAAACATCTTGAGTGAGTTTCGACTCAAGATCATGCCTGGATTGCAAGATATTAAAGTTTTCATTTTTAAAATTGCTGAAAAAGTTTCAAATTCAAATTTGAGGAAATTAGAGGTCCCTAATGCCCCAAAAGTTGTCATAACTAGAAAATTTAGTTATATCTTGATAGATCTCTTCATGAGCTTTCTGATGCATCAAACGGTTCATCAATCAGACACCTGAATCAAAAGTTATGACCTCTAAAAGTTGGACCTCCTATTTTGGGAAATGTAAAACGTGTTGGACACTTAAAAGAGTTGTAAAGGGGAGAGTTACACATATTGGTGTGTGATTTGGCACATCACAAGGCATCTTTGATTGGAGATAATTTGGGCGCCACTTTTGGGTGGTTTTTGGCTCATGGTTTTGTAATTACCATTGACGATTTACTGTATTGTATCTCCTATATATCAGGAGCTTGAGATGGAGGTTATGTGTAAGAGTCTTATAGATGTTGAGTTGCCTCTGAATCTTTGGTTGGTTATACTCCTATGAAAGCTTGCTCTGCAAGTATATTGTAATCTTTTTGATTCCTGAATAGTATATTGGGCGGCTTTGGAGTGTGGGGTTTTTCTCCTGAAAGGGTTTCCCCACATAATTATTGTGTTGTGGTATGATTGCTATTTGTGTTTATTTCTGTAACTATTGTAAAGATGTGAAAAGTTCTGCATATCCCTCCCCTCAAGATTAGTGTAGGAAGTTGTTTCACCACCTTAGCTTCCTTACAAGTGGTATCAGAGCTTGATCACCTTAGTTTTCAGTTATGGGTTGTTAGTTTTTTGAACTAATCCTATTTTGAGTGGGAGCTTGTGCAGAAGATACTCTGTGATCTTGTTGCAGGGATTTTCAGATGGAGAGCACATCAGGGAGAATAGAGGTAGAAAAAATTTCTAGTAACAATTTTGAGATGTGGAAGCTGAAGATGGAGGATCTGTTAATTGATCGAGATCTGTGAGATGCTATTGATGAGAAAGTTTCAAGGCCCACAGATGCTACATTAGCTGTTGAATATGATGTTATGGACCGTAAAGCCAAGGGTCTAATCAAATTGTGCCTGGCAGAATTTTCTTTAAATAACGTCCATGAAGAGCCCTCTGCAAAGAAACTATGGAAGAAACTCGGTGAAATATATCAAGCCAAATCTTTAGTGAACAAGATTTTCTTGAGGAATAAATTGTATTCCTTGAGAATGGAAGAGGGTGGACAAATTTTAGACCACCTGGAAGCATTCAATATGTTGGTGGCTCAATTAGCATCGGTTGGTGTAAAAATGGATGAGGCTCAAAGAGATGTCAGATCCTGCTTTGTTCTTTGTCTGATTCGTGGGATTCTCTTGTTATGGAGATTGGGAGTACTTCTGTTATCTTGAAAGTTGAAGATGTTGTGGGTTCTTTTCTTTTTGAAGAAATGAGGAGGAAGGTATCCATCAGTGCCAAAGAAGCCCTAAGTGTTCGTGGAAGACCTAAATAAAAAGGCAAGAAGAGTGAGAAGCGTGACAAATCCAAGTCCAAGGGGAGATCCAAATCTCCTAAAAAGTCCAAAGTTATTTGTTGGAATTGCAGTAAGCTTGGACACTTTCGTAAGGAGTGTAAGGAAGAAAATAAGAAGAAAAAGAAGAAATTTGATTCTAATTCTAAGTCTAAGAAGGAAGATGGTGATTCACTCATTGCAACTTTAGCCACTCGTGCAGGTAATGATTTGTGGTTAATTGGCTTAGGTGCATCTTTCCATATGACCCCTAATAGAGATTAGTTTTTTGAATATGAAGAATTTGATGGAGGTAAGGTGCACTTGAGTGATGATTTGCATTTAAATATTGTTGGCCATGGTAAAGTTAAGATCAGATTTCCTGATGGTAGAACAAAAAGGATTAATGGTGTGTTGCATATCTACGAGCAAACTAATAGATGTGGGTGTGCAGGTAGTCTTTTCTGATACAGGATGCAAGATGGTCAGAGGTGCTATGGTGATCACTAGAGGTGTCAGACTTGGCACACTATATAAGCTTGATGCATGCACCATTGAGTGCAATAGTACTTCGGTGAAAAGCAAGCCTATGACTACTTTGTTGGAAAAGGAGAGGGTTTCATTTTCAGTGCATGGTCGTGGCTTGTGGGTACCTAAGGGTGCTCTTTCTTTTGAATCAAAATTCCCTGTAGAGAAGAATATGTTATGGCACCAGAGATTAGGCCACATAGGAGAAAAGGGTCTAAGGACCTTGAAAATTAAAAACCTTGTTGAAAATTACATTTATGGTAAACGAAACCATGTTCAATTTTACTCAAGTTCTCATAAATCTTGTGGTGTATTGGATCTTATTCATTCTGATGTGTTTGGTCCTGTAGATGTTCCTTCCATTGGAAATTCCACATATTATGTTTCATTTATTGATGATTACAACAGAAAGCATGGGTATATTTTCTAAAGAGTAAATATGAAGTTTTTAGTCGATTTAAAGAATTTAAACCAATGGTTGAGTTGCAAACTAGAAAGAAAATAAAATGCTTGAGGACTGATAATGGTGGTGAATTTTTCTCTAATAATTTTTGATAGATTTTGTAAACATTATGGCATTCAGAGACAAAAGACAACTCCTTATCCTCCACAACAGAATGGAGTTGCTGAAAGAATGAACATTACACTGATGGAGAAGGCTAGGAGTATGCTTAGTGCTGCTAGTCTAGAACAAAAGTTTTGGGATGAAGCTATTGCCACTGCTTGTAACCTGATTAATAGGTCTCCTACATCAGCTCTTGTTGATAAAATGCCTATGGAGGCATGGTCGGGGCACAAGCCTTCACTAAGACATCTTATAGTTTTTGGTTGTGAGGCATATGCACATGTGCTAAAGGACAAGTGAACAAAGATAGAGAACAAGGATATGAAATGTATCTTCATTGGGTACAATTATGGTGTGAAAGGATACAAGCTTTGGGACCCTGTTGCACAGAAGGTAATATATAGTAGAAGTGTTATTTTTAGAGAAACTAAGCCTTCTTCTGTTACATTGCAGTCATAACAAAGTGAACAAAAAGATGTGATTCAAATCCCTTCTACGCATGAGAAAGTTGAATCGAGGCCCCTAGATAGAGAAGAAGTTGAGGAGAGCTCATCTATCTTTGAATCTTTGGAAGAGGAGGGAGAACCTCCAACTAAACTTGTTCGAAGGTCTACAAGGCATAGACAACCACCTGAAAGGTATTCACCTGATGACTGGAGATGTATTTTTGCTTTGAATACTAACATAGATGAACCTAGATCTATAGAAGAGACATTAGGTATGAATGATGCAGAGTCTTGGAAGATTGCTATGGATGAAAAAATGGTAGCTTTGAAAAATAATGATACATGGGACCTAGTGCCATTGCTTGAAGAACGAAAACCTGTTGGTTGCAAATGGGTGTTCAAGAAAAAGATTGGTTTAGATGGAAGTATTGAGAAGTACAAAGCACGGTTGGTTGCAAAAAGTTACTCTCGGGTTGAGGGTGTTGATTATGGTGATATATTTTCTCCTGTTACAAAAATGACATCCATTAGATTCTTTCTTTCTATTGCCGCTTCTTATGATCTAGAGGTTGAACAAATGGATGTGAAAATGACATTCCTTCATGGTGATTTGGAGGATATTTATATGACACAGCCAAACCACTACATGTTGAAAAGTAAAAGTAATTTGGTTTGTAAATTGAAGAAATCTTTGTATGGCCTCAAACAAAGTCCTAGGATGTGGTACCAGAAATTTGATACATATGTGTTGAGTTTGAGATTTGAGCGTTCTAAATCTGATCACTGTGTTTATTATAAATCTGATGATGATCATTTCCTGTTTATTGCATTATATGTTGATGATATGTTATTTATTGGTAAAGGGAATGAATGATTTCAGAACTAAAGTATCAACTTGTAGCTAAATTTGAAATGAAAGATCTTGGTGCAGCTAAACACATTCTTGGAATGGAAATAAGAAGAGATAGAGTGAACAAAAAATTATTACTTGGCTAGAGTAAGTATATCAATTCAATTTTATAGAGGTTTAACATGTAGGATTGTATACCATTATGTGTTCCTTTTATAGTTGGAACGAAGTTATCTGCTTCACAATGTCCAATATCCCCATCAAAGATGGAAGACATGAGCAGAGTGCCTTACCAAAGTGCAGTCGGAAGTTTGGTGTATGCTATGCTCTGTACTAGACCAGACATTGCCTAAGTAGTGGGAGTTCTTTCGAGATATATGTCTAATCCTAGTAGAGTTCATTGGGATGCAATTAAAAGAGTCCTCAAATATTTGTGAGATACCTCAGAGTATTCCTTGTGTTATCATGGTAATTTGATAGGAGACATGCATTCCCTTGATATTCATGGTTATGTGGATTTAGACTGGGCATGTGATGTTGATAGTAAACAATCCACCAATGCTTGCATATTTAATTTATTTGGTGGTGCAATCAGTTGGATGAGTAAGCGACAGGTTGTGGTTGCTTTGTCCACTACTGAAGCTGAGTATATGGCAGCTACTCATGCTTGTAAAGAAGCCATTTGGCTTAAGAAACTATGTTTAGATATCAGATTAAAACAAGGTGTAGTGATAATTTATTTTGACGGTCAGAGTGCGATCTACCTAGATAAGAACCCAACATTTCATGTCAGGACCAAGCAAATTGATGTACAATATCATTTTGTTAGAGATATGGTCGAGGATGATAGGGTGAAGCTAGTTAAGGTAGAGACTCTGATGAATGTTGCAGATTCATTGAGTAAGCCTATTAGCACATAGAAGTTTAGATGGTGTTTGGAGTCTATGGGACTCTTGACCCCTACCAATTAAATCATGGTGTTGATACTCCCTTTGCTCTTGCAAGATGTTCAACAAGTGGGAGAATGTTAGGAAAGGTGTCTCAACCTTGCAACTACAAAAGGTTACTATTCTTCCCAATTTTGGTCTTTTCGAATACCCTTTATCTTGAAGAATGGTTTAGAACTTTCAAAGTTTCAAAATGGGCTAAAAATGACAGGGCTTACTATTTTTAGTAACTCTACATTTGAGCTCAGATGGACTGAAATTTTTTCTAGAAGGTGCGCAACTATCAAGTAAAGATCTCGAGTGAGTTTCAACTCAAGATCATACCTGGATTGCAATATATTACAGTTTTCATTTTTGAAACTGCCGAAAAAGTTTTGAACTCATATTTGAGGCACTTAGAGGTCCCTAAACACCTCAAAATTTGTCGTAACTGGCGACACTAGTTATAGCTTGATAGCTCTCTTCACGAGTTTTTCGATGCATCAAATGGTTCGTCAATCTGACACTTGAATCAAAAGTTATGACCTCCGAAAGTTGGACCTCCTATTTTGGGAAATGAAAAACATGTTGGACACTTAAAAGAGCTGTAAAGGGGACAGTTACATGTGTTGGTGTGTGATTTGGCACATCACAAGGCATCTTTGATTGGAGATAATTTGGGCACCACTTTTGGGTGGTTTTTGGCACATGATTTTTTAATTACCATTGACGGTTTACTATATTGTATCTCCTATATATTATGAGCTTGAGATGGAGGTTGTATGTAAGAGTCTTATAGATGTTGAGTTGTCTCCGGATCTTTGGTTGGTTATACTCTTATGAAAGCTTGCTCTGCAAGTATATTGTAATCTTCTTGATTCCTGAATAATATATTGGGCGGATTTGGAGTGGGGTTTTTTCTCCCAAAAGGGTTTCCCCACATAATTATTGTGTTGTGGTATGATTGGTATTTGTGTTTATTTATGTAACTGTTGTAAAGATCTAAAAAGTTCTGCATATCCCTCCCCTCAAGATTAGTGTAGGAAGTCGTTCCGCTACCTTAGCTTCCTTACAAATATCAACACTTACCTCTACTTATTTTTATATCCAAGCATAGGCGTAGAAGATGGCACTGGAATTCCAACATTTGTAGAACCTTCTCAACTATTGTTGGACTGCTCCTTGTACCATAAGCAGAGTTATACCCAATAGCTTTACCTAGAGATCATTGCCACTGATTCCCTACTGACAAAGCCACTCATATAGCTAGAGCAACTTCTCACCTCCTCCTTCTTAGTGGAGGACCTAGAATCTTTCCTTGCAGTGGGAACCTTTTAGGCTGATGTCAAGTGATGCTAAGTTTTTTATTGTGCCTCTGCCACTAGGCTAGAGGTTGGTGTTGTTGCTCCTTGTTCAAGACTCTTAAGACTATTCAGAGGTCCTTGATCCTTCTTTTGATGAGCCATCCCTTTAGGTAGTTTCTTGGCAAGATGATTTCCATCCCCCTCCTTGTGGTAGTCTATGCTTAATGTGAATGTTTATTCAATGTGTTGTATTATGAGTTATAACCTTTAATTTTGAATATTTCTTATTTATATTTTTAGGCATCATACATATCTACATACCATTTTTTTTTAATTGAAGAAATGCAATTAAATACAAGGGAAAAAACAGTCTACAAGAGACTGTAAAAAAACTCCACAAATACTACAAACTTCAGCACAAAAACTTGTATACCTACTATTATATACTCACTTGTTTCATATCATGTTTATAAAAATGTTTCCAATTATTTATAAAATAGAGCTCATATAATTCTTCTCCGGTTATAGTATGAACCTACAATTTTATTTCTTTTTCTTGAAAGAGGGGAAAACTATAAAGAATTGCAAATTACAAATTTGCAACTAGGCCTTAAACAATTCCCTTCATGAAGTGGATAGCTGCCCAATAAATAATCTTAACGCCCATTTGTTCTGCACAATGACACATTTGTATTTAAGTACTTCAAATTGTGAATGGCAACTCCCAAGGTTTTCTTTAATCAGCAGCAGCAGCAACGCAGGACAGTGAGTCAGCAGAAGGCCCATCTCCCTGACATTTAAATTAATTTTCTTACCGTGGATAAATGTAATTTTAATTGGCAATGGCAGAGCAACAACTTGAAAAATGTGACTCATCCCACCTCCAGCTGGAGATGAGCATTGCCAAATTATGCGGTAAAAAATGACTCAACAAACATAGGGAATCCTACCACCTCCTCCTATAAATTTGAGACAGATCCCCTAATTATACACACAACATAAAAATTATCAGTGTTTCCTCAGCTTGTATACTCCCAAGGGCTAAGAAGTTCTCAATATTTGCATAAGCCAAAAGTCTTTGTAAGACCGCAATGGCTTCGCTTGGTGTTCCTGCAAGAAGGCTACTATTTGTATGCCTTCTGATGGCACTTGTTTCTCAGGTAATGATAGATTCTGCAGATAGGTTTCTCTTGGAAGCATGAATCTCTATCGTGGTTGAGTTGCAAACTAAAATATAGGAACATTGGGTTTTTTTTGTCAGAACTTTTAGAGGATTTTTGATATGGGTTCTGCCTAATTTAGTTTTGTTTCAAATGTTCTACTTAGATATGTTTCAGGGCATCTTTAAATTAGCTTAATGTGTTTTCTTAAGATGGAGTTAGGTCCATTGATTTCTAGTGATTTAGACTGCAGATGAGTTTTCATTTTGGGTTGGTTGGTAAAGTGAGCAAAAGGATCCTAAGACCCCATTATTTTGAGCATACAGAATAACACTTTCTGGATATTGTGGAATAGTTATTGAGCAGTGTTGTGGCTCGGCGTCCTTTGTGGATACTAATTATGAGAAAATAGAGTTTATGAGATATAAAACTCTTATTAATTCAAATTTCTTAATAAGATATCTGATGAAGATCAGACATTAAATCCTTAGTAGATGGTGAAGAAAGAATTATGAGAGAAGTGGTTTGTGGGATGCTTCTGAGAAAATACAGAGCTTAGTAAATCTTTACTGGTTTGTCAATAGTTACGTTGTAGTGGCCATTTATGACACATTAAAATTACTACTTATGAGGGAGGGGCTGTTTTTGAGAAGGGGCTGTCTGTGGCATGAAAACCTTACTACTTAGAATGCAATTTACATTGCAATGTGAAAGGCGGTTCACTACTTTTTTGATGCTAGAAAGTTCTCTTTCATATTACCTGATAATTTTCTAAAAGGTTTTTGTTCACATCAACGAATTTGAACTTACTGGTTTCAACACTAACACTCTCCTTCTGTATTATATTTTGGTAGCAGCAATTAATTTTGTGTCGCTAACCATAATCTGATCCTTTATCTGTATACACCACAGAGGTATATTGAAGTTGCTCGGGCTGTAAATTCAGAGGCACACCGCAGGCTTCTCCAGACCATTGGTATGTGCCCTCAAATGGATACACAAATAGATATTTGTCATCTAATATCTTAATATACATTAAGCAATTAATAAACTCAATGTTCACCTTCACTCTATGAAAGTTGGTCATTTCTTAATCGGAGTAGAGTTTTTCTTGGTGGGTGATTTCATAGATTAATGGTTGTTTGTGGGTGTGTTTCGTTTGCAGACTGCAAGGCTGCATGTACGGATAGATGTAAAGCAGCATCTCTCAATGACCGTTGTCTGAGAGCCTGCGGTACATGCTGTGCCAGGTGCAACTGTGTTCCTCCGGGGACATCTGGAAACAAAGAGCTCTGCCCCTGCTATGCCAACATGACAACCCATGGCAACAGGACCAAATGCCCTTAGACCACCATAACCTAATACCATATATGACTAGTCTTGTCTACTCGCATAGAGGGAAGCATATTATGCCTAGGTTGTATAAACATGGGTGTTTTTTTAATATGAAATGATGACTGGATGTTTTGTGGGTGGTAAAACATGAGGGCGCTCTCTATGAAATGATAATGATGTTTTGATGTAGATGTGTGCACTGTCCACTTAGACATTATTTAAGTAAAATGTAATAAGTGAAGTAGATGTATTGCTCTGTCCAGTAAAAAGTGTAGAGATTATTGTACCAAGTAGAATGAAATAAGCAGGGACTAGCTAGCTTCTCCTGTGAAAGTCAGGCTTGCTCCTTTCTCAACAAGGGTGTTGAGTCATTGCCAAAGCCTGGTACCCTGTCTCTCGGAGAGATTTTCTTGTCACTACCCTGCTGTAATGCAGATGTACTCATCTGGTTTTCTGAATGCATATATATTTATTTGCAACATAAACATTATTAATGCTACAATATCTTATTGTGTTTTATTATGGGTTTGGTAAGCTATGATGGTAAAGAAATTGTCAGGTACAGATGAGAGTTATAGTTCTGTGCTAAAAAGTAGCAGCAACCTGACAACTAGTTATATTGCGCCTCAAACTTGGATTTTTTATAATAAATAATGCCTTCATAGACATCAACTCTAAATTGGCTTGGGTTTCCTATAATAAATAATGCTTAATAGTCATTAACTCTAAATTGACTGTCTATGATAAATAATGCTTAATAGACATGAACACTAGTTTGTCTATGAAGTAATCAATACTCTAAATTGACTTTGCTATAATCAATCCTACTAATTATGAAAAACTTAAAATAAAAATGAACTTTCTATGATAAATAATGCTTTGAACACAAGTTTGTCTATAAAAAAATTAATCTTACTAATTATGTAAAAATTGAAAATAAAAATAAAACATAAAACCTAGAAGTTATGTGAGGAGTACAAAAAGGTGTACTAAAGAGAACTGCAAAAGTAAAAACAGAAGGGAACATTTAACTATGATTGAGCAAGCAATGCTTAATAGACATGAACACTAGTTTGTCTATGAAGTAATCAATACTCTAAATTGACTTTGCTATAATCAATCCTACTAATTATGAAAAACTTAAAATAAAAATGAACTTTCTATGATAAATAATGCTTTGAACACAAGTTTGTCTATAAAAAAATTAATCTTACTAATTATGTAAAAATTCAAAATAAAAATAAAACATAAAACCCTAAAGTTATGTGAGGAGTACAAAAAGATGTACTAAAGAGAACTGAAAAAGGAAAAACAGAAGGGAACAGTTAACTATGATTGAGCAAGCAAATTTCCAACTAAACCAATATTTGAAACAACATCTAATTGAAAGAGAAAAAAAAAGGAAAAAATGAAAAGAAACATCTTAACTATGATTGAGCAAGCAAATTTACAACTAACATTAATGAGAAATTTTAATTTTTTTTGTTGTATTGATCAAAGCAAGAATTACAAAGAACGAGCAGTCTTCAAGGGAGGAACAGCAGAAGAAAACAAGAGCACAAGATTAAAAAACTAAAATAGAAACATCTAATTATGATTGAGCAAACAAATTTACCACTAACATTAACGAGAATTTTTAATTTTTTTTTTGTTGTATTGATCAAAGCAAGAATTACAAAGAATGAGCAGATGAGCAGTCTTCAAGAGAGGGACAGCAGAAAAAAACAAGAGCACAAGATAAAAAACTAAAATAGAATTAATCTTGCAGTATTACTTATATACCCACAGTTTTTAATGTCAAGGCAAACCAGGGGAACTACTCTATTGTTTTCAACTAAAATAGAGTTCATCTTGCAGTATCACTTAGGCTATATACCCTTAGTTTTGAATGTCTCGGCAAAACAAAGTTGTTTTTGGTATAATAGAGTAGCGTCAGCTTCCCTTCTGCTTTTGAAATTCCTTGTGGTAGAAGGGTTTGTAAGCTAGGGATGGGTGGGATTCAAAGCAGCTAGTCATGATGAATCAGTTAATGCTTTGTCCTCGTCTGATAGGCATCCTTACCATGTACCTGTACATAAATTGGCTGAACACACAATTATTAGGGATGCCACAGGGGAAATCTCATTTTAGACTCCCAAGGACACTGATGCTGTTCTCACACCCTTCATGTGATACTGTTGACAGTGACCACTATATTCACTCACCCGGGAGGGAGGCCACTAAATATCATACCCTGCAATTCTAGGCAATTGAATGATATGTGCTGTCAGGCCACGTGAGTCTCAGACTGTAGCAACTGCTGCCCTAGGTGATTAATCGAACCTGCAAATTGATACAGTGGAAGTAGGGTTGTATATGTATACATTTAATTTTAATTGTGTTGGTATTAATAGGGGGAAAGATCAATACCCAATGGCTGAGATAGTATATGTGCATTTAAGGCCTAAAAGTTTCAAAATTTTAGCACTAGTTGTTGTGATTTTAAGGTTGTTAGTGTTGATTATATAGTACTAAATAATTGAATGAAATGTGCCTTTATATTTAAAAAACAACCAATCATGTGATGCCACATCATTGCACCAACAAAACATGACTTAATGCGCACCTATTGGTCCACCCTTTTTGGGGGGGAACTATTTGACATCTCAACAAAAAGCATGCGGATGTATGATGTGGCCCTGAAACCTTAGTTATAAACAAGAGGCCTTCCCAACAGGGGCCTTCCCAAGTAAGCTACCGTAAAAATTTTGGAGTGATTCAAAATTGCTACATATGATTTTGACTACTGGATCCTCTCTCCTATATATTTTAAAATTTTGCTGTCTTCATATTTGAAAAACAAATGTCTGATTTAAAAATACTTTTTAAATTATGTAATGAGTAGATTTTGAGCTATTATATTTTAAAAGTAATGTTTCACAAGAATTTATATTACATGAATAGTAATTTTTGTGAACACTATTATACCATTACATTTCACCTTTTATCACCACTCTAAATTACAGCTCTCAACATAATAATTATATTAATTTATAAATTTATTACTTAGATTGGAACATGTATTATATCTATCTGAATTAACAACATTTAAAAAGCTAAAATATATAATTCATAATAATAAAATATATTTTTATTTTAACTTAGATTTATTATAACATTTTTAACAAACAATTATAAAATTGAATTATCTATCTTTAATAAATTAAAACTTCAAAAATGATAAAATATGTTAAATTTAGGCTAACTAAATAATTAACTCAAATACATGATTAAATGCTCTTCAACTTCAACTGAAACAGATTATAAATAAGACTGCGTGTCAGTTAAACTCTGGGTAATTGATTATTTCTGCACCTAAAACCAAGGGAATCTTAAAAATGCAATTAAAACAGAGAAAAGGAATGGTAATAGATTAGGTAACTAGCAAGTATATCCTCCTCTTTGTCTTTTAGTCTCCTTTTCAGAGGACAGCTTGGACATACTGTAAACATCTTTTCAGTCAACCCACTCCATTGCTTTTGCCCCCAGAATGACAAGAACTCGCTATCAAACAAGATTTGACTCCAACTATTTTGTAAAACATGATCAGATATCATCTATATATGTTACCTAATCACAAATGTAATTCACGTGATTGGAGAAGAGAAAGAGAAAGGACACATATTCTTGAAATGGTTGAAATGGAAACCCATATTTGTACGACTTATATCCCTCCATCTTGCATACAGTTGTAGTCCATTTCTTAAATAGAGATTAGCTTCTATTTCTATTGAAGAAGTGATTTGGATATGGGCAGCGTATTTCTATGTAAAGATGATCCACAAGCAGGTTTGTGGAATGCATTATTATTATCATCAAGTACCTAGTAGAAGTTGATTGGAAGCTAAAAAGCTCGTTGAAAGGGACAGACTATAAGGAATCAATGTAAATGTGTAAGAAGAAAGTAATGTTTGATTGTATTGTTGATAGGAACAAGCATGTGTTCATAGTGACAAACAATTCATTGAGCGTGATCAATGTCTATATTATTATCTAATAAATCAACCACCATGTTACTTAATCTTAGAATATGAATAGATGTGATGGATTGTAAGACTTATTTAAGATACCTTTACTTCTACTAGATACGGAGCACTATTGATTTTTGGTGGACATGATTTATTGTTGTAATATTGATGTAGGTTGGAATTATATAGTGACTTTAATAAAAAAGTTAGGCATATTTTAAATAGTTTAGTTTAATAATGATAACATAAGTTAAAATATATATTTTAAATTGACATATCAAATAATGCAACTCACAAAATTTATGAATAGTAATGGGGATTTTTTATTATTCAACCTCCCTTGTGTGTTTTTCAAAATTGTTTTTTTTTTTAAAAAGGTGGTAAGCCACCCATATATTGAAAAAGAAACGTTTATACAATGGGACATTAGGAATGTATCATCTGGTAGTATATACCAAAAACTAAACTGCGATAGAGACCACAAGAAGAGGACCCGAGCACCCAAAACACAAAAAGTCCCAAAACAAAACATTAAAACAAAAGCATTTACTCGCCACCCAACCCCAAAGTATCCACCACCCCACTGGTCTCGGCAACAGGTTCACCATCAACCATTTGCTCTAGCTCATCTTCTGTGTCAGATTCCTCCATTGTCTAATCAGGATATTTGGGAAGGAGAGGAGCAAGGTCCACCGCATGGAGGCGAAGGAATCTTACTGACTTGAAGTGGGGTATTCTATGTAAAATCCCTTTCACTTAGATCTTTAAAAATCAAATTATCTTATTCTACAACATTTTCACATCTTCCTCCATTATTCCTTCTGCTTCCAAGAATAGATTTCATTCTTCATCCATGTATGAGATTACTATATGTTGTATAATATGAACTTGCACCTTTAGAAATGATATATGGAGCATATCATGAATTCTCCTTTTATTTAGGACATCAAGTACATAGACCACTTCCTCAGCCCTAATTTGAATCCTGTATGGTCCACAGTATTGTGGTTGGAGTATTTACATTCCTTGAACTCCTTTAGTGTTACTTTTTTGTATGGATGCAACTAAATGAAGTTATATATGTTGCTTCAAATATATGTTATATCATATATTGTTTTACAATTTGCTTCATTTGATTGAAATCATGTCCACTGAACCCTTCCTTGGTCGTAAAAATGTTAGCAACCTTAGGTTAATTGAAACATGCCTTGATCATAGAAATGAAATGAATTTATATGTAGTCAATTGACCTGCCACGATAACTATTTTATCCATGTCTTCAAATCATGGAAGGCATAAGAGAAATTCTATGGAGAAAGTTTCCCACTTTTAATTGGGGATGGAATTTGGTTACATTGAACTTGGGGATGAACACCCTTTAACTTTGTATCACTAACAAATGCCATATTTCGTATTAAATTATAGAGTGACATTTTTTAATGTTTTTCCAAAATATTTAATTAAACGTGATGTTTTTTATATTTTCCAAATGTAACAATGACTTAGAGATGGGAAGTCATATTTATACTCAAGTGCCTTTCACAACAAATGTGACATGTGCCTAAAATAAACATGGTATTTACAGACAATTATTCCATTTTTTATAGATGAATCTTTTCCCTTTTTACATCTAAAATTTCATATCTTAATTGAACTATGACAATGTCACATAATCTTGAAGATCTTATAACCATGAAAGTTTTCTAATGGAGATGGCATGAAATACATGTCATCCTAGTGGAAAGATACCATACATCTACCATCACATTTTATTTCCCAAGTTCTTATAGAGAATCTTAAATTCATACTCATGCAATTAATGTTTCTCCTATGTTAGTGGTCACCAAATCAATAGGTGCTTAAGGTTGACATGGTCAATTTTTATGAAGCTTTTTCTCCCAAATAAAAATTGAAACCACCTAGCCATTGCATGTAGAGTGGGCTATGATTCCTTTTTATAAATTGAGATAGGGTTACTGTAATATATAAAATTTGAATTCTAATATAAGATAAAACTTTTGTCACTAAGATCAAGCACCCTTGCTAAATGTAAAACTTAGCTATCTTGTGAAACATGGGATCGTCCTCAAACTTTAGGTAACTTATGGCGAAGATGAATCTCTAGAGAGAGTTGGTTCCCTTGATGGATCACCTAAAACTACTTCTTTGACAAGAAAAGGGATAGAAGATACTATGACTATAATATGGATCCTAGGAGGTGATGCTTAAAAATTTGTAAGACCTATACCAGTTGTTTCAACTCACAATTCTTCTCAACAAAAGGCTTTGCTCTATGCACAACTCAGATTTTAACAAGCTCACACGATAATGTTTCATATGAAGGTTAGATTTCACACTTATTGAAGGAAAACCAAGTCTCTTCACAACTACAAAATGTTGAAAATAGCCACACAACCTATGATCTGTATGAGTTTTGTATGTTTCTGTATAATAATGTTTGCAGATGAGACACAATTCAAGGATTGATATAGGATAATCACAAAAATTAGATCAAATCATTTCCAAAAAATATTCAACATATGAAATTTGAGAAGGCCAAAATACTACTTTATTGAAAAAATCAGAGTTTTCCTCTGTTACAAGTCTGAAAATGCTTGAAAAAATACCTAAGAAAAATAATTTTTCTTCAACTAAAGAAAAATCCCTAAAAAAACTGAGTTACAATGTTATTTTTCTTGCTGAGAGCTGTATGCTCAAAATTGTGATCTCAGTTGCCTGGGGTTGTCGAGTTAGATTTTTACGCGCACACGGACCCTAAATCCTTGCCATGGGGTGAACCACCACGTCACTCTCGTTCTCATGGAAGTAGCCAGTTGAGAGGAGGCGAGACATGGGGGTGGTCTGTCTCGTTGGAGAGCTGGACTTCGTAGAGGGGTCAGCCGTGGTCCTGGGGCCTTTGTTGTTGTGTGCTTGTGTCGATATTTTGTTCAATGATTGTGATTGTAAAGATAATCCTATGACCTAAAGGGTCACTAGTCAATCTTGTCCTGTTGGGGTTTCTGATGTTCCACCTTTGTGTGGGTAAGTTGTTCTCGTTGATGGCTTGTTGTCTTTCAAAGTATTGGATGAATGCTTGTCATAGCAAAAGTTGCCTATGTTCTTCTATTTGTTGGATGACTAGTGGATCATGTTGTGGTCACGGATGGATTTCCTCTACCTCATCGAGGATTACCCTCACCCACTCACCTCTTAATTCTGGGCACATTCATGAGCTGAGACAAGAGATAGGCATATGTGAGCTAACCTTGACTAGACCTAGGGTTTGACTTAAGGTTTTATTTCCCTAAGGTTTGATTATGTGTTGACCTCTTTTGACCTTGTGATGGAATCAAGAGTTTGTCCAAGTGGTTGACCATGGTTGACCTTGTGATGGAAGCAAGGGTTTGCAAATTACCTAAGTGTCTAATGTTTTTGTTCTTTTTTTGGGTTTTATGAATGCAATACTATATGAATGCAAAACTCGTTTTTGTGTTTTTTTTTGTGTTTTTGGAAATAAAAGATGCTTTTTAATCTAGGAATCAAAGAATGAATGCAAGCTACAATGAGTTTACCTAATGCAATTTAACTATGTTTTTGGGGTTTTTCGAATATTTGGAATGATTTAATCTAAGAAAGGAAACTACATGTAAATGAATTAAACTATGAAAGCAAATTAGTCTAAGAATGCAAGATCTAACTATCATATCAAGGAAAAAGTAATAAGATTATTGATCCCAAGAGCAATTTTAGTTATCTAATTACTACCAATTGACATAAAGCATAGAGAAACCTGAAATAAAGAAGACTTGTTGTTGAAAGATACAAAATAACTGAGAGGGGGGTGAATCAATTATATCAAAAACTTTAACTTCTTTAAACAAATTCACTTTCACATTTACTTACTTTAACTCCTTATTATGTCATGAAGATTAAACATGAATAGCATAATCAAAACCTAAACACATCAAGACCATACACACATGAAAACCATATTTTTTATGTGGAAAACCCTAAAAAGGGAAAAACCATGGTGAGTGTTATCTCACAATATAATGTAGTAACAATACCGAATAACAAAAGAGGCTCACTTCCAAAGGACCCACTTCCCAGGGCTCACTGCCAAGGGTGGCTCACTGTCGAGGGTTGGCTCACTATCATGAACTGATATAGTAGCATCTACAACATGCTTGAGTTCAATTCCATTGAAGCGCAATATATCTCCTCTGCTCTGCTTTGCTTTTACACTTTATCTTTGCATATTCGCAGAATCTCACCTCACTCACGAATTCATTACATACATTTATACCAATCATCAACCTTAGAATGTACATCAAGGTCGACATTACATACTACAACCATTGGAACTATCTCCAAGGTCGGCATACATACATAAATCAAATTAGGACTAGACCTAAACAAACTTATGGAGCAAATTAATGAAAGAGGAACACTTCACGGCTTATCTCAGATCCAAATACATCTTCACATGCCACAACATGCTTCCACAATCCATAAATCACCTCCACAACAAGTGTAACTAACCAGGTCGACCAGAACTAGTGCACACATCAAGAATACTTAGATACATGATTCCACGAACTTCATCATAGCTTCTTGATCAAGCACGCTCCTTCAATACATTCTGGAGACATCCATGAACAACATAGAATCACTTGGGAGCTGACAAATCCAACCACAATAGATCTCACTTGAAGACAACAAATATCACTTGAAGACACATCATAGATTGCTTCTCAATGGACACTGTCAAACTCTGTTAATCAATAACATGCTTTCTGAAGCACCAAATAACAAATCCTTTGGAATGAAGATAACTAAGGACCTTATAAACGTAAGTCCAAAATAGTAAGGCTAAAATCCAACCTGTAGAGAAATGAGCAAAATACTATCTCCCTATCACTCTGCAAACATTGCCAGGCACAATCTTCAAACTCGTGAATAGAACTTTTTATGCACAGTGATCCAAACCACCAAAATTTGGATTTAGCATCTTCAAACACTTTTCTAAAACATAGCCAAATCTCTCTGGTCTTCAACATAGATGAAATGCAGAGCAAAATACTCAGACAATGTTCTTAACACGACAACTTAATCAATCAACAAACATCAATATCAGAAGATACAGTTGGCACCAATGACAACACAAACATGTTGACATCAATGACACCACTAGTTAGCACATACTTGCAACAATCTCCCCCTTTGTAATTGATGGAAACATATGATGTGAAAAATTGAATAACATGTTCCTCCATCAAGACACAATTCTGCATCAGGACTCCCCCTTTCATTTTTACACATCTAAACTCTTTCTCCCCTTGAGTTTTTCACATGATCTCTCTCCCCCTTTGACATCAATGGGAAAGGGCATCACATCTCTTCTACTGCATATACTTGCACAATACTACTCTGATCAATCTGAAATCCTTTTTACTCCCCCTGACTGCAACAATCATCTCAAACCACTACCTACTCCCCCTAAGAGGTAGCCTAGTCCAAAAGGAGAAATGTACTTTGAAGCACACTGGATTGATGCATCTTCTTATGCATCTAGTTTAAGGAAGGAGGGGCAATAACCCCTAATTTTTCCTGAATATAATCAAATGTGTCTTTTAGAAGAGCCTTAATGAATATATCAACAACTTGATCTTTTGTATGCACTTACTCAAGCTTCACCTCATTCTCTGCAACTTTCTCTCTCAAAAAGTGATACTTAATTGAAGTTCTTTGAAATATTTATGGTTCTTGTGTTATCACAAAGAATAGGAATTGGCTCATCATACTCAACTTTGATATCCTTCAAGGTCTGTTTCATCCATAGCACCTGTGTGCAACATGATACTGCAACAATATATTCTACCTCTGCAGTAGACAAGGAGACTGATTCTTGTTTCTTTCTATGCCAGGACACTGCCCTATCTCCAAGGAAGAATGCACCTCCACTTGTGCTTTTCCTATCATCAGCACATCCGGCCCAATCTGCATCTGTATAGGCACTTAGGGAAAAGTCATTATTCTTAGGATACCACAAACCATGATCCAGAGTGCCCTTTAAGTACCTGAATATCCTCTTTACTACCATCACATGTGATTCTCTGGGATCTGATTGAAATATGGCCACAAGATAGATTGCATGCATGATATCTAGTCTGGTAGCAGTCAGGTAAAGTAGTCCTCTGATCATTGATCTGTACTTTCTTTGATCAACCTTAGGAGATTTATCATTCTTGCTCAATTTAAAGCTAATAACCATAGGAGTGCATACCGATTTAGAGTCCTCCATTCCAAAATTCTTTAACAATTCCCTGACATACTTTGATTGATAAATGAAAATGCCTTTATTAGTTTGATTGATTTGCAATCCAAGAAATAAGTTCATCTCACCACACATAGACATCTCAAATTCCTTTTGCATTTCATTTGCAAATTTCTTGCACATCTCTTCATTTCCACCAAATATGATATCATCCACATAGACTTCAATAATCAAGATTTGATCTTTACTTTCCTTGATATACAAATTACTATCTACGGACCCTTTACTAAAACCCTGATGCAACAAATATTTATCTAGTCTTGCATACCAAGCTCTGGGAGCTTGCTTCAATCCATACAAAGCCTTCTTTAACTTACATACCATGTCTGGTTTGTCTAATAACTAAAACCCATCTAGTTTCTCTATGTAGACCTCTTCTTCTAGCTCACCATTTAGGAAGGCAGATTTCACATCCATTTGATATACCTTGAAATTTTTATGTGCTCCAAATGCCAAAAATAGTCTGATAGCTTCCATTCTTGCCACTCGAGCATAGGTCTCTTTGTAATCAATTCCTTCCACTTGTGAGTAGCCTTTACACACAAGTCTTGCCTTGTTTCTCACAACTTCTCCAACTTCATTCAATTTGTTCCGAAAAACCCACTTTGTTCCAATCACATTCTTGTTTGTAGGTCTAGGGACAAGTTCCCAAGTCTTGTTCTTCTCAATCTGCATTAATTCTTCTTTCATTGCCTTAACCCATTGTTCATCATTGCATGCTTCATTTACTGTCTTAGGTTCCACCTTTGAAAGTAGACAGAGATTTACTTGTTCTTCTATAGTCCTGCTTCTTGTCATCACACCTTTCCTTTTGTCACCAATAATCTGATCTTCAGAATGATCTCTTTGCACATACCTAGGAGTTTTAATAGGAATTCTTATCAGAGCTTTAGCTTGAACTTCTTCTTCTTCCGAAGCAGCTTGCATTTCAGTTTGAACTTCATTTTCTTTATCTTTTTCAACCTTTTTTGTATTAGCAGATCCATTTGACTTATATCCATCTGGTTGAATATCTTCATCTACCTTCACATTTGCACTTTCAATGATTTTTCTCAGTCTTTTGTTATAGCACCGGTAAACCTTTCTCTTAGTAGAGTACCCAAGGAATATGCCTTCATCACATCTAGCATCAAACTTTCCTAATTCTTCATTTCTTCTAATGTAGCATTTGCTTCCAAAAATTTTGAAGTATTTGACAGTAAGAGTTCTACCATACCACAGCTCATAAGGTGTCTTTGTTTCTTTTTCTCTAATTTGCACTATGTTTCTTTTGCTCTAATTTGCACTATGTTCTAAATGTAGACAACAGTGTGTATTGCTTCTTTCCAATATACTTCCGATAGGTCTGCTTCCTTGATCATTGTTTTGGCAGCTTCTTGAACAGTTCTATTCTTCCTTTCAACTACTCCATTTTGTTGAGGAGTCTGAGGGGTAAACAAATGTCTCTTTATTCCATGTTCTTCACAAAAAGCATTGAACTCACTTGACGTAAAATCACCACCTCTGTCAGATCTTAAACACTTGATTCTCATATCCAACTCATTTTCAACCATAGCTTTGAATGCCTTGAACTTGTCTAGTGCTTTTGCTTTTTCTCCAAGGAAAGTAACCCAAGTCATTCTTGAAAAATCATCAATAAGAAGCATGAAATACCTTTCACCTTGCAGACATCTTGTTCTTGTAGGACCACATAGGTCTGTATGCACCAAATCCAACAAACCGGTAGAGGATTGTTCTTTTCTCTTGAAAGTAGTCTGTCATCTTCCCAAACTGACATTATTTGCATATAACATTTGCAGGCTTCACAATCTTAGGCAGGTCTCTTATAGCTTGAATAGTGCTTATTCTCACCAGATTATTAAAGTTAATGTGACACATTCTCCTATGCCATAGCCAACTTTCATCTGTCTTAGCCAACAAACAACAATTTTTAGTACCTTTCAAATGATAGACATTACCATGAGTCTTCTTACAAGCAACAATTAAGGTTCCGGAGCTTTTCCTTATCTCATACCCCATTGTCCTTGAACACAAGATTATACCCTTTGTCACACATTTGTCCAACACTTAGAAGATTATGCTTATTGAAATGCACAAGACAATTGAGAGGGGGGGGTGAATCAGTTGTAACAAAAAATTAACTTCTTTCAAACATCAACACATTAACCACTCAATTATGATTTAACCATGAAAGAATATAATCAGAAACTTGAACACATTCACACATCCAACACATGAGACACCAGATTTTTATGTGGAAAACCCAATGAGGGAAAAACTACGGTGAGTGTTAGCTCACAATATAAATGATATATCAAAATTTACAACAAGGCTCACTGCCCATAATTCTCACTGCAAAAGAAGGGGCTCACTGCCAATGGGGTGGCTCATTACCAGTGGGTGGCTCACTGCCAGAGTTGGTAAACTGAGATAGTATCATCTACACTATTCCAAGGTTTAGTTCCATTGAAGTGTAATAAATTTCCTCTGCTCTACTCTACTTTTTCACTTCGCCCTTATCTTCGCATCTTCACTTCCTCATCCATCATTCATGATTTCATTACATGTATTTATACAATTCATCAACCTTGGAATGAACATCAAGGTCGACATTACAATCATCAACCATTGGAACAATCTCCAAGGTTGGCATACATACATACATTAGAATAGGTCTGAACATAAATGGATTTATGAAGGAAAAGAATGAATGCGGACCACACCACACCTTAGCTAGAACTCAAATGCAATCTTCCACGCTACAACATGCTATCACAAACTCCAAAGTATAATTGCAAGTAGTGAAAACAACCAAGTCGGCTAAAACTGGTGTTAACACTAAGACCTGTAGGAACACGCTTCATGCACGATTTGGATTACACTTTGTAGACCAATCAAAAGGTAGAAACATGATCTAGGGACATCCACAAGCATGTTACAATCATAGAGAACTTCCGCACAACCCCCAAACATTCTATCCAGAAGATTCTTCAAACCAGAGCACTTAAACATTACTGTCGGCCACTGTCATAAAGGAAAGATTGCTTGCGGAGCACCAAATCATGAACCATTTGAACTGAAGGTACATAACATCATTACAAACTTAATTCCAGAACTGTAGATTGTAAAACTTAAATGTGGAGAAATGCGGAGCAGAATACATTTTCCCTGTCACCATTGAACACTCAGAAAAATAGTTTTTACTCTGGTGATCAGAACTCACTCAAATCTTCATTCCAGAGGCTCAAACTTGAAACATAACAACTACATGCATCCCTTATCATATCTTCCAAACCGCAGATAAATATATTCAATCTACATGATTTGCGGAGCAAAACACTACACTGTTCTTCTCAGATACTTGCTCAAGCTCATTCAAATAATTTCCTTAGATGCTGACTTTAGGTGTTGACATCAATGACAACACTTACTACTCATATTTGCAACAATATCCCCCTTTATCATTGATGGCAACACATGATGTGAAAAACCATCAAGACACAAACTTGCTTTGCTTCTTTGCTCCCCCTTACTTTATGCTTTCTCTGACTGCAACTTTCTCCTTAGGTTTTTCACATGAACTTCTCTCCCCCTTTGACATCAATGGCAAAGGGTGCCAGGTATTTTCTCTCTTAGTTATCAAGGCTCAATTCAGACCTTACTGTTATTGCACTACTCCCCCTGTCATCAACACCACAACACTTACTGCTCTTAATCAGGAACTCATATCAACAACATCTACCTGCTCCCCCTGAGAGGTAGCCTTCAAAACATCAATCCAGATCAAAGAATGAGACTTTGGGCACTAGTGGACTGATGCACTTCCTATGCATCTTAGTTTAGAGCAGGAGGGGTAATAACCCCTAACTTTTCCCTGAGATACTCAAAAGTATCCTTAGGCAGAGGCTTAGTGAAAATATCTGCAATTTGATCCTTTGTAGACACATATTCCATCTTTACTTATTTTTGTTACCTTTTCTCTTAGGAAGTGATACCTTATTGATATATGCTTTGTTCTTGAGTGCATCACTAGATTCTTTGAAATGTTTATAGCACTTGTGTTGTCACAAAAGATTGAAATTGGTTCTTCATACACAACTCTTATATCCTTCAATTTTTGCTTCATCCAAAGTACTTGAGTACAACATGTTGCAGCAATGTATTATGCTTCTGCAGTAGACAAAGAAACTGATTCTTGCTTCTTGCTCAACCATGAAACCAATCTGTTACCTAAGAGGAAAGCACCTCCACTTGTACTTTTTCTGTCATTAGCATCTCTAGCCCAATCTGCATCTATATAAGCACTAAAAGTGAAATCAGTATCTTTGGGATACCACAATCCATAGGCTGAAGTGCCTTTTAAATACCTCATGATCCTCTTGACTGCCATCACATGTGACTCTCTAGGATCTTCTTGAAATCTTGCTACAAGACAAACTACATGCGTTATGTCTGGTCTGGTATGGGTTAGATAAAGCAGTCCTCCTATCATAGACCTATTCTTTTTTTGATTAGTCTTAGGTGATTCATCATTCTTGCTCAGCTTGCAACCAATTACCATAAGAGTACATACTAGCTTAGAATCCTCCATTCCAAACTTCTTTAACAGTTATTTCACATACTTGGATTGAGAAATGAAAATTTCTTTTTCTGATTGAGTAATATGCAGCCCTAGAAAGAAATTCATTTCACCAAACATAGACATCTCAAACTCTGTTTGCATTTCCTCTGCATATTTTTTACACATACCTTCATTGCCTCCAAAGATAATATCATCAACAAAGACCACAACAATCAGAATTTGATCATCATTAATTTTGAAGTAGAGATTATTGTCTGCAGTACCTTTTCTAAACCCTAATTGCAGCAAATACTTGTCTAGCCTTGCACACCAGGCTCTAGGAGCTTGCTTTAGTCCATACAGGGCTTTCTTCAATTTACATACCATGTCACCTTGGTTTGATGACCGAAATTCTTCCAGTTGTTCAATGTAAACCTCTTCTTCCAGTTCTCCATTCAAGAATGCAGACTTTACATCCATTTGGTACACTTTGAAATCTTTGTGTGCTGCAAATGCCAAAAACATTCTTATTACCTCAATCCTTGCCACATGAGCATAAGTCTCCTCAAAGTCTATACCTTCAACCTAAGAATATCCTTTGCATACCAGTCTTGCTTTGTTTCTTAAAACTTCTCCATTTTCATGCATCTTGTTTCTGAAAACCCATTTGGTTCCAATCACATTCTTATCAGTAGGTCTAGGGACCAATTCCCAAGTTTGATTCTTTTCTATCTGCATTAGCTCTTCTTCCATAGCTTTTACCCAACTTTCATCTTTGCAGGCTTCACTTACAATTTTAGGTTCAATCTGTGAAAGTAAACAGTAGTTCACCTGTTCCTCTACAACTCTTTTCCTTGTCAATACCCCTTTGCTTTTGTCACCAATACTGATCTTTAGAATGATTAATCCTTACATACCTGGGAGTCTTAACAACACTTTCCAGAGCCTTTTCTTCTTCAACTTGACTGTCCTTTTGTTCCACCTTTTCTTCATTGACTGTAACAACAGGTTCATCTAATTCATAGCCACTCAGATATGATGTTCTTTCTTTGTCTTTATCAACCTTCACATTAGCACTCTCAATGATTTTTCTTAGTCTCTTATTGTAGCACTGGTAGAACTTATTCTTAGTGGAGTATCCAAGGAAAATTCCTTCATCACACCTAGCATCAAACTTGCATAACTCTTCTTCTCTTTTGATATAACATTTTCTTCCAAAAACTTTAAAATATTTCACTATAGGGACTCTTTCATACCACAATTCATAAGGAGTTTTAGTGCCATTACCATTGACTTGAACTTTATTTTGAATGTAGACATCAATATGTATAGCTTCTCTCCAATACACTTCCGATAAGTCTGCCTCTTTCATCATTGACCTAGCAACCTCTTGAATTGTCATGTTCTTTCTTTCAACAACTCCATTCTATTGAGGAGTCCTAGGAGTAGACAACTGTCTTTTTATCCCATATTTTTCACAAAAGATATTGAATTCATTTGATGTAAACTCACCTCCTCTATTAGACCTTAGGCATTTGATCCTCAATTCTAACTCATTCTCAACCATTACCTTGAAATCTTTGAACTTATCTAGAGCTTCTGATTTATCTCTCAAAAATGTGACCCAAGTCATTCTAGAATAATCATCAATAAGCAACATAATGTACCTATCTCCTTGTAGACTTCTTGTTCTTGTAGGACCACACAAATCTTTATGTACCAGCTCAACCAATCTAGCAAAAAATTGTTCTTTACTTTTGAAACTTGTCCTTGTCTATTTTTCCAATTAACATTCCTTGCAAATAGTATTAGGAGGCTTCACAAGCTTAGACAGATCTCTCATAGCTTGTATAGATCTTATCTTCAACAAGTTGTCAAAATTGATATGACACATCCTTCTATGCCACAACCAACTCTCATCTGTATGAGCCAACAAACAACAATCATTAGTTCCTTTCAAATGATAAACATTATCGTGAGTCTTCTTACCAGTAGCAATCATTGTTCCAGAGATTTCCATGATCTTGCATCCATTGTCCTTGAATCTCAAATCATATCCTTTGTCACACATCTGACCAACACTTAAAAGATCATTATGCTTTAAACCCTTCACATATAGAACATCATCTGTGTTATGCTTACGATCAAAAGAAATAGATCCTCTTCCACAAATCTTACTAGCTGCATTATCTCCAAACCTAACTAGTCCTCCATCATACTTTTCTAGACTTACAAACTTACTTTTATCACCGGTCATGTGATGTGAACATCCATTGTCAATAATCCATTCAATCTTATCTTTCTCAACCTAACAGACAGACATGACACTCTCTTCCACTATTTTTCTTCCTTCACATTGCTAGAAGGATTAGTGGTCACATTTTCTTCCTTAATGGCAATAAACAAGCATTCATTTGCACTAGTATCATCAAACTCATCATCTGTCACACCATCATCATCAAAATCTCTAACATAATAGCATTTCTTTATAGTTCTCGGTCTACTTTCAAATTTCTTCTTACCTCTCTCAATTCTCTCCGGATACCTGGAGGCATAGTGACCAATTTTACCACAAGAAAAACATTTGAATGGTAATTTACCTTTGAACTTATTGGTACTTCTTTGAATTATGTCCACAAAGTTGGATTCAATCTCATCAAGGTCATCATCAGATTCCATAGCATACTTTTGAGCTCTTGAAGTTTTTTTTGAAGTGTTGGCTTTGAAAGTAGTCTCAGTCTTCAGCAGAGCATTGTCGAACTCTCTCATCTCAAAAGCAGTAAGATTCCCAAAAAATTGATGCTTTGTAATCTTGTTCACACTCATAACTTCTTCAATTTCTAACACCTTGTGACTATAGGATTTAGGCAAAGATCTAAGAATCTTCATCACAACCTTATTTTCATCAATAGTTCCTCCAAGACCTTTGATTTCATTGACAATTTCATCAACCTTTTGCATGTAGATTGTTATGTTCTCATCTTCACTCATCTTCAGGGCTTCATAGCTCGCCTTTAGGTTTTGTAATTTGGCACTCTATACATAATCATCTCCTTCATATAAATTTTTCAACTTAACCCAGATCTCATGAGCAGTTTCCATATCCATAACTTTCACCAACTCAGTGTTAGATAAGGCATTTAATAGAGTATCTCTATCTTTTCCATTTAACTCATACTGTTTGACTTCATCTTCAAATGATGGACCATTTGGAGGAAGAGTATACTTGGTTTCTGCCATCTTCCAGACACTATAACCAAGAGAAATGAGATGACTTTTCATTCGTGCCTTCCATAGAGTATAGTCCGTTGAGTCCATCAAACTGCAGAGACTCCTTATGCGCCATCCCAGATCTACCTCAAGCTGTTAGGCTTTCTTCCAAGGAACCCTCACTCTGATACTAATTATTGAAATGCACAAGATAACTGAGGAGGGGTGAATCAGTTGTAACAAAAACTTAACTTCTTTCAAACATCAACACATTAACCACTCAATTATGATTTAACCATGAAAGCATATAATCAGAAACTTGAACACATTCACACATTCAACATATGAGACACCAAATTTTTACGTGAAAAACCCAATGAGGGAAAAATCATCGTGAGTGTTAGCTCACAATATAAATGATATATCAAAATTTACAACAAGGCTCACTACCCAGAATGCTCACTGCAAAAGAAGGGGCTCACTGCCAATGGGGTGGCTCATTGCCAAAGTTGGTGAACTGAGATAGTAGCATCTACACTATACCAAGGTTCAGTTCCATTGAAGCACAATAAATTTCCTCTACTCTGCTCTACTTTTTCACTTCACGCTTATCTTCACATCTTCACTTCCTCATCCATCATTCATAATTTCATTACATGTATTTATACAATTCATAAACCTTGGAATGAACATCAAGGTTGGAATTACAATCATCAACCATTGGAACAATCTCCAACGTCGACATACATACATACATTAGAATAGGTCTGAACCTAAATGGATTTGTGAAGGAAAAGAATGAATGCAAACCACACCACACCTTAGCTAGGACTCAAATGCAATCTTCCATGCTACAACACGCTATCACAAACTCCAAAGTATAATCACAAGTAGTGAAAACAACCAAGTCAGCTAAAACTGGTGTTAACACTAAGACCTGTAGGAAAATGCTTCATGCATGATCCAGATTACACTTTGCAGACCAATTAAAAGGTAGGAACATGATCTAGGGACATCTGCAAGCACGTTACAATCACCAAGAACTTCTGTACAACCCCCAAACATTCTACCCAAAAGATTCTTCAAACCGAAGCACTTAAACATTACTGTCGACCACTGTCATAAAGGAAAGATCGCTTGTGGAGCACCAAATCATGAACCATTTGAACTGAAGGCACATAACATCATTACAAACTTAATTCTAGAACTGCAGATTGTAAAACTTAAATGCAGAGAAATGTGGAGCAAAATATATTCTCCCTGTCACCATTGAACACTTAGAAAAATAGTTTTTACTCTGGTGAACATAACTAACTCAAATCTTCATACCGGAGACTCAAACTTGAAACATAGCAACTACAGGCATCCCTTATCATATCTTCCAAACCGCAGACAAAGATATTCAATCTATAGGATATGCGGAGCAAAACACTATACTGTTCTTCTCAGACACTTGCTCAAGCTCATTCAAATAATTTCCTTAGATGCTAACTTTAGGTGTTGACATCAATGACAACACTTACTTCTCATACTTGCAACAATGCTTTAAGCCCTTGACATAAAGAACATCATCTGTATAATGCTTTCCATCAAAGGTAATTGATCCTTTTCCACAAATCTTACCAGCTGCATCATCACCAAACCTAACTAGTCCTCCATCATATTTTTTAAACTTAACAAACTTACTCTTATCTCTTGTCATATGATTTAAACATTCGCTATTCCTTTTCAACATGAAATGCAGACAACTCTCCTAGACTTCCTTCTCACAGCTTGCAAGATTAGCAGAAACAAGTTCTTCTCTAAGTGCAATAAACAAGCATTCACTACTATTACCATCATTAGAATCAGGTTGACTATCAATTACACCATAATCATCTCTAACATAGTAACTCTTTCTTAACGTCTTTCCTTTACTTTCATTGTTTTTGATCTTCAAAGCTCTATCAGGACATCTTGAAGCATAGTGACCAATTTTACCACAATTGAAACATTCAGAAGGTAACTTGCCTTTGAACTTTCCTTTGCTGCCTCTTTTTATTCTGCTTGCAAATTTTGCCTCAATCTCTTCAAAATCTTATTCATCTAATTCCATAGCATATTTATCTGATCTAGTAGTTTTTTCTTCCTTGGCCTTGAAAGCAGTCTCAGTTTTCACAGGGCCATCAGTAGTACCAAACTCTCTCATCTTAGAAGTACTTAGTTTACCAAGCAATTGATCTTTTGAAAGTTTTCCCATGTCAAACAATTCTTCAATGGTAGATACCTTGTGACTATAAGATTTGGAAAGAGTTCTGAGTATCTTATCTACAACATCCTCATCCTTTTATTTTCTACCAAGACCCATGATGCTGCTGAAAACTTCATCAATCTTCTATATGTAACTTGTTATGTTCTCATCTTCAGTCATTCACATGGTTTCATATGTGGTCTTCAAGTTCTGCAACTTAGCCTTCTTGACAGATTCATCACCTTCATACTTTTTCTTCAATTTGTCCCAAATCTCATGAGTAGTTTCCATATCCACAACTTTTTCCATTTCAGTGTTAGACAGGGCATTTAATAGAGCATTTTTAGCTTTATGATTAGTCTCAAAATCTTTAATATCTTCATCAGACTGTGGACCACCTTTAGGTACTGTGTATTTATCTTTGACCATCTTCCAAACATTATAACTAATAGAAATAAGATATCTTTGCATTCATACCTTCCAGTAGGCATAGTTAGATCCATCAAACTGAGGAATATCTTTCTTGTGTGCCATCCCAAATCTACCTGAAGTTGTTAGGCTTTCTTCCAAGGAACCTTGCTTTGATATCAATTGTTGAAAGGCACAAGTCAACTAAGAGGGGGGGGGGGTGAATTAGTTGTATCAAAAAATTTAACTTCTTTAAACAAAATCACTTTCACATTTACTTACTTTAACTCCTTATTCTGTCATGAAAATTAAACACGAATAGAAGAATCAAAACATAAACACATCACCACCATACACACATGAACACCAAATTTTTTATGTAGAAAACCCTAAAAAGGGAAAAGCCATGATGAGTGTTAGCTCACAACATAATGTAGTAACAATACTGAATAACAAAAGAGGCTCACTGCCCAAATGAAAGGCTCACTGCCAAAGGGTGGCTCACTGCCCAAATGAAAGGCTCACTACCAAAGGGTGGCTCACTGCTAGGGGTGGCTCACTGCCAAGGGTTGGCTCATTGCCGAGGGTTGGCTCATTGCCATGAACTGATATAGTAGCATCTACAACATGCCTGAGTTCAGTTCCATTGAAGCGCTACATATCTCCTCTGCTCTGCTCTATTTTTACACTTTATCTTCGCATATTTGCACAATCTCACCTCACTCACAAGTTCATTACATACATTTATACCAATCATCAACCTCAGAATGTACATAAAGGTCGGCATTACATTCTACAACCATTGGAACTATCTCCAAGGTTAGCATACATACATAAATCAAATTAGGACTAGACCTAAAAAAACTTGTGGATCAAATGAATGAAAGAGGGACACTTCACAGATTATCTCAGATCTAAATACATCTTCTCACGCTACAACATGCCTCCACAATCCACAAATCACCTCTACAACAAGTGTAACTAACCAGGTCGGCCAAAACTAGTGCACACATCAAGAACACTTAGATACATGCTTCCAAAAACTTCATTATAGCTTGCGGATCAAGCACACTCCTTCATTACATTTTGGAGACATCCACAAACAACATAGAATCACTTGGGAGCCAACAAATCCAACCGCAACAGATCTCACTTGAAGACAACAAAAATCACTTGAAGACACATCACAGACTGCTTCTCAATGAACACTGTCAAACTTTGTTAATCAATAACTTGCTTTCTGAAGCACCAAATAACAAATACTTTGGAATGAAGATAGCTAAGGACCTTATAAACTTAAGTCTAGAACCACAAGACGAAAATCCAACCTATGGAGAAATGCAGAGCAAAATACTATCTCCTTGTCACTCTGCAAACATTGCCAGACACAATCTTCAAACTGGTGAATAGAAATTTTTTTGCACAACGATTCAGACCACCAAATAATGGATTTAGAATCTTCAAACACTTTTATAAAACATATCCAAATCTCATACTCTAGTCTTCAACACAAAGGAAATGTGGAGAAAAATACTTATACAGTGTTCTTAACATGACAAATTAATCAATCAACAAACAACAATATCAAAAGATAGAGTTGGCACCAATAATAATAAAAACATGTTGACATCAATGGAAACACTAGTTACAACATACTTGCAAAACTTGTGATCCTCCACTACCCTCAGATTTCCTTGTGTGGCAACCTCGTATCCTCTTATAGCAAAGGGGAATCCTCTTGCTGACAAGATGACAAAGGAAGCGAAAGAAGATTTAGAAGCTTTGCAAAGAGAGCTCAATGAGAGCTATTGATGAGCACGATGGCTTGATTTGAGTAGTGTATGGACGTGTGATGAGCTTTATGTGAAAGTTTGATGAGAAACAAACAAAATATAAAGGATCTTATGTCCTGTATGAGCATGAGAATGTTGAATGTGGAGAGCAATAACTTGCAAGAGACTGTGTGCACAAATGAAATTGGCTCCCTTTGTGCTTGAGGGAGGGGATATTTATAGGTTAGAAGAAGGGATGAGAGGTGAGGAAGAAGGAGAGTTAACTCAATTTGATAGGAGAATTAACATAGAGGATTCAAGAGTGATCTAGGTTAAAATTGGAGTGATCTACCCAGTAAAAGCTTATCACTCAAGAAGAAGTGAAGAAGAAAGAGTGCATGGGAATGCATGATTTGTTAATTTTAGATGAAATGGAGCTAATTATATATGTGTGGGTGCATGAAATAGTTAACTCTATATTAGGCTCGAAAATCCATGCAAACAAGAAGAAAAATGGGCAAAAATATAGCTTTTCTGAGTTAGAAACTCGAGTCTTTCCACGGCTAGAAACGTGACATGGTTGCATAGGGGTCACCCCTTTCACCAGTTAGGTCACTCAAGGGGCAACCCATGGGAGACCCTAAAGGGAAGGCACCTGGGTGGTCATTCATGATGGGAGATGGAAGAGGAGGAGAAAAGAAGGGGTTTTTCCTCTGGAAACAGGTCAGTCATGTGCAAGAATCCAAATCTCCACTTGCAAAGCAGGATCTCCTGGTGGGAGATTTGGATTGGTTGAGTCAAACTGAAAAATGAAAGTGGGAGATGGCTAGGGGGACCTCTAGAAGGCTCCTAGGGGGTGGAGAAGATGGAAAACATTGGGGAAAGGTGAAAACTCACCTACAAGACGCATACTAGGCTTAGGAATAGGGTTGCAAGCTCAGAAAACACAAATTGACAAGTGTCAAAAAATGCCGACAAAAAAGAGAGAAAATGACAACAGGGAAACCACACAAGATGAAAGAGAAGACACTTCAACAAGAGAATTGTTGTTGAGAGGATATTATTTCACGCTTACATGTACGTGACAAGGATTAAAAATCATCATAGGGGTCCTCGTGGAGGCTGTGCGTGATTTTTGTGCTTACATATTTGGTCCCTTGGGGATAGTAGTCTACATGAAGGGTAGGTATTGTTCCTGAACTAGGCCTTAACTGTTGTCAATTTTCCCAGAATTGTACCTACAATAACCAGTGTTAGCTCGGCATCTGAATATATCAAAATGAATAATGAAAATTAAGATGATGAACTTACCATAGATCGTGAGATTTCTACTAGTTGTTTGCCTTTATCGGTGAGAGCGGTCAGAATGAATGCACGTAAAACAATGCATGAGAGATGCATTAAAAAAAAACTAATATAAGAATGCACAAAAGAAACTAAGCTAAGGGTAAGCAAAGCAAGCAAATTAGTGAGATTTGAGTGAATTGATGACAAAATTGATCATGTGAACAGTTGTTGGGTAGATATCATCGAGGAGATTGCGAAGATGGATGCCTCTTCTTTTGCCACTAAGAATTAGGTTCGCAAACAGTAAAAAACCCTTCTCTAAACCCTAGGTTGAATTTTGTGAAAAATCTCTTAAAATTTTCTATTTTGGGGAATTTTTTTGTTGCATTGTCTTTTTTTCATCGTTTAGAATAGGATCGATCTTTTGTTTTATGAAATTGGCTAAGAAACAAGGATTTTAGAGCTTTAGTTTGGGGGATCTCCATATAGGGTTGCCCCTTTTGTCAGGCAGGTCACCCACGGGGAGATTTGGTTGACAACAAGGTCTCCCAAGGGGAGATCTTGCTAACAACAGGGTTGCCCAGGGGGAGATCCTACTGACATGTGGGTCGCCCGGGGGGAGATCTAGTCTGATGAAAGGGGAGACCCTGATAGATCAATTCTATCCAAAATTTGATTCTTTCTAATGTTTACTTCACTCTATTTAAATCTAATTTGACTACTGTACTCGCCTGTTTATTGCAATTTTGATGGTTTATACACTTTTTTTTGTTGGATTTTCTACAAGTTTTACGATTTTTAAGATTTTTGCGAGTTGACAAGATCTAATCTAAAGCTCTTTTCTAATTTGCAGGACATGCACATTCGATGGAATTCTTGCTGAGAGCAAGTGTGGCTCTCAGAGATGTTTTTTTCATTGAGTGATGATGATCATGTCATCTTGAGGAGAGCGGGGTTAGCTAGAGTTTGTCATGTGCCAGTTATTCATCCTGTGGCACGCATCTGTTGTGATATCCAAATGTATTGAGATGTAGATAGGAACACATTTAGGTTCCCACAGGTTTCAGGAGAGTGGACTATCACTCTTTTCAATGTTTACCATATTCTTGGAGTTCCTGTGAGAGGGTATCCTCTCGTCCTACCTACTAGTGAGTCTTTTGAGGACAAGGTTTCTTGGGCATAGTTCATGGGGGTGAATCACCTCGAGGATCACATAGGAGTTCAGCTTACCTCTATGCCACAACTTCGTATTCCTCATTTGAGGAAGTTCTTGATTAGCTTGATTGCATCGAGGCTGTCAGGAGAGAAGGCCTTAGCTCACTTGAGATGGTGTTGGGCACCAATTATACAAGGTCTTGAGTAGGGAAGAGTCTACGCTTGGGGGCTAGACATTTTGGCCATGGTATACAAAGATTTCTATTGCATCACACAATGAGGGGCTCTAGCTTTTAGCCATTCTTCTTTGATTGTGACTTGGATCTTTGAGCACATTAGGCCTTATCAGAAGCTGGTTCTAATTCCTGATAGGTGACTATCGAGAGCAACTAGGTGGATCCAGGTGGGTCAGTTTGATAATTCTCTGTGTGTTGTGGCTACTCTTATAGATGATGACATGATTTTTGATCCTTATGTGGATTTGGAGGGATTATGGTCACATGATGGCGAGACCAGGGAGTACTGCCTTGGGGTATTAGAGCTTTTAGACCGCAATGGTCTAATCAAGGCTCATCGCGTTGAGCGCGTCTTGTAGCGGTTCCGTGAGGATTTTCCTAAGGAGTTGCCCCCAGTGCCTACCTGCTATAGATTTGTCCAGGAGATGGGTGAGGTTAGTTAGAGGATGGTTACTTGGACTCCCTTGACTCCTAGAGTCGTCATTACCAGAGTTCCTAGGTCTTCGAGAGGAGGATAGAGGAGAGGGAGAGGGACTCCTTCCTGAGCACTTATTGTGTTCAAGGACTTCTATTTTCTACTGACGAGGACTATATTCTTGATGGGGATGATTCATCAGATGAGGGCCTGCCAGAGGATGCGCATGATGATGGTTCTGATGGTGCCAATGATGCGGATGACACTCATGATGTTCCAGAGGGTCCACCTATAGTTCCTAGACCTCCTCACTCTGATGAGGTGATGCAGCAACTTGACCCTGCTCGGTAGCCTAGTGACACACGTAAGTCTATGTTTGCTTTATTGTTTTTGTACTTCGTCCTTCCTTTTTCCTTTCTTTTCATGAAGAAATAACACATTTTTCACCTTTGGTTCACTTCACAGGTAATGTTGAGGAGTGGAGGGCTTTTGTTCGTGAGGTCAATATTAGCTTGGTTTCCCCCTTCACTAGGATGACTCGGGAGAGACTTTTGACTGATCCTGGTGTGTCCCCTACTGCTGGGCAAACCACTGACATTTTTGCTCCTGCCTATCATGGATGTCAGGTGAGTGTGGATTTGAAGGCCGAGAATCTCATCCTTAAGGGTGAGAATCAGATGCTTCGTGAGATGGCTCATCTTGGATTTGGATGGTGAGATGCTAGTGCTGCGGGGACTTTGCAATCACACACTCACAGCAGGGTACCTCGCGGACCAAAGATCTCATTGAGCGACTAGTGGTACACTTAGGCAGAGGAGCAGGAGTCCTGAGGGTTCCGTCGTATGGAACCATCCTTGATTTTACTTTGCTTTTCCTTTGAGATCATGCCCCCTTGCATGGGGAGCCTTTACTTTCTTGAGAGCATTTTGTCTTACCTCTTTGTACTCTTATACATGTAAACTTTCGATATATCAATGAAAGTTTGTCTTTTTATGGTTTCGGCTATCGAATGGGTACTCATATCTTGTGCATTTTGGGAAGTTTAAGAACTTTTTGATTATATTTTTGACCTTCAACTCTAACAATGCAAGTATGATAATGATGACATGTTTTTGTAATTTTTTAGCATATATATGAGATGTAGTTTATGATATGCACATGCAAGAACACAAGGGAAGCTTGAAATGAAACTTTTACTTCTACTGAATGTCATGAGTTATGACATTGATTTTATTGCTTTGAGACTCTTTTTCTGATTTTGATATGAATGCAATGTGGAACAAACAATATGATTACTCTTTAATATGATTTTCCATCCAGGGGATTGCAAATTGTCCTAATACAAGAGACCTATTCAAGGCTATGAGATAGGGTTTTAGAACTTAGGTGGGGAGTAGGACTGAAATGGAGTTTTTCTAAATTTAGGCTTTGCTAAAGGCTAAACATTGATCCTTATCTAGAAAAGACAATTTGACAAGCTTTCAGCTTAGATAAGTAACAAATTTTGTTAATGTTTGCTAGACTTAGATCATAGATGGTAAGCAAGATAGACCTAGGGTAAAGGATGAGTGGGAAAGAAAAAGGGTCCCTAGATAGAAAATGATCCTAGAGACTACTAGACTCATGGCTTTTCTCAGCTAGTGTGTGTGTGTGTGTGCTTGGTACCTTTTGTAGTTTATGGAAAAGAAAAGGAAAGAAAAACATAAACAAATGCATTAAACAAGTGTTATACCTTCCAAGATGATTCGCAAACTCAAGATAAGGTGGAGGGAGTTGCACCCAAACTCCTTAGCTTTACCCAAGTAGATGAATGTAGAAGTGTGGATTGCTCTATTGCTTTCAACACAAATGTAGATGAAAGGATTTGGATTTTGGATAGAGATAGAGGTGAGGATAGATAGGCTAGAATGATTTTGGCATTAGGGCGTTAGGATGAGGAGATTTTGGAGAGATTTTGACATAGTAAGGATGCAAGAAGAAGTGATTAAAATGGCTTAGAGGAGGGTCTTATTTATAGATTTTTGATAAAAGGATGGAGGGTGAGGATTGAAAGTTTAGATCAAGGGCTAAAAATGCTTGAGAGTTAGGGTTTAGATTGGGGTCATAGCCTTGTGACAAGTGTCACAAGAGGAGTGGATGAGAGAGATCCAGGGTTGAGGTTTGGTCAATGAGATTGGATGGCTCTCATTATATGTGAATTAACAATTCACATTAGGAAGAGAGGAGGATTAGAAATGAATTAAAAATTCATTTTGGGAAGAGCTCCATTCATGGGGATGAGTTCCATTAATGAGCTATGACATGTGTAAGGATCAAGGACACATGTACACTTACATGTGTAAGGGGAAGATGTGACCCTTTGAATAAAAAAATAATTTTTATTCAAAGTGTGTGGGAGAAGGAGTTAAGCAAGGTTTAATTAAGTGTTTAGCTTAATTAATTTAGGTCTAGGGGATAGATAGGCTAGGGTAGCTAATTAAATAATTGCTATTTGATCAACTAGGCTAGGTTTAGGTTGATTATTAGGGTAGATTATTTAGATAAGCATGATTTATCTAATTAACAAGGATTAGGAGATGGATAAATTAACTAAATAAATATTGAGAATATTTATTTAATTAATAAGGGATAGTGTTGTAAGGTATAGTGATAAATTAAATGAATTGATTGATCACAAGGGATGGATAAATGGTTATGGTAGATGATTAGGGATAAATTAATTAAATAAAATAAATTTATTTAATTAATAGGAGGGATAATTGGTGGTGTAGAGTACGGGACATTGGTTTGCTGAGCAAGTCAATTTTAGGTGTCTACATTTGCCCCTCTTTGAAATGGTGTTGCAACTAAGTAACATTATTTCAAAGAAGTTAAAATATAGAGTTAGATAGAAAAAGGTTTTGGCTTAGAAGAATAGGGTAAGATTTAGGGATGATTAGTAAGGGTGATGCCCCCTCAAGAGGACATGCAGGTTGCAAGAACATGGGTGTGCTCTCGAAATGGATGGAGCAAATTATTTGAAGTAATTGGAGGATAAGGGGTGAGATGAAAGATCAGTGATTTTGGGTAGATGATTAGATGATGGATGGATTGGAAAATGGATGATTATTGTGCTGAAAATGATTTAGAGCAATCCTAGGTTTGTTATAGCAAAGTAGATATTTTCACCAAGGTATAGAAGACCGAGGTGATGATGTTTATCCATAATTTGCATGGACTAGACACGCAAACAGGAGGGTGATCCCATGCATGCCCAAGATAGTACACTACAACAGAAGAGACAATTAGTGCCTAAAATAGTGCCAAAATTTAGTGCATTTGAGTCCATGAATTGGACACTTCTGCCAGTGTAAAACTCGGCGCCCAATAGCATCTCACTATTGCGCCGGGTTTAGCGCCGATTATAATGTCAGGTTTAGCACTGGATTTTAGTGCTAGGATTAACGCTAGATTTAGTGCCAAATTTTGTTTCTTCCAGTTTGGCTTCCAATTTTGCTTCCAGTTTTGCTTCTTGTGTTGCTTCCAAGTTTGCTTCCAGTTTTGCTTCCAGTTTTACTTCTAGTTTTGCTTCCAGTTTTGCTTCCAGTTTTGCTTCCAGTTTTGCTTCCAATTTTGCTTCCAGGTTGGCTTCTGCTTTTGCTTCCAGTTTTTCTTCCAGTATTGCTTCCAATTTTGCTTCCAATTTTACTTCTGGTTTTGCTTCCAGTTTTAGTTCCAGGTTTGCTTCTAATTTTTCTTCCAATTTTGCTTCTAGTTTTTCTTCCAGTTTTGCTTCCAATTTTGCTTCCAGGTTTGCTTCCAGTTTTGCTTCCAATTTTGCTTCCGGTTTTGCTTCAAACTTTTCTTCCAGTTTCGCTTCCAATTTTGCTTCTAGTTTTGCTTCCAGTTTTACTTCCAATTTTGCGTCTGGGTTTGCTTCCAATTTTGCTTCCAGTTTTGCTTCCAGTTTTGCTTCCACTGTTGCTTCCAATTTTGCTTCCAGTTTTGCTTCCAATTTTGCTTCTGATATAACGTCACTTGTTGCTTCTAATTTTGCTTCCATTTTTGTGTCTTTTGTTGCTTCTAAAAATGCTTATTATTTTTCTTACATTTATTAATTTAATATGTTTTATTTCAATTTAATTAGTTAAATATATCATGCCTCTTAAATAACTCATATGATTATAAAGTAAGTAATTTAATTATTTAAATCATATGATTAAATAACAAAATAATTATTATAACATGATCATCATCTATAATTAAAACAAGTGAGTCAAATATCTATAATTTAATTAAATTTGACAACATCCATCCTGAGTAGTAAATTAAAATCATCATACATAATAAATATCCATCCAAAAATCATCGACCACTTTCAATATATATAAATTGACAAGTCAATACGGATAAGATCATCATCATATATAACTAAAACAAGTGAAAGTCAAATATGCCAGTAGATCAATAACATGTCTAAATGATATATAAGTAAAAATGATAAATTACGTAACTCAAAATGATACAAGTGAAGATGATACATGTCCAAATGATATAAGTCAAAGTGATACATAAATTTATGATACAACTCATTAATATGGCACTGTAGGCTATGAAAATGATACATATGATAACTAGCAACTATGAAAAGAGGCATCATAATGATATATCAACAATGATCCATGATGCAGTCTATATGATCATGAATGTCATTGGCTACTACGAGCAACTGCCTCATCATCATCATCACCATCATCGTCGTCATCATCATTGTCATCGGCCTCAGTGTCTTCTGTATTTGCGTCATCATCATCCTCTGCCATGTGATTTGTAGCAGAACCAACATAATATGGATCTCTATCATGAGGATCATCTTGATCTTCTGGAAGACCCGTGTTCTGCAAAGAAAAAACATTTAAAATGAAAAATTATTATTTATTTCATGCAATAATTTATGTTTCTGTTATATATCTAATATTACAACATATGAAACAAAACCATAATCATATTACATCATATCAAAGTGCACATACTATAATAAAATTTCAAAAAAGTTACAGCTAATATGTCATTCCAATGATGTAAAACATGCAACAATTCTAATAAATGTTAGTAAAGATCATAAAAAAATTTGTTATAAATTTAACTATCAACTGTAAATTCTATTACATAACCTTAAGTGCTACAAATTGCTTGGTCAAAAGCTCCCATTTTGACATAGGCAGGGAGGATGGTGGCAAAGGTTGTGGAATTTGGCTTTACACTAGCCAATTGCATTTGCTTTAAAATTTCTGAAGCCTTTTCAACAAATCCATTTTGTGCATATCCTGCAGTCATTACAGTCCATGAGACCACATTTCTTTGAGGCATTTTGTCAAATAGTTCCTGTGCCTTGTCTATGTTTCCACATTTTGCATACATGTCTAACAGGGCAGTTGCAACTACAACATCTGACAAAATTCCTCTATCCTTTATGTATTGATGGATGTCCATACCCTATTCCAAAGCTCCCATTTTGACACAGGCAAGGAGGATGCTGGAAAAGGTTGTGGAATTTGGCTTTACATGAGCTAATTACATTTTATTTAAAATTTCTAAATCCTTTTCAACAAATCCATTCTATGCATATCCTGCAGTCATTGCAGTCCATGAGACCACATTTCTTTGAGGCATTCTGTCAAACAATTCATGTGCCTTGGCTATGTTTCCACATTTTGCATACATGTCTAACAGGGCAGTTGCAACTACAACATCTGACAAAATTCCTCTATCCTTTATGTATTGATGGATGTCCATACCCTATTCCAAAGCTCCCATTTTGACACAGGCAGGGAGGATGTTGGCAAATGTCATGGAATTTGGCTTTACACCAGCTAATTGCATTTGCTTTAATATTTCTGAAGCCTTTTCAACAAATCCATTTTGTACATATCCTGCAGTCATTGCAGTCCATGAGACCACATTTCTTTGAGGCATTCTGTCAAACAGTTCACGTGCCTTGTCTATGCTTCCACATTTGCATACATGTCTAACAAGGTAGTTGCAACTACAACATCTGACAAAATTCCTCTATCCTTTATGTATTGATGGATGTACATACCCTATTCCAAAGCTCCCATTTTGACGCAGGCAGGGAGGATGGTGACAAAGGTTGTGGAATTTGGCTTTACACCAGCTAATTGCATTTGCTTTAAAATTTATGAAGCCTTTTCAACAAATCCATTTTGTGCATATCCTGCAGTCCATGAGCCCACATTTCTTTGAGGCATTGTGTCAAATAGTTCACATGCCTTATCTATGCTTCCACATTTTGTATACATGTCTAATAGGATAGTTGCAACTACAACATCTGAAAAAATTCCTCTATCCTTTATGTATTGATGGATGTCCATACCCGATTCCAAAGCTCCCATTTTGACACAGGCAGGGAGGATGTTGGAAAAGGTTGTGGAATTTAGCTTTACACCAGCCAATTGCATTTGCTATAGAATTTCTAAAGCCTTTTCAACAAATCCATTTTGTGCATATCTTGCAGTCATTGCAGTCCATGAGACCACATTTCTTTGAGGCATTCTGTCAAACACTTCACTTGCCTTGTCAATGCTTCCACATTTTGCATACATGTCTAATAGGGCAATTGCAACTACAACATCTGACAAAATTCCTCTATACTTTATGTATTGATGGATGTCCATACCCTATTCAAAAACCCCCATTTTGACACAGGCAGGGAGGATGGTGGCAAAGGTTGTGGAATTTGGCTTTCAAACAACTCATACTCATAGAGTCATGGTTTTAGGTCACGTATGTTATGGTAACAAGGGATTCCAACTATGGTTACAATAGCTAAGACTGCCCTCATTTGTGACCGTAACAAGGTTCTTGGATAGCACTATCTTGCTCTTCACATTGGGTACTATATAGGCCAAGATTGGCTTGAAGAAATCACTTGATGGTTACCTATATAGTGATACCACACCCTAATACCCCATGCATTCTAAATAGCTTGAGATTTATATAATACTCAACCAAGATGAAATTGTATCACTGTACCACACTTAACTATGACAGTCCTTTCTTGACAACAATTTGACTATTGGAATACTTGACACAAAATAAATATTAGGTCAATGACACAAGGATTTTAAACAAAAAACATAATCCCAATTCTATATCCATCCCCTTGGCAGTCTCAAGGGCCACCTTGAGACAAAAAATGCTAATGTACTATTATGACAGTTATGATTGTCCTCCATTGTTTCATTGTACATTTGAAACTTGAGATGAGGATTGGGGAGGTCTCCATTTAAAAAAAAATGGAAAATACTCACGACAAGATCTTTAAAATAGGCATATTCAACTTCAGGCATTTCTGCAGACCCTAGGAAGGTGGATGTAAACTTAGTGACTTTAATTACCACCACAAAGACTATCCCCTTTGTGACTATGACAAGGTAACACTGTCATGCTCTTTATGACAATCCCTTCTCCATTGGGTGATGGCCTAATAACATTTATCTCCTTTGTGATTTCAATGCCTCTCTAATGCACTATCATAGGAGTCTTGTCAATCCTTATGTATTAGTGAAGAAGGCTTCCAACAAATCAGAAAGGAGGGCTTAAGATTACATACAAAGTCCTAGTCTTCATACCCTAGTCACATATCACCCCTCTAAGAAGACCTCAAGATAATTGCCCTTTAATACAGGAAGTCAATGCAGTTTTAAAAGATAAAGTGCAAGAGGCCAAAGGACAAGAGAACTTAAGGCCTTAAGGTGTTTAAAGGAATAAAAATATAGGCTTGTAGACTCGACTTAAAACCCTAACCCTAGGTGGGTACCACTAGATACCACCAAAACCCTTTAACTTGGCACTGCAAAACCTTGTCCAATCTGATTGTGGGAAGCCAAAATCAAGTATGTACTCACATATGATAGATAAGTATGCCTTAAAAGTGGTTTGACATAAATATGAATAGGCTTCGAAGTATAACCCTTCAAAGTAGGCCACTGAAGTATATTGTACAGGTGCATTTCTGAGTGCTGCAGTCAGATTTTTCATCATGGGAACCTAAAATTTTTGCAAAAAATGGTAGGAAATTTTAGGTTCCAACAAGTCCATTAGTTGGAGGCAGGAAAACAAGGGTTTTCTATTCATTATTATCCCATTAAACTTAAGCATATGAGATAGCATGGCACACACAAAATGTTGTGGATAATGACCACAAGATTAGGTTAATTGCGACCACTTTTTGTAAGCAAGCACAAGACTAGTATACTCATTATGATCCTAATGGCACCAAGAAGGGTCCCCAAAGATATAAGAGTAATCATTTGTCATCTAAGAGAAATCTTACATTTAAGGGCGCTAGGGCCAACAGAGAAGCACTTTAGAACTCATCCTATGCATCAATAAACAACTCAACACAAGAAATTTAAATTGACATATTAACACAACAATATCCAACTTAGTTATTGAAAGTCAACTATTGATACCTCATTCTCCATCCAGATTACAAAATCGGTCCACTTTTTGCTTTGTAACATTTCCTTTTCAAATTGGCTTTGGATGCTGGCCATATTTCTCCTCCTGTCAAAACATGGCACATGGACTAGTTAAACTAATTAATATGAAATCATTTACTTTTTCCTAGGAAATTAAACAAAATATATCATTTAACTTATTAAATATACTTACAAATGTACAGATCAAGGCCTGTAAACCTTTCTGGCCACTGTGGTGCGTGGTACGAAGTTTGTCAAGCCTAGCTTTGGAGGCCTTATCTTGAAACATATACTAAATCAATTTAACTATGCACAAATAAAATTTAAAAATTGTTTAATAAATTTGATATAATCTTATGAGCAAATTCAAATACCCGCATACTCTCCTCACCAGACTTCCTCCGTGCATCAGACTTCTCATATGCTTTTACAAGCTCTTTCCATACTTTCAAACTTACATCAATTGGCCTTTTTTTGAGCCTTTGCTCGGGAGGGAGTTTTTTTATCTTCTTTGTTTGGTTTCACCAAAATCTCTTGTAGTTTTGAGACATTCGTAGATTTATTTTCTTTACAGACCAACTTGTGCCAAATTCAGTCTCCATGTCTTGGATAACTGCTTTTTGTAGGTGCATGGGTATCTTTGAGAATGGCAAATGTAGATGGTCTTTGAACTGTTGAAGGCATGATTCCCTCAACCTATTCACAAATGTTTTTCCAGCATTTGTCATTTGGACGTCCCTTGAAACCACATCGTATTCTATCTTGGTATCGTAGGTACCAATGCAAGATGCAAAACATGGCGTGGTGCTCAAAGAAGTCTATGTCCCAGGAGTGGGTGGTACATTGGAAGCCTCTGTTCCTTGTTCCACATTCTTAGAGGTTATTGTTATTGATTTCCTCCTGGATCTTTTGCTCAATCCATGACTGGTTGGGGAATCAATTGATTCCCTTTGACACTGTTGATTTGGTTGTAATGTTTCAGGGGCTTTACCAGATCATTTTTCTATGTATCTGGCAAGCATTGTCAAGTCCACACTATCCAATTTGTTCATTGCCTCTACCCCCAATATGGAAGCCAATGCCTCTTTATCTTTGTCAGTATCATGTTCCTATAAAATAAATTTCTTCTTTTAAATTTACAAATAAAAAACTAAAAACTAAAAATCAAAGAAATAATGGAAACATTTACAAATTTATAAATTGACAATGAATTACCTCATTGTGGCCAGAGTCTGCTCCCTTTGCTCTCTTCCCTCTATTGCTTGACATTTTCAGGTGAACTAGGGCAAATTATTTTCATTCAGTCTGTGGAGGCAAACGAAGTACACACTACCAGGTATGAAAGTTTTCGTCTAGTTTTTCTGTATTCCTCAAGATTTTTGACCTTTACTTTGTAGAGCAAATCATGAAGTTGTTTTCCTATGAATCAATTGGTGCCTTGGGAGGGAATCCATAGTTCCCAGCCTAATTTTAGTTTGCTCACCCTCGTCTCAAAATCCCTATCTCCTCATATTGTCTCGACCAACCTCTATTTTAGTTTTCTCACCCTCGTCTCAAAAGCCCTAATTTTAGTTTGCTCACAATTGACTTGTCTTAAAGCACTCAACTACTTTTTTAGGAAGGAAGCAAGAAATTTGTGTTTGGAGAAAGGTATTGATGGTAATGATAAGTGAACCTGGGCATTGGGGTTTGAAAAATGCATTCACTGCTCTCGAATGTAGAGGAAATAATGCAATATCTACAATTTTACCCTCCTCCTTTGCAACCACATGAGACTTGAATGATTCACCTATAAACAAAACAATATTTACAACCCTTTCTTCACAATCCTCTCCATTTAATCGAAACAAAAATATATTTGGGAATGAAATTTTTTTATTGTAATTATAACCTTACCTATGGTGTCGAAAACTAAATCAAATTTCTCATCTCTTCGCGCGGCGTTTTTCTCTTGTAATTATCAAATTTCTCATATATTAATTCAGGTGGGACTCCAACCCAAACGCTCGATCTCCAAACAAAAAATGAACACCAAAAATCAATAAAGTTTTGTTTTGTTTTTTTGTTTTGGGGTATGTGCAAGCAGGAATTTTTTAATTTTTTTTGATCCAGTAGTCGGTGCTATAGTTGGAGCACTTAACGTCGACTTTAGCGCCGACTTTTAGGCCAAAAATGTAATCTGTTTGGGGTGCCAAAGGTGGCACAAAGTGTTCCTAATTTAGCACCAATCAGTGCAAAATGATGTATTTTGCTTGGAAGTTGATAAAAACGTAACCTCACCAAATTTGGATTGTCCTTATAATAAGTAACTATATCTTGTTTCCATGATAGCATTTTGACTTCATGCTTCTCTTATGATTAGCTAAATAATGACTCACTCTTTCACAACCTTACATAGATGGTTGGTGATATGGATTTGGAAAAACCAAACAACTCTTCTCTTACTATCATGATGACATGATATTGGGACTATATTGGCAGCTTATGGAGTGTGCTTATGGTATTGTGATTTTAATTTCTATGTTCTCATTGACCTATTTTAGGTTTAAGCATGGTAACTAACCCACTAGCTATTGTGACAGTCATACAATGACTAGACAATCCTCTCCACTTTGACTATGACAGTCCTATGCATGGTGTTTTCTTCATGATAGTCCCCAATAATGTGAATTATTGATAGTAGCTAGTTCAAATGGAGTTTTGGATGGTGTAGTAAGTTGTCCCTATGGCTCATGATAGTGCATGCCTTGGTTATGTCCTTGTGACATTACTCTCTAGATGTCTCCTCTTTATAGTGACAAGGTTTCAAGAACATAACAACTTAGGTAAGGTGTCAGCTTGTCTCTTTAACCTCTGGATTGTCATTTTTCAAGAATTGATCTCATTGAAATGCAAAGACAACATGTCATAGATTAGATGAAAAGATCAGGGAGATGCATGTTATAGGGTATAAAAATTAAAGGTCTTTTTGGGCCTTTTTCCAACAATATGAGCAAAATTCAAACTTTAAACATGTAGCACAGGTACCATATGACTCATTCGCATACATCACACATGTGGGACCACTAAGAAGGGAGGTAGGTGCTTAATATGAGCAATGACAATTGCACATAATGTTTAAGTTCACTTCAACAAATATTTGGGGTTATGATAGCTAATGGAGGGTTTTCTTTTCAAAGGAAACCATTAATTTTGGAGTGAAAGGTAATGGTGAAATATAACATAATGTCCCTATAATTAAATAATATCCAATGGATAGGATTAACCTAACAAAGATCTAATGACGTGATTTCAAAATTAACATCCAAATTATCCTTCCCTCCATCAAGAATTTAAAATTTTGGTGGCAAAGACTCTTTGAGACTGTTTTGAGGGTTCTAAGATAGTTTTGAGGGTTTTATGGCCACTTGGAGAGATATAGATTTCCTTAAAATGACCCATAAAGGAAAAAGGAGAGTCAAATATGAAATAAATGTCTTTTTGATGTGAATTTGTAGTCATCTTGTAATCATAAGATTTGAGCTCTAGTTGTCAAGATTTCGCGTGCAAACTTTTTCTGAAGAGCAAAATGTTGCAATGTCCTATTTTGTTTTTCATAGTGCGTCATAATGAAAAGCGAGTGTATTAACAAGATAAATTCAAAAATATTCTCTTGGTGCATAGCTGTTATGTGACTATTGTCATTGTTGTGTATTGCAGGATCCAGAGGAGGCCATGGAGAGAGGACGTGGATGACGTAGAACTACTAAATCACAGAGAGGAAACTAGGTGGAAATAGATATGACAATGAAATTTGCAGATACAATAGAGGTAAGAAGAGAAAGAAACCTCAACCAAAGGAGGAAGGTGTTTATGAATTCACAAATGCTACAACATAGAGGAGATAAAGTCATTTTTTTGTCCACGAGGCCTCTGAGGTCAAACTTATTGGTTGAAAATGCATAAGAATGGTGATTAAATATGATTCTATGATTGAGGGAAAAGTTTGAAAATTAGAATGGCCAAAACATGATATCAATATGTCAAATATATGACTAAAGTGAGGTTTTGTGTTGGATAGCATATTCGTTGAAATGATATAATTGGTGTACTAAACATTATTTACTATGTTGTGTATTATAGGGGCGAGACAAGGCCATGGAAACAGATCGTGTCATATTAAATGAGGACACAATGGATGAAGCGGGAAATCAAGTACTCAAATCCAATTTCCTTAGGAAAAAATGATCTGATGGCATTTTGTGATACGTCCATCTTTTTTCACAGTATTATTGAAATTTATAATGTATTATCCAATCTTGACATTAATTAATGCATGTTGTTGATTATTTTAGATGGAGATTGGAGAAAATGCAGAGCCTGAGCATTCAACTAGAAAACAAAAAATATATGTACATGGATGTGGACCTAAAATTGTTAAATCATGTAGACGATAGTGGTGGAAGAGGATATGACAATGGATCCTGTAGACACAACAAATGATTGCACTGAACAAGAGGTTGGTTAGGACTATAGTACATGGGATGAATACTTTGAGAAAATTGTTGTTTGTGGATGTTCTGTATATATGTTCATACAACCAATTGTTTTTATTTTTTAATCCATATTTGATTATATTTCTTTGAAATTGATACATTTATGATTTATCCAATTATTGCCAAACATTAAATAATGCTTGCGTTTGTTGATAGGTAGAAGATGTTGATGAAACACATACTAATACCCAAGATCCAACTGGGTTATTAAGATTTGGACGGGATGATCCAAACCGTCCTTTAAACAATACTAGGGCAAAAAGAGCATTATAGAAGAAATTTTAAGAGTTGATGAGATCCGCATACACTGATGACATGCTACCTAGCCTTAATGATGATGATGATGATAGTGAAAATGCAGTGTATGAAGAAGGATTGAATGAAATGCTTACAGATTTCTTTGGGGATGAAACAAATGATGACAATAATGATCATATGGTTGACAGTAATGATGATAGCAGGGGTAATTACCACCAACATAATGTTGATGATAACAACCTAAAAGACTCCATCAAGCAAGCAGCGAAGACACCCGTGTTCAAATCGGGTGCAAGTAGAACCTCAAAACTGGCATGCACATTAATATTATTAGAAATCAAGTCACTATTTGGTTGGTCAGACAAAGGATTCACTATCCTAATGAAGTGAGTTGAAATCTATTTCTTACTTTGCAATTGTCAATTGGTGTACATAATTCGTAAACATTCATCAACTTCATTTATATTTCTTTAAGGGGATTTTAAAACCATATCTTGTATATAAATAGTCCTAGTATAGCTTGGCATATCAAACATATTCATCATAAGTCAAACATTCAATTGATTTAATCTTTGGCAATCTTACAGGGCACTAAAAACTAAAATATTCCATGAAGATAATGTGTTGCCATCAACTTGCAGAGAGGCGCGTCTGTTGTTGGTTGAGTTGGGGATTGAATATAAGCAAATTCATTCATGTAAAAATGATTTCATTTTATACAGAGATGAATATCAAAACAAGGTAGAATGCCTTGTATGCAAAGAGAAGAGATATCGTATAGATGTACAAGGTCCTACAGTTCCAAAGAAGGTTTTACGTCACATGCCAATTATGCCTAGACTTCAATGAATGTTTCATTGCAATTCACTTGCACAATTGATGGACTAGCATGCAAATAATAGGAGTAAAGATGGATTCATGTGAATTCCAGCTGACTCTAAAGCAATGAAACACATAGAGGAAAAATGACCAAGAAAATTCAAAGATGAACCCCGTAGTATCAGGTTTGGTCTTGCAATTGGAGTGTTCCCATTCTCTTTCCTGAGCTCAAATTATAGTGTTTGGTCAGTTGGATTGATAGTATACAATATTCCCCCATGGATGAGTGTTAGAAAGGAGCACCTTATTCTGACTCTCATTGTTCCAGGAAAACATCAAGTTAAAAACATGGATGTTTATCTTGCGCCTTTTATTGATGAGATGCAACTGCTATGGAAAGGCATAAGAATGTATGACAGATCACGTCCCCCATCAAATAGGTCCTTCATGTTGTACGGTGTGCTATGTTGGACTATTCATGATTTCCTAGGACTTGGTGTTTGTTCTGGTATGCCTTACTGGAAGGATCTATTAATATCTCAGCTATTAGATCCTATGCACGTCTTCAAAAATGTCCCAGATTCTATATTTTGACATATATTAGGCAAAGAGAAGGACACCTTGTCTTCGAGGAGAGATATTGCTCTTTTGCGTACCAAAATTGATAGAAAACATTTGTGGCGAAACAGGGAAAATGAAACATATGCAGAAGCTCCATGGATTTTGAAAAAAAAGGAGCTAGATCAACTAAAAAATGTCATCCATTCAATAAGGACACCTACTGGCTATGAGTCATCATTGGCTAAAGCTTTTACAGTTGATGGACATATCACAGGGTTTAAAACACATGATTTTCATAATTTTATGAAGGTATTATATATCATCATTTAACATTTACTGGTAACATTGATTAAGTACTAAATATATTTTGATATCGTTATGTTGTGTGAGAAAAAAATACTAATGACCTTTTCATAAATGTGTTTGATAGCATATCATGCCATTGGCAATTAGGGGGGATTCCTGTCTTATAGTTGACTTAAGGAATGCCATAAGTCGATTGTCAGCATTTACAAGGTATGTGGTTAATGTGTGAGAGACAGGTATATTATATTGTATTTTAATTTTTGACTAAAGGTTCATACTAATTTTATTCTTATATTAGGTGGGTAACCTCCAAGGAGATCCACGAATGTGAAGTGCCAAAATGGAAGAAGGAAATTGCAGAAATTGTATGTGTATTTGAGAAGGAGCTCCCTACAAGTTTCATGGACCTACAAGTCCATTTACTTATACACTTAGTCGATGACATTGAATTGGCAGGTGTCGTATCAACGAGGTGGATGTTTTTCTTTGAGAGGTATATGAAAACTCTAAAAAGATATGTCTAACAAAAGGCACATCCAGAGGGTTGCATGGCTGAAGGGTATGTATTGAATGAAGCATTTTTCTTCCTGTGTGAATTCCTTGGTAAGGATTTTGAAGATGGGCCATGCTTTTGGGATGAAGAACGAGCATAAGATATCATTGATGGAGAAAACCCACAATCTAATGGTGTTCTTGAGTAGAAATTAGTAAGTAAATTCACGATCAGTGTGGTTTTTTTTCTTGCAATCATTAATTTACTCTGTAATTTATTTGTCAAATTAACAGCATGACATTTGGAGTTTGAAATAAACATGTTGACATGTAATAGGTGTAGACGAAAGTGCTATACTCGACAAGTTCATTCTGTACCACATGGACTTTATGAACAAATGGATTGATCTGTATGATAAAAAGAGAGAAGTGTTAGAAGCAATGAGACAATTTAAGAGATTGAACCCAAGGAATACTCCACTTCCCACTAATCTGCTTGGGGAATGGGGCAAAGATTGCACACTAGAATGGGTTATTAAACAAATGCAAAATCAAATAGAAGATGCAGGTATAGATTCAAACATAATAGAAGATGAAATCAACATGTCTAGAGGATGTGAAAGAAAGGTACAGTTGGAATTTTACAAAATGTTGTTTCCTTACAACTTTGACACTATTCACTATTTTAATATTTGTCATTATATTTGTTTTCACTGAAATAAATGGTCTTTCATAGGTGAGGAAATATCTAGCAATGTGGGCATATGGTCGACATTATCATGTAGAAAGTGTAGATGTAAAGGGACAATCCTTCGATTATGTTATCATGGTTGACTTCAAGCAATCGAGTCGATCAAGCTCAAAAGATAAGAATATAATTGAAGGGAATCTACAATATGTTGGGAAAATACAAGAAATTATTGAGTTGGATTACCGCTCTTTTAAATGTTGTATTTTTAAGTGTAGATGGTATGCAGCATTTGAGATGGCACGAAGACATGATACCCATAGTGGATTGTTTTCTATAGATTCCTCATGTTTCCTACCAAAGGAGAAGGAGCCTTATGGTCTACTAATTCATTGTGAGCAGGTATTTATTTAACTCAAACAAGAAGCAGTAGTGATCATTAATCTATTAATTCATAGTTTATTGCGAATATTGAAAGGAAGCTAGGTGTGCGGAAATTGCTTCCTACACTAATCTAATGAGGAGAGGGCTATGCAAATTCAAATTAATCCTTACAACTACAGCAACATAGAACATCTAATAGAGATATTGTAGCAATACACATGAACCAGAAAGAAGATAGAAGAAGAGAGACAAAGATTTACGGTGGGGAAAACCCTTATCGGGTGAAAAACCCCACACTCAGAAACCTGCACAATGTATTAACAAATTTGAAAGTTGTTTACAATACACTTGCAATGCAAACTTCAATGGTCTTCGACACTCGTATCTAGAGAAAATTTGGCAGCATAACTGTACCTGTAAACCTGTGATACAACTCCCTCTCTAAGCACCTGTTTATATAGAATATACAAGGCAATATTGGACCTATCTTGGGATGGGCATCCAACTTGGCCTCATGGCCCAAAACCCATGCCTAAGGACACTTGGTCAACATTGTAGAATGTGCCTGACACTTGTCCATAGCTCCCATCCCAAAGAGGTCTCCTATTTCCAAAATGGACTATGAGAGATGCTCTTACGACACTTACAACTGTCATAGAATCTGTCATAGCGGTTACAACTTACAGTTGTAAGAGAATCTGTCATACACAGGCTATAAATAGCATATTCTCTTACAACATGTCATAGTCCACCTTGGGGTGCCCAAATATGCCTTTTTCAAAGATGCTCCATGACACATGTCTTCACCTGTCTTACAAGCTTCTATTTCTGACTCTTACATGTCATAATTCTGTCAGGAATCTGTCATAACCGTTTCGGTCAAACATTCCCTTACACAACATGAAAGATGCTGACACATGGCAAAATGCTCCTACCACAAAGTGGGATGCCTATCTCCTAATGTGAGGACAAAATTACTAGTTGTCATATTCCATGTAGGATGACACATCACCGTGCCACATCCCACAATATGACAATATGGAATTTACAATTATTTACAACATAGGCAATGACTTAATAAATACAAACATAAATAATGCAAGGAATTACCAAGGTTGAGTCACCTTAATTCCCAAAAAATATATACATGTGTTTATTAATCAATAAAATTGTTATACCATACATCTAATATATGTATGTCATTCATGTGCAGGTATTTTTCTATGAAGATATTTTGGACCCGAAATGGATATTTGTCATACATTATGATCCAAGATTAAGGCATGTATTTGACGATGCATTAGTGGATACTGAGAAAAACAATGATGGCCAACAAAATGAGAGAGAGGGATTAGAGAACATCAAAGAAATTGACATCCATGATGATGTTGAAGATGGTTATGTTCAAGAACAAGAAGACAACAATCCAGAGTTGGATGATGTTATGGAAGACAACAATATGGATGGTATAAAATATGATTATCCAAATACATCTGGTAACAATATAGATGGTCTACAGTCAAATTTCAATGATGTTGAAGATGATGTAGGTCAAGATGAGGATGATGATAATATTAAATACTTGAAAGAACATATGAACATTGACAATGATACACTGGATGACATTGTAGCAGACAATAAAGTTAATGACCAAGACTTCTAAATTTTTAGAATTATTTGCAATCCATGTTTAAAAAAGGATGATTAAATTGTTGGCAATAATGTTAATTAAATGGATTGTTCAATTGTTGACAAATTACCTATTGCAATATCCTTAAATTGTTCAATCTTTGGTATGAATTGTTGGCAATAATGTTAATTAAATGGATTGATTGATGTTCTTCATAACTTGTTAATGGATAATCCTAATGTGATGGAAGTATTAAGTGATATAGGTCAAAGGATAAGCTCATCAAGTTCCTTAAATAGTGGGTGTTACCTTGTTTCACCAATGACAATTTACTTTCAAGTTTGTCAATTAAATCATCCACTTCACTTAACCCAATCTGACATATGATCTGGATTAATGTTTTCTATAAATCTTTAAACCCTACTCCTAAAACAGAAAAAAAATAAATTTGGATTTTGAAAATATATACAAGGGAATGATTTTCAAAAGAGAAAGATTGGTGCCTGCCACATGAGGAATTTGTTTATCTTTAATTATTTTTCATATATATATATATATATATATATCCTTAATTGTATCTATGCCATATTATCTTGTGATAAGTACTTGAGTAAGACCATCAATGAAATATGAAGAGGACATATTATCATCTATATTAGCTAATTGATTGCACAAATATTTCAATTTATCAACGATCTCATGTTTCTGTTCATTTTCAACACTTTTAATAAAGACATCATGATCATAATATTCTTCTTCATCATTAGAATGCAACATGTGATCGTCATAGGAAGTAGGAGAAAGAGGTAGTCATGTTTGCAAGGTGAGGGTTTGACCTAGTACTTTGTTGAAGGGGACGTAAGGATCATAGATGTTTCTTAGGAATGAAAAATTAAAGGCATTGGGTTGTTTCCAACAAATGCAAACCACAAAAATCTCAAAATAAAAAATCAATCTTTTTTTATCCTAAACATAGGCATGGAAATTGCGAGTTCAAAGAATGTAGGGAAATAAATCATACCCTATAATAGAAGATTTAAGTCCAATCCAAGATTTAATTAAACTTTAAAGTACAAGGAGTTGAGAGTAGAATAAAATATTGAGATATTAAGTAATTAAGATAGAGAAATGAAATAGTTGAGAAGAAATACAAAACTTATTTAATCTTTTTAACATGATGTCAAATGTGAAGTGTGTGATTAACCAATGCATTATAAAAAAAATGAAAAATAGGATTTTCTACTAGAATAATGATCATGAGATTGTGGCAGTGACTAACTGATTTTTTGCATTCCTTCTTCACTTGTCCTCTTTTTCCATATTTCCAAAACTTTACTCTTATCTTCCTAGGGATTCTAGATTTTCCTCTTGGCTTGGATTGATATTTATACCATTCCCCTTTAGATCCACTTTTGTCCTTGGGCCTTTATGGAACATGCAAGGCATCCTTAGAACCTTCATCATTGAACTTTCTCCTCATATCTTCATTGAGCATTGTAACAATAAAGGATTTCATAGTCACCTTTGTAACACTACCATTTATAACAAGCATTATGTTCTAATTTTTGGGTAAAGAAAAAAGTGAGAAGATACATTTGTCTTCCTCATCAAGTTTAACATTTATTAAACCTATTTGACTCAAAATCATATTAAAGGTGTCAAAATGTTCTATAGTAGAATATCCTTCCTTCATTTTTAAATAATATAAACATCTTTTGTGATATAACTTATTACTTTATAATTTTAGTTTGATAAATATCACTTATCCTCTTTTGTAATGTGAATGCAGGGGTCTCTTTTGATTTGAATAACAAAGAAAAACTAAATTGGAGACAACAAGATAAATTATTAGCAATCCAATTCAACAAAAAAATGATAACCAAAAGTTGACCATCAGAGAATAGCAACTTTTATATTGATTTTCTTCAAAGTATAGGAAGTGCAATGTCTCTTTCAAAAAATCAAAATCCCAGATAGATTCTGAGCCATAAGGTCTTGGTTTCCTTTTATAAAGGAAGAAACAAGCTTCAGACCTTTCACATTCAAAATAGCTCTTTGTATTCCTTACCCTTGATATTACAATATTTGTCTTTTATAAGTCCAATTTAGATTTTCAAATATGTTTGAATACATTTTGAAAACATGAAGAAAACATAAAGAGACAAAAAGAGAGCATTCAAGATGTGGTGGTGCTATTTAACACCATCATATGGCTTATTACTCTTATGCACCTCAACCTATGCTATTGATGATTCATCTCTAAGACATTTCTCCTCCCATTTATATATTGTAAAATCACCAGGCCATTGGTAAGCCTGAATCTAAAGCAAGTTCTCCTGGTGATCTTTCCATCTTTTATCAGGAAAAGCTCTGACATCCGTCACAAATTTTGCATACCAAACATCTAATGCAATTACTTAGTCCAATATCATGTTGAAAATGAGAATGCTGACATCTCCATCCTTCTTCAAAAAATCCATAACTTGGAATACTGTTTGGCCGAATTCCATCTTCCATGTGTCAAGACTGATGATTTTCTCTTCTTCTATCAGTATGAAAGGAATAAATTTATGCTTGAACATTGTAAAAGATTCAACCTTTGCTTGCATCTTCTGGCTTTCCCCATTCACATACTGGTATTCATCAATGATCATTTTGACTATTTTCTTAGTGGGCTTCAAAGCTGTAGGGGCATCAAGATTCCTTTGCACTACTAAGAACATCATAACCAAATTGTGATGATAGGGTTGCCATTTTTTAAACAACAAATCCAAAATAGAAAAGTTTATCTTCAATTGCTCAATGGCCTGAGATAAAGAAGAGTAGCAATCATGCACACTCCCAAGCTTATCCACAACCAATTTTACTCTATGCTCCAAAATTTTCTCAAAAATTTCAAAAACTTTCATCTTTGCCTCATTCTTTGTCATTTCATTTTGTTTATTCAAACTTTCAATTTCCTTTTCAAATTTGAATCTTGTTGCATTAAATTCTTCAGTAGACATTGTGACATCACTGGCTGTTTGTGGCACAGGGGGATGATAGGGTACAATGGGTTGACCTTGAGAAGAATTCACAGCTTGCAATTGTTTCTTTAATTTCACATTTTCAAAATATAATTTGTTTACTTCATCATTCATTACTTTCTGAGTTTGCTCATAATCTGTTAGCCTTTGTTCTAACCTCTTCACAACAACATGAGTAAACATAGCAGTATGAACATTGAGAGTAGCTGCTTCTGTTGCTGATGTATCTTGTAAAGTCTTTACCACAGCTGTACCCCTCATTTCTTGAACAATATCAAGTAATCTTGGTTTGCTTGTATTCTTCTGAGTAGTCCAAATTGCAAGGGTCTCTGTCTTTGGATTAAAACCACATCCACTTATGCCATCTTCATAATCAAATTCTGAAACAAGTTGTGGATTATCTTGACTTCTAACTTGGTCAAGCGAAAATACCTTTTTCAATTCAAGGCCAGGGATGATGAGCATATTACTTTTCAACACCATTTGTCTTGCCTCCTCTAGACTCACATCAATTTCATCTACTTTGAATTCTTTGAAAGTTTGTGTAATGATTTGATCATGTTGTGTTTCATCAGCACCCATTTTATTTATTGCAACTTTTTCATTATATTCTTTCATTTTCATTTTCAGCCGGATGTCCTTCTATTTACCACCCAACCACAAATGTTATGAATGACCGTCGCGGGACAGCGGGGGCGAAAACTGATTACATTCTCCTCTTGCCGCTCTACTGCGGGCCTCGATTGAAACACTTGGGGGGACGCAGTAAGTGTTATTACCGCAATGCCGCCAGTTACTTTTCAAACCTCTGCAGGACCACGGGAAGAGACTAACACTGCCAAGCGTGAGATGAACACCACCAAGTTGTAAGCGTCAGATGAACCGTCCACGGGGTAGTGGTATCTTCTTCATATCAACCGCTTTCTACCGCTAAGCCACAAACTATTCTTTTAGGCTATGCAAGAATGTGGTATGTGCCATATTTCATTCCTCTTGTTCCCACATAACCGCAAAAGATAATCAATTAACCTGCGGGACAACGGTAATAAACAAAAACACTCATATAGTAAAAAATAGTCAAGATTGTTTCACAATGGCCATGTTATATATGTATTTATTTATTTGTGGGGGAATGTTGGTGGTAATTTATTTAATTAAATAAATGTGGATTTATTTAATTAAGGATGAGACTTTAGAGGAAGGGTTAATATTTAATTAATGTCAGAAGAACGATTATATTTATTAATTAAATAGTGTGACTTATTAAACTGATATTAGGAGGAATGATCAAAGTGGTTAATTAAATAAATATGATTTATTTAATTAACATTGTAAGAGGAGATGTGGGATAGATTTGGTGTGATGTTAGGCCATTGTAAGATTTAGGTGTCTACATTTCTAACAGTGCATTAGTTTTTGGGTCGATGAATAATGATCACAATTTATCTTTGGTAATTTTTTCCTTCACCATATCATGAGACAATTTTGATGACAAATTTCTCTATGGGTTGCCCATGTATTTATTTTCCTTCACTATTAAGATAGATTGAATTAGGAATAAGAGAGCATCAAACAAGGATCAAATTAATGAGTGCAATCATGATTATGTTATTGGATTTCAAACTTTGTCAACAAAGATACACTATGAAATTCCTAATGATGATTTTGATACACTATCAAATTCTTAAGTCTAATGCACTTAAATATCGATCTCATCCTTCAAATTTTCAATAGGAAAATTTAGTTTTCAAAATGGTGAAAATAAGCAAGAAAATCAACAAAATGCTCGCCATGTTGTTAATTTACAGTCAACTTCAGATGTTATTTCATCTAATTCCCAAGCTGAACTAGTGAGGGACAATCCTATATTATCTATTAATGTAATTAATAAGATCATAGAATACATAAAGGAAAATAGATATGTAAACCAAAACACATTTAAATATAGAAGGGTTCTAACATATATGTCACTTCTATTCAAAATGAACAAAGGAAATATACATAGAGGTATGATGAAAATTTGTTATATATACCTCGCTTTTAGTCTACAAAATGTACAAAGTAGGCATTTGTTCAAGAATACCATTAGTTATTCTACATGTAGATGTTGATAAATATCCAACATATTGTATGGTGCATTTCTTATATGGATGGGATGAGAACAAATGTACTCAAACTTGTATGTTCATGACAAATAGTAGATCATTGTGGCATATTGTGGCATACGTGGTGTTGATTCTCAAAAATGCAGGCTTCAGGCCACAAGAGGTTGCCAATCTCTTGATACATTTTTGGTCAACAAGATAGGGTTTGTGTGATAGGACCGCCTTCTCTTTTGGCTCTGCTAGACCTAGGTGGGTATACCTATGTAAATGAGGCAGACTTAAACAATGTGTTTCCTAATCTAGCAATCTATTGGTGCAGGAGCACCTAAGAGAACACTCTGGAGAAAGAAGACACAAATGATCAAAGGAGGAACCCATGGATCAAATCAAATCAAATGGAACATCCTAGAACCAATTATGGCCTATTGTAATAGGAAAAATGATGAAATGATCAAATGTCCTGAGGGTCCTGGTAAGGACCCTAGGACCAAAAAATAATGTAAGTGGGCCAATAGTGCCTCTAGAGTCAAATAAGAGTCAATTAGAAGTGTCTAAGGCTAGGAATAAGGAATAATGATCCTAATAAGATCAACCATGATGAACCATGATAATTTGGTAGAGTAAAAGTCACATAAAACAAAGTTTAATATTCAAATTTTTGAATAATGCATTTGGTGGGAAAATAAAAAATGAATGGTTTTGGAAGTTTAACCATCTCCAACCTTTGGGAATTGGTTGGAGAAGTTAGAGAGACGTCATGTAAGCCTATAAAAGGCATTTGGTGGTACGGTGGAGTCATATTAGAAGACTGGGTTGTACGGTAGGCTACAAATAACAATAAAATTCAGTTTTATCTAGTATCTCCTTCTTGTTTCTGTTGGTCTTTTTGATTATTGAGTGTTGGTAAATGTCTTAGGACCTCAATTAATAATATTAGACTTAATTTGATGCTCTAAGGAGGTTCTTGTAGGTGGTTTCATTGCTGTTTGTATTGACTATTACAAAGAACAGCAGGCTGTCCTGTGCATTTTGAGAGGTTTCAATGCCTCATAGGACCTTCCCATGGATGTAGGAGCCTGATACTCATGGAATAGGTCCTTGATTATATGTATAATATTATTTCTAACTTGATAAAGCAGGAGGAGTGCAAATGGGTAGGTGATCACCGTTGAAAGTCAGAGATTGCATGTGGAAAGAGCATTGAAATGGTGGCTCAGTTGTAGCAGCAGGAGATCGGCCTTAATAAGGTGATGGTTTTATGTTTTCTGAGGGTTAATATGGTCAAGGACATGGTGTTAGACCTTTGAATGAGGTCTGGAAGTGATTGGAAGTGGGAGATCTAGCAAGCCCTAGGTTTTGAGGCCTAGAAAGGGGGGTTTTGTATTTAAACATGCAAATGAGCAAACCACTAGTTGAAACCTTGAAAATCCTTCATTTTTAATCCTTTCCTAAGATTGTTTTTAGGTTTGGAGTGAGGGGGATAAGTATTTGATAGGGTTCCTTTGTAAAGTGGGTGGATTAGGCCCTGCAGGAAGACAACCGGGTTGTTAGGACAGTCATATTTCATCCAAAACAATAGTATATGATTTTGAGGTATGTTATAGAACTCAATAGAGGGTACTCAGATCAGTCATTATTTTTTGGAGTGCTTTGGGAAAGTTTGGAGAAAAGTACAAATTAGTTGCTGCACAAGGCTACAAGGATTAGGCCTGGTTAAGGGGAGTTGTCAAGAACCGGTCAGAAAGGTGCATGAAACCTATTGAATCTTGTTGGTTGGGGTAGGTTGAGACCCTAGAAGGTACAAGAATTCATCTGAGAAGCTGGAATCCAAATTTGAGCCCTTTGGTGGAGTTTAAGGCAAGGAAAAGACTAGAGAAGCCTTATTGGTTGAAGCCACAAGTTATTTGAATCTTTTGATCTTGTTAGATTACCATTGGAGACCTGACACCTCTACATCATATTGGTATCAGAGCAGCAAGTAGATCCTTGAGGGTTGGTGAAAGTTGTGAAGATGCCCCCTAAGAATCAGATGGCTAGAGAGAATAATGAATTGAGGGAAGCCTTAGAGGCTAGAGAAAAAGAGTTGAGGGAGAGAAGAGAGCAGGATGTTGCAAGAGAAAGAGAGTTAAGACAAGTGAGAAGGGAGAATGCATCAATCTTGGCAAGATTGGAAGCATTGGAGAAGAATCCTAGAAAGGATGAACAAAATGAGTCAAAAGGAGATGAGGAGGTAGATGAGAATCCTCCTAAGGATGAATTGGATCTTGAAGAAAAGAAATTTGTGAGATTGCTGAAGGTAGTTCAAGGTAGTGGAACAAAGGCAAACATAGAGTTACCTATCTATCAGGGGAGGATGGATAGTGAAGAGCCATTAGGGTGGATAGATGCCCTTGAAAATTTCTTTGAGTATGAGGAGATGAGTGATGAGAAGAAGATTAAATTTGCAAAAACAAAGTTGAGAGGGACAACACTTACATGGTGGAGTAGTGTGCAAACAGAGAGAGTGGCTAGAGGTGGAACAAGAATCACTTCTTGGGGTAGGATGAAGGATATGATGAAGGATCAATTCCTTCCATCTGATTACTCCATTCAGACAAAGAGGATGAGACAGAATCTGAAACAGAAGGACATGGATGTTATGTTCTATATTGAGCAATTTCATAAGCTTAGTATTAGGGGAGGATTAGAAGATGAAGAAGAGAAAGTGGCAAGATACCTTAATGGGCTTAGGTATAACTTGCAGGATGAGATTGGGTTAGCAGTACCAAAAACACTTGGAGAATGTTTTCAGTTAGCCATTAGGGCTGAAGAGAGAGTGAAGAGGAAGCAAGAAAGGCAAGGAGGTTATGGAAAATGAAACAGAGGTAGGGGCAGACCTACTAATGAAGTTCAGAGCAGCAATGAGAAAGGCAAAGAGTTTTCTACAGAACAGAGAGGTGGATATAGAGGTGGAGGTAGATTTGGATAAGGTAGAGGAGTGTTCACAGGCAGATGTTATCACTGCAATGAGGTGGGACACACATCTTTCAACTGTCCTAAGAAGGATGGTATTGATAAGAGAAAGGATACAAGAGTTCATTTGACACAAGAAGAGGAAAAGAAAGAAGAACAGGAAATGTCATTAGCCTCTCCAGTAATGGACGGAGAAATGCTCATGGTGGAAAAAGGCAAAATGCAGCAAGCACCACAGGTATCCATTTTTAAAACTAATTGTTTAAGCCATGGAAAAATATGCAAGTTGATTATAGATTTAGGTTCACATGATAATTTAGTCTCTTGGGAAATGGTGCACAAGTTGGGATTGAAGACATTTGATCATCCTAGTCCTTACAATGCCATTTGGGTAAGTCAAGAACAACAAGTAATGGTTAATCAGAGGGCATATGTTGATTTTTCAATTGGTCCATATCATGATTCTGTTTTATGTGATGTTATTTCAATGACATGTGGGCATATAATTTTGGGAAGACCATGGCAGTGTTTGAGAAGGACAGTTCATGATGGTTATACAAATAGTCATTTGGTGCACAAAGATGGTAAAAAGTATAAACTAATGCCTTTACCGTGTGAAGATAAGAAAAAACATGCTATTGTCTGTTTTGGAGAGAAATTGCAATTGAATGTGCAGGTTGAACAGCAGGAACAGTTGCAACAAAGAAAGGTTTATGACAGTCCTAAAGAGCAGCAAATTTGGGACATGAGTTGCATCAAGATTGGGGACATTGATTGCCCTATAAGGAGGCTGAAGAAGGAAGGTAGACAGTAGATAGTACAAGAAGAAATAAATTAGAATTCTAAGATGGAGAATGCAAGAGCATTACAGCAGCAAGGTCCTAGACTAGGACAGCAAAACATGTTTTATGATGCTAACATTTTTTGTAAGAGTCATGCAGGTGGGAGAAGGAGGAGGATAACTCTTGGAGAGTTCATGTTTCCTATCACAACTCAAAGGAACATTTCAAAGAGACTGTAGGAGGTTTGGAGCAGATCACATGACTCTTGGGACAAGAGTTTTTATCATGCTGGGGAGTATGGTGCAGGAGCACCTAAGAGAACACTCTGGAGCAAGAAGACACAAATGATCAAAGGAGGAACCCATGGATCAAATCAAATCAAATGGAACATCCTAGAACCAATTATGGCCTATTGTAATAGGAAAAATGATGAAATGATCAAATGTCTTGAGGGTCCTGGTAAGGACCCTAGGACCAAAAAATAATGTAAGTGGGCCAATAGTGCCTCTAGAGTCAAATAAGAGTTAATTAGAAGTGTCTAAGGCTAGGAATAAGGAATAATGATCCTAATAAGATCAACCATGATGAACCATGATAATTTGGTAGAGTAAAAGTCACATAAAACAAAGTTTAATATTCAAATTTTTTAATAATGCATTTGGTGGGAAAATAAAAAATGAATGGTTTTGGAAGTTTAACCATCTCCAACCTTTGGGAATTGGTTGGAGAAGTTAGAGAGACATCATGTAAGCCTATAAAAGGCATTTGGTGGTACGGTGGAGTCATATTAGAAGACTGGGTTGTACGGCAGGCTGCAAATAACAATAAAATTCAGTTTTATCTGGTATCTCCTTCTTGTTTCTGTTGGTCTTTTTGATTATTGAGTGTTGGTAAATGTCTTAGGACCTCAATTAATAATATTAGACTTCATTTGATGCTCTAAGGAGGTTCTTGTAGGTGGTTTCATTGCTGTTTGTATTGACTGTTACAAAGAACAGCAGGCTGTCCTGTGCATTTTGAGAGGTTTCAATGCCTCATAGGACCTTCCCATGGATGTAGGAGCTTGATACTCATGGAATAGGTCCTTGATTATATGTATAATATTATTTCTAACTTGACAAAGAAGGAGGAGTGCAAATGGGCAGGTGATCACTGTTGAAAGTCAGAGATTGCATGTGGAAAGAGCATTGAAATGGTGGCTCAGTTGTAGTAGCAGGAGATCGGCCTTAATAAGGTGATGGTTTTATGTTTGCTGAGGGTTAATATGGTCAAGGAAATGGTGTTAGACCTTTGAATGAGGTCTGGAAGTGATTGGAAGTGGGAGATCTAGCAAGCCCTAGGTTTTGAGGCCTAGAAAGGGGGGTTTTGTATTTAAACATGCAAATGAGCAAACCACTAGTTGAAACCTTGAAAATACTTCATTTTTAATCCTTTCCTAAGACTATTTTTAGGTTTGGAGTGAGGGGGATGAGTATTTGATAGGGTTCCTTTGTAAAGTGGGTGGATTAGGCCCTGCAGGAAGACATCCGGGTTGTTACGACAGTCATATTTCGTCCAAAACAATAGTATATTATTTTGAAGTATGTTATAGAACTCAATAGAGGGTACTCAGATCAGTCATTATTTTTTGGAGTGCTTTGGGAAAGTTTGGAGAAAAGTACAAATTAGTCGCTGCACAGGGCTACAAGGATTAGGCCTGGTTAAGGGGAGTTGTCAAGAACCGGTCAGAAAGGTGCATGAAACCTATTGAATCTTGTTGGTTGGGGTAGGTTGAGACCCTAGAAGGTACAAGAATTCATCTGAGAAGTTGGAATCCAAATTTGAGCCCTTTGGTGGAGTTTAAGGCAAGGAGAAGACTAGAGAAGCCTTATTGGTTGAAGCCACAAGTTATTTGAATCTTTTGATCTTGTTAGATTACCATTGGAGACCTGAAACCTCTGCATCATCTATCCACAATGGCAATTAGAAATGGAAAGACATAGTTCTAATTTGGTATAAATTGTATAAGCAATATCAAGGTAAATCCTATGTTTAATTGATAGAAATTTTTAAGTAAAATGAAACCAGTGAGACCAGTGCCTTGTTGGGTAAATGGAGTCAAATGAAAATCTGAGATTAGTGGCTTATACTTGGTAGTAATTCTAATTGTTTGGCACACTAATATTGGTTAATAACTTGTATAAACATGCAAGGAAATAATTGACAAACTCTTCTTAGTAATCCAACTGACACAACCAGGTTACTTGTAATTTATCAAAAGGATTTTTAATCCCTACTTGAAGGAACCAATTGAATAAATCAAACAAGAACAGTATAGATGATATCAACTTGGAGATAGAATGCCAACCCTAATTAAGTGGTTCTTCTTACTGATCCAATTAATACTCCCAAATTACTGTGATTGACTAGAAGGATTTAATTCCTTTGAGGAAACCAATTAATCATATCACACAAATACAACAAATGTGCATTGATAAACTGAGTATATACTTGATATATCAATTTTAATAATAAGGAAGCACTAAAATGGAGACAACCAAATAATTGAATAACTTCAACAAACAATTGATACCAATATGGCGCCACAGAATTAGAGATTTTCCATTAACTTCTTCAAAATTATGTTTGCAATATGGTCTTTGAATTGTAAATATTATGGAACTTTTATACTATCTACCACTACTCCCTTCTCCCCCTCTTTTTATCGGGTCTTGGTCTCTCTTTTTATAGGAGAGGCAAACAAGCTTCAGACCCATTACAACAGAAAAGACATAATTGTTCATAACTATTAAGAAAACACTTTTAAACTAACAAGTTTTAAGAAAATATTTTTAATTAGAAAGACCAATCCGTTATTCACCAAATAGAAACCCGTGACCAATCAAGGCCTGAGCAAGGCATTCTATTTTTTGATGCGGTATCTCCTCTTTACATTCAATCTTCTTCAGAACCCAAATATGTTTCCTGCCATTCACTTATTTTCAGATCACTAGGCCACTTAAATTCCTGTGCAGCTGCAAAGCTTACAAGATGGATTTTCCATTTGTTGTCCAAGAGGTTCCTGATGTCCACAACAAACTTTGTGTATCCATTTTCCAACACGATAATTCCATCGAGCAGAGTATGGAACTTAGTGAGTTTAATTTCCCCATCATTTTGTACATGTGCCAAACATTTAGGAATCATCTGATCAAACTCTTCTCTCCATTCATCTACACCCTTCAATTGGTTATCATCTTTAAGGATTGATTGGCTAAAACGGCATTTGATGGAGTCAAATGTACTCCTCTTACCTTCCACTTTCCTTTTTGTATCTATCAAATACTTATACTTCTCAATTATGCTTTTCACCATTTCTCGTGTAGGCTTGAGCCTTGATGGGGCATCTAGATCTCTGTGTGTGGCTTTGCATAAAGTAGTCAGTATGTGGAAGGTAGGTTGCCATCTCTTTTGAAGCATTTCAAGAATGGAAGAATTAGTGTTTATCTATTCTAGAGCTTTGATCAGATTGCTGAATTGTTCATGTACCCCATTTATTTTGTCTTTCAATATATCAACTCTGTGCTTTAATATCCTACTTAGGTTCTCTATGATGTGATTTTTGACATCTTCCTCATTATGCTTTTTTAGCTTATCAATTTCCTCTTTCATTTGTTGGATCTGGGGATCCTCTGTATGGACTGGTGGGTGATAGGCAATTAATTCATCTCCCCTTACTGTGGTGGCTTGTTGCAATTGTTGTTTCAGATTTTTATTCTCAATGAACAATTTGTTCACCTCATCATGAGATAGCTTTAACCTTTTCTCATATTCATTAATTTTATTTTCCATGTTTTCTACCACATCTCTGGTGAACATTACAGAATGCATGGTTATGGTGGTAGCTTCAGTAGGAGTTGTGTCTCTCATAGTTCTAATCATGGCTGACCCCCTCATTTCTTGTACTACTTCAAGGAGCCGAGGCTTCCTTGTGTTCTTCTGCTTTGTCCATACGGCAAGTGTTTGGGTAGTAGGGTTATACCCTACTCTTGAGACACCTTCCTCTAAATCAAATTCTGCAACTAACATGGGGTCATCTTGTGCTCTAATCTAATCCAAAAGAAACATTTTGGACAACTCCATCCCTGGTATAATCAACATATCACTTTTCAACACCATTTCTCTTGCCTCCTGGGGAGTGACATTAATATTATCAATATTCAATTCTATAAATGTTTCAGCCTGGATTTCAGCCTGTTTTGACTCATCAGCTCCTATAAGATTAATCTTCAACATTTCACCAAATTGTTTCATTTTCATTTTGATCTAGAAATCTCTAAACTCATTGCTGTGTATAAAATTATCATCCTCTATGAATCTCAGAGAGGCCACTACCCTCTCATCCTCTTGAATCTCATCAATTCCCTCCTCTAACAGCCTGACCTTTGGATCATGAGGCTTTTGACTTTTTTGTTGTTTCGCTACCTCTTTCAGTTCATTCAAGGCTAAGACTGCTTCTTGTTCTTCATTATCACTTGAATCATATTCCACTAATGGCTCCATCTTTTTTTTTTTATCCTGTGGCTCATGAGTGGGAGATGGAGGGGGTGGACATGGAGGTGATGGGGGCGATATCTGAGATGTGGATGTTTCATGTGGTGGTTGGTGGGGTGTGGGCAATGGAATGAGCCCCTCATCTTGGGCCATTTTGTATAATTCATCAAATTTACTCAAAATCATTTGCATTCTTTTTAGAAGGTTGGGTTCATCTGTAAAAAAGCCTTTGAAGCTTCTATCTTTTTCCTTCTTCTGATTTTCCTACCTCACCATTGCATTCCACCTTTTTTTGGCCTACATTACATCAACAAAATACACCAAATTCCTTATAACATCCTCTCCAGAATCAAATTCATGTGAAATAGCCTTCTTAGTCAATAGGGTTCTTCTGATCATATTGATGTGACCCTCTAGGTCACATACTCTTTATGTTCTAGGTTTGAGGGAGTAATTGACCCTTATAAACCTCTACACTTCTTTGAGCATACCTGACCCAATGGCCAACTCTTCAAACATAGTCAAGTCAGGAAAAAATGTGCCTTTCCTCTAATTTTTCATCAAGTCATGTTCCATCCAGAGCATCTGCCACATAAAATCCAAGAAACACACTCTTGAAGGTACAAACTTAGGTAAAACATGTGGTGCTTGGTTGCACCCATATACTTTGATAATAGTGTGTTGTGGCATAAGGAACCAATTAGCATAATTATGAGTATAGCCTTGGTCTGGCCCATACTGCACAGGCCTCATTACCTTCATCAATGACTCAGGCATTCTTGGTGTTGGGTAACTAAGAGCAACAATCAATCTGACAGCAAAATCATCTTGAAACACTACAAAATCACTTTTTGTACACCTGCTATCCCAAATGTAGCACCAGTTTTGCACAGGGAGTCTAACTCCTCTTTCTTGTGTACACAATTGCATCCTTGTAGTCCACTTCATTTCATTCTGATACATAATTAAGTGACACAATAAAGAATATTTTTTGAAAGTAATAGGGGCCTTGGCTTCCCTAACTTGTAGCAAATCTTCATGTATTTGTTCTTCAATCACAGATGCAAAATCAAATTCTACATTTGACTCAGAATGTTGAATTATCATAGCCATTCTCATCAACCCTATTTGCATTTGCTCCTCTGCATCTATCCCCAAAACTTGAAACAATGCATAATAGGTATTCTTGAAATAAACTTAGAATTCAGAAACTTGGAAAGGTTCCATTTTGGAAGAAGGAATAGAGAGCCTTCTGTTATCATCACCCCTCTTCATGTGTAAGGGGAGCTCATCACTTCGATATGTTCCCCTCAACCTCTTATATTCTTGCTCAAGTTTCACTAAGTTCACCTCTGTTACAACTTGTTTATTGAGGTTGAAACATTTGATAATGGCATCTCTATTGATATCCACTAAGCACTCACCATTTGGAAGCCTCACAGTTTTGTTGGGGCATTGTAATTGTGGGCAAGGGCTTTAATCATCGCAACATCAATGAAAATGTTGGGAACAATTAATTTAGCCAAATCTAGGGCCCATGGGTTTGATGCTAGTTCCTGGTCACTTCTTTTTAGATAAAAGTACCAGTAGAGGTTCCATCCTGACAGAGGTACATAGGGGTCCCTACAGCCTTGAGCTAAGTCTCTACAAACATTTTTAGAACCTTTGTCAATTGAGCCAAGCAATAATGAAAGCAGAGGGGATTGCAATGAATACTTACTAGTTTTGGCTTCATCCTTCTTAGTTCCTACCTCAATCTTTTTAGGTGCCTTTTCATCATAACTTCATGTTGGATCCCAGTACTAGTTATCTGGCTAGGGGATTTGAATTTTCAATACAGCTCCCCCTAAGCCAGAGCACCCAGTTTACTTCCCAGAGGAAGCATCTGCACCAGAAGCTAGTGCGGATCCATCCCTGACCTCATTAACATCCTTTTTTAATCCATATTTTTCCCATCTCTTTCTTAGTTTCAACCGGATCAACTTTTTCCTTTCCCTTATCATTCCTCTATTCTCTATTTTTCCTTTTTGGAGAGTTGTTCCTTTTCACATTTTTGCTTCTGTAGAATTTTGCAACATGTCTGAACTTATTACAATTGTAGCATACCACATTCCTCTGTCCCTGATTCCTTGAATTCATCCTTGTTCTGCATTGGTTAGCCATATTCCCAAATCTATTGCATGCAAAGTACTTTCCATTGAAAGACTGAGTATTTCTTGTATTGTTAAAACCATTCCTTACTAGGCTTCTACGTTCATTTGATTTATGACCAATTTTCTTACAATTGAAACATTAACCAGAGAATGGAGTATTCTAATACATTCTACTCCTACACTAAGTAGCCTTATGACCAAACTTATTGTAGTTAAAATAATGGCCATTGAAAGATGGGTACCTTTGAGCATTTGGTTGCCTGAATAGAGGTCTTTTGGGTCTTCTTCTTTGATTCTAGAATTGGTTGCTTTTATTTTCCCTCATCTCTAGGTTTGAGGTTTCTCCTCTTTCAAACCCCAAACCTTTCTTGTCATCTGAACTCTTTTTACTTTCAATCAGCTCCTCAAGCTTAGCAGAACTTACTTTGAATTTTTCTTTATAACTATTAGCTACCTCTAGATCAAATTTCAGAAGTAACACATCCTTAGCCAATTTTTCACATTCCTCAGACTTATCCTTTACAACTTGATTCAGATGCCTTTCAATCTCCTCTTTCTCTTCAACTTCCAATGTTAAGTTGTTTAAGGTGTCATGTGCTTCATTCAATTGATCAATTAGCTCCATGCTTTTCTCTTTAAACTTCTTGACTTGCTTTCTTAGTTTTAGGATGCATTCATCAGCTTCTTGAACATTAGCCTTCAGATCCCTGATTTCTGCTTTAGATCTTTCAAGATCAATAAGATCTGCTTTTAGTTCATCATTGCTCTCATATGAGCAATTTCCAAATCTTCTTGCTGCCATGAGTGCACTATCCCAGATCCTCCTTAAGCTGTTAAGCCTCTTCCAAGGAGCCTTGCTCTGATACCAATTGTTGAATGCAAAGAATACTAAGGGGGGGTGAATCAATATTTTGAAAACCTTTTCATTTACACATTCATTAATCCATTTACCAAATTCAATAACATGAAAGCAAAGTAAACACAAGAAGAGCAACCACAAATTCATAGCACATAGACACCAAGATTTTAGGTGGAAAATGCAAAAAGGGAAAAACCACGGTGAGTGTTAGCTCACAATATATTGAGATAGCAATACCAAATTACATGAAGGTTCACTGCCCAAGGACTCACTGTCCAAAGAAGTGCTCACTGCCAAATAGAAGAGAAGAGAATAGAAAGAAGTAAGTCACAGCCAGGAAAAGACTACTACAGGGGCATCTACAAAATGCTGTGGTGCAGTGCCAATTTGCTCAGTATATAGATTCAAATGACTCCATACTATCCGCCTTGCTATTATGCTCTGCTTCACATATACTTTTGTCCTCCTGCCTTTACTATCCTTTCACTAATTGCAAAACTTCCTTAGGTCACACAATCATTGAATTCTCACAACAACAACATCACCAATGCAACCAATACCAAAATCTACCAAGTATATATATCCGCAACATGACTTATCTTACAATCAGGTCAACAAGCAAAATAAGAAACGTGTATGCAAGTGTTATACCTTGTCAGCTTGATCTTGTGCACAAACAGTAATGCAGACCCAAACAAACATACAATAGTCTTCATATAGGTCGGCACCAATCATTCAACCACTTAGATCGATTATTCAAACAATATATCTTCTCCGCATATAGATCTAACATGTCCGTCAGCTTGTCCTTTAAGAGCATACTTGACTAGTTTAACTGTCACAAAAACTTCTAATGCGGACCATATGAGACTTTGAAAATCATAGACAACATTCACTATGGACCTCTTAACATACCTTCAGATCTGCAGAACATAATAGTCCTTTATAGAAAAATGCAGATCTTGGAATTGTTACTTTGTCACAGTGAAATACTCTCAAACTAGAAGTTGATACTGGAGAATGTGATTTATTGAGCTTTAGAAGCTATAACTCTAGATTTAGGTAGTCATGGTATGTAACTTTACTGCCTCAGAACTGTAATACAAAATATGCCATAGCAGAGGAATGCAGACCCTTTTACTCTTGTACTATGCACTGTTCTTGACTTGAGTTTGTTCACCCGGACTTAGACACTTCACCAAATGACTTCTAGAGGAAGTCTAGACTTGAACACTGGATGTGGTCACTAGGTAGCTATGAACAACATACCCAAACTGCATACAAGTGTCTTTAACTGCGGAGGCATACCATCACAAACATTGTCACTTACTTTGTACAATGTATACTACCCATACTTAGTCATTTATTCTTATGGAGTAAAGTCTCTTTGTCATGTCGATAGAAACCCTTTGCCTTATTGCCATCAATGACAACATTTAATATTCATCAAAGTAGTGCCTCTTGCCAATAATCCTTTTGGGTATCCTTTATGTGTTGATTTTCTTTCAACATTTCATTTTTGTACTTTGGCATAGCTTATCACCTAGTGTCATCAGCTCACTAAAGTGGAGGTAAAATGTAACGTTGAAAATTATGTACCCTTGAAATTCCACGTTGTGTTTTGACTTGCTTTGGTGTCCTCTGCCATTGCATGCTTTTAGGGTCACTCAAACCTAATCTTGGCCTATCTCACCCCACACCAAGGTTTTCCAAAAATCATATTATGCATTTATTTATTTTAACTTTTTAAGAACACGTGTTGAATATTGGTGAATATTCTAAGGACACAATCATAAAGTGCAGACATCCCCACGATGCACTAGCATCCCAAATATTTTAGAAATTTAAATGATTGATTCTCCATCCTTGTCACTCAATTGCATCAGTGGTAACACTCATGTGGAAATGAAATGACCCTTGTAACATGCCTAACCCTTAGATTCATTCATTCATTCATGCATGCAAAAGAGCTCTCTCTCTCTCTCTCTCTCTCTTAGTTTTTCACACATACTTTTGAAAAATATACTATAGATTGTTGAAAATATTAGTTCTTGGCTTGAATACAATAGCAATTATTGGAGATTCTGGGTGTTCTTCAAAGTTACAACGCTTCGTCTTTCAACCTTTGGGGTTTCTACATGTTGGTTGTGCATTGTGGAGTCTCTCTTCCAAGGGTTTGGAGTTGTTCATACATAAATTTGTCCCTCAAAGAGCTTGTAGGCTCTTCAATTGATGAACAACATGGTAACATTGTTTTATTTACAAGAAATGGTGTTATTTAGTAGTTTTTGAATACATTTCTTTTATCTATTCATTGGTAAACTTGTGGTGTAGACCACCACCCTTGTTTTCCTATGTACACTAGGGTATTCTTCCCCGTAGACCAGGGTTGATACCCTTAATTTTTATTTTATTTGTCATTGTTGTTATTCCCTAGATGCACTTAGGAAATAGGAGCACACATATTTATTTATTTTTCTCTCTATAGTGGTTTTCCATGGAGGTTGAAAGACCAACATAGGGGCTTGACCTGAAGATAAGCTCCCAAATAGCCCTAATCATTTTTCTTGGTTTGTGTTGCGGGTATTTGAAGAGATCCAACCACATTGGGGTTTGATAGTCTCTTCTCATTTCCTTTCTTTATTTCAATTTGTCATTCAATCTTCATTTATTAGTTGATTCAATGTGTTTATCTATTGATTTAGTAACTTATTACACTAATGGGTGCTTATTCTGGTTCTATGTGTGAACTAGATGAATTAACAGATCTGGACAAGACACCACAGTATATGATTTCTGGATTTTGTTATCGTACAGATGACAATGTTACACATAGACATCCCTGTGACGTGTTGGCATCCTGGGCTAAGATTCTCCACTTTTGGTGCCAAATTCTTCTATAACTTTTACTTGTTGTTATGTATTCATTTTTGTGATCTCATACCTAGATCTTCAGATTCACAGTTTATTTGATGTGCCTTGGTGCTTTCACTTATTGATATTAGTTAATTTGTAAGCGTAGAGCAAAAGTAGAGTCTATATGGAGTTATTTTTTTCTTCCTGATTAGATAGCAACATAATATACTTCTTTAAAGATGGTTAGATTCTCCTGTAATTGTAGGAAATTGATTCTAGTTAGTATTTTTTTGTTACCTATTTTTGTCCTATCCTCCAAATAGGTGAATCTAGGTGTTTCCAAGTATTGATGAGTCCAATTCTGTTAGTAAGGTTGAAACATGCAGGTTTACAGAGCATAAATGTTTTAAGTTGGAACTAACATGCAGGTTGAAGAAGTCAAGCCAAAATATTCTAAGTATTTTCTCTTTTGAAGTTCTACCTTATCGACAAACTCAGAGTTTCATGAACCTGTTGGTTCACCGAGAGGTGAACTTGAAAACAAGATAAGAATTCAAGGAAAAGTTGAGGATGCAAGAAGTCTTGCCTTATCAACAAATTTTTTGCTTCATGAACCTGTACATTCACCGACTGAAAAAATTGTTGATCGATGAACCTGGTGAAGCAAAGTAAAGAAAAAGAAGAGAATGAAAAGGTTTGCCTTAGCAGTGAAAGAATGGGTTCACGAACTCATTGGTTCACCAACAGGAAAGTTCACTGATTGGTGAACCTAGTGACAAAGGAAGTGAATGATTTTCTAAGACAAAGAAGGAAAGTCTATTGTCGGCAAAAGTTTTAGTTAGCAAACCGTAAGGTTCACTGATGGGAGATTTCACTGAAAAGGAGTTCGCCGATAGCCCAGATTAACAATAAGGAAGTGGAAGATTTTCTAAGGCAAGAAGGAAGGAAAAGCAAGCCTCGGTCGGAAAAAGGGAAAGTTGTCAAACTTTAAGTTTGCCAATCGATAGGTTCATCGATCGGTAAAATCATCAACTAAAGAAGGAAGACAAGGCAAAAGGGAAAGTTAGTGAGGGAAATGGTTTGTTGATCAAAAGTTTGCTAATCAGAAAGTTCACTGATAGGTGAACCTGCCGAATAAAGAAGAAGGAAAGATAAGGTAGATAAAGGAAATAAAGAGATGAGTCATCGACTAAGGGAATGGTTTGTGAAAGAGAGGTTTTCTTGACAAAGAGGAAAGTGAAAAAAAGAAAGACAAGGATAGAAAAGAAAAGAAGAAAGAAGAGAAAAAGACAAGGAAGAGGTTCGCTGATGGGAAAAAAAGTTGATAAAGGGTAAGAGGCACAGTCTACGGTGGTAAAATGTCTAAAAGGAAATAGTGAAGCCTTCCAAGGGCCTATACCTATTCACAGTGGCACATACAGAGACTGTAGACCCAATTTCAGAAGACCCTGCCAATTCGATGAGGAAAGGAGAACATTAATAGGGTACCCTAAAACCATCATCATATCCTTAACCATACCAAAAGGTTGCAAACCTATGATAACAAAGGAAAAGGCACTAAGATTGAGTTACACACTATGTATTTCAACCTTAATGAAATACACATTATGCGGAAGCAATAGGAAGGATGGGTATTTCTCAACATTCATAAATCCCCAAACACTTAACCAAACTCATCTGCAAGCCCGTTGAAGGATGTGTATGACTTGTAGAATAAAATCATTTTTTATAAGGGAAAATCAGATCTGCAAGTCTTCTCAATGCCTTGCTAGAATTTTCAGTCGTGCAAATTGTATTGCGAATACATGTGCCAGCATGAAGGGTCAGTTTTGGGAATCCAAGTTCAATTTAGAGGCACTTCCAAATAGTTTTAGGCTTGTTAGAGAGACTGCATGGATAGAGTATGAGTTAAGTGAAGTTTTGAGAGCATAATCGAGTAGTTAGGGGAAGTTTTTTGATCCCTAAAGGGAAGGCTTTTTTCATTCTACATGCCCAAGGAACCTGAAATCACATGAATGATGGAAAGGAATAGTTGTCCTATATGGAGAAGTAGTTTGTTTCAGCATGCGTAGGAGTTAGATTACCATCCAATCAGTTGGAGCAGTTTCCATGGAGCATGCACAAGAGTTTGAGTCAAAAAGTCAAAGCCAACTCAACCTCCATCAACTTTGCATATTGTTAATGATTTTCAAATAGTCCAATTTTGGAGTTACACATCCAAGCATGCAAAATCAACCTCTTCTTTGGATTTAAGTTTCATTTGTGAAAGGGAGTTACTAGGGATCAAAACCAAGATTGAGGTTTCTTTTTTCTTTAGTTCCTTCTAATTTTCTCTGCTCTTAGCAAGAAAAGCAACATTGTAACTTAGTTTTTTTAGAGATTTTTTTTCAATTGAAGAACAACTATTTTTCTCAAGTATTTTTTCAAGCACTTTCAGACTTGTAACAGAGGAAAACTCCTATTTTTTCAATAAAGCAGTATTTTAGCCTTCTCAAATTTCATATGTTGAATGTTTTTTACAAATGATTTGATATAATTTTTGTGAGTATCCTAAATCAACCCTTGAATTCATCTGCAAAAATTATTATACATAAACAAACAAAGCTCATACAGGTCATAGGTTGTGTGGATATTTTCAACATTTTATAGTTGTGAAGACACTTGGCTTTCCTTCAATAAGTGTGAAATCTAACCTTCATATGAAAGATTGTTGTGTGAGCTTGTTAAAACCTGAGTTGTGCATAGAGCAAAGCCTTTTGTTGGGAATAATTATGAGTTGAAACAGTTGGTATAGGTCTTATAAATTTTGGTGCATCACCTCCTAAGATCCATATTTTAGTCATAGTATCTTCTATCCCTTTTCTTATCAAAGTAGTAGTTTTACGTGATCCATCAAGGGAACAAACCCTCTTTAGAGGTTCATCTTCACCATAAGTTACCCACATCTTGAGGATGATCCCATGTTTCACAAGATAGCAAGGGTCCAATCTTAGTGACAACACTTTTTGGCATGCTTGGTGGGACACTGAAACTAGTTTCAATCCACAAATTACTTCATTTTATCTGTTGTCCAAGTATGTACAACAACATTTCTAGCCTTTTGAGGTGACAAAGACATACCTTGTAACTCTACACTCTAATTTTGAAGTAGATCTAGTGGAAACAACGCATGAGAAGAGTGAAAATGAGAGAAAGTTGAACTATTTTTGAGTATTTACAATTGTCACCACCTAGAACAAGAGGAAGGTGTTGTTTTTTTTTTCCCAGACCGGATGCTTACTCCCAGATTTCCCTACAAGGTAGCCATCAATGATCAACAGGATCTCTAGGCTAGGGGCCAACAGTGTAGGAGATAGACTCTATATTTTATCTCCTCTTCTTCTTCAGGCTCTGCAAAACCTAGGGGGGTATTCCCTACTCAACATCCATGAGATACGCATACAAAGGCTGGGATGCTGACAGAAAGCAGATAAATCCTCCTGTAAGTAGACCAAAACTGAAAGATAAGAGCAAAGGGGCGAGCTTTGGGCATATTTGCAGTTGTAGATAGAGGACTTGGATCCTAAAGCTAATTCTTATGTCCTAAAGGTTGTTTTAGAGTTTGATTTTGATTTTATGTTTGGATGCAAAGCTGGACATGGTATATAACACAAACACAAAGCTAGATCGGTGCCTGTCTAGGGCCTGGAGTCAGTAGACATACACCTGTGAATGATATGCATGAACAACTAAAACTAGATTTTAGGGGGACACATATGATACCTGCCATACAGATATCTCCCAATACAAAGTGTTAAACTATCTATACTTATGGCATCCCTACTGCAGTATACCCTTCCCAATGTTCAATCAGAAAATAGTTTAATCTACCACTTTGAGCAGAAGTTAAAAGATCAGACATTCAACACAGGAATTCCATGTTCTAGAGTTTTAGATATTCCTTAAATATTCAGACTCAGAAGAAAGATACATGCAATAATGGAGACAGAATTAACAAAACACATGCTAACATAGCATTTCTCATATAGAATTAACCATGAAATCAGTGGATTCATGCAAAACATACAACAGGAGATAAATAAACTCACAAGTTTTTATGGACAGAGCATCCAAAACCAACTGTATTGTATCACAGAGCCAAAACGTTCAACTTTCAACAACCAAAAAATGGTAACACAATCTGCTTATAACAGCCAGATAGTGTACCATAAGCAATTAATTACATGGCAAAAAATATCAAAATTTGCCAGATACAGATCCCGCAAAGGAATGGCGCTCAGAAGATATTAATGTAGCAGACAAAGAGGGGCCTCAAGCCATGCGCCATTATCTAGGGTCTTCACTCAAAAATCGGGCAACCTAATCATGTGTACCAATGTCCACATCTCTGTATCGTCGCCATTAAGGGCCTCAACCACCCGCAGCCACTCGAAAACTGTCGCAACATTTCAAACAGAAGTTCCTGCCAAAAGTGATTCGCTCAAAGTTTGAAAATACATAGGGGAATAATCCCACATGCATGGTGAGGAGATCACATCAGTAGTTCATAAACATGGTCGCACACATGATAGGTGTCGAGCGTTTTGCCACGCTCGACACACAACCCTTCGCCAAATACCCATCGCCGAACACCCATCGCTGTGACACAAACCATCGGCCTACTCCATAATTCTCCTGCCGACCTTACTAGTCTCACTGATGCAAAACTACATACTCCACCTCCGCAAGCCTCCGTCGGCCAAACCACTACCATCGGAGTATCCAGAAAACCTCTGGCCGACTAACCAAGTCTCACCGATGCCTACTTCACATTTGCCATCATCGGCCAGACTAGAACTATTAGGCAAACATCTCGAACCTATGCCGACACCTGCGTTCATGCTGATGAACTATGGCCTCATCCTTCCGTCAGCCAAACACACGCCGATGAATCTTCATCGGCCAAACACTACCCCATCGGCAGACCCTCCAACTGCTAGCCCGATCTTAATAGTCTCGCCGATGTGCCGAACGTCAATTCCACCGTCAGCCAGACTGAACACAAAGTCATTCCGATGGCATTCCCCATCGGGGTGACTTCCTTCTATCGGCGAATCACAAAACACACTGGCCGATAATATAAGTCTAGCCGATGAACACTTGAGACATCCCCATCAGCATGACCAACGTTGTCGGCGGAAACACAAACTCCTTCGCCGATAGCACAAAGTCTCAGCGATGTAAAAAGAACACACCGTGCTATCAACGTGATCGCCAAAACGCTCACAAACTTACACCGATGGCGAGGAAAGCCTAGGGTTTAAAAGAAGAAACCCTCCACATGCAAGGTTAACCCCCAGGCCAAAATGAGCACCAACACTGGCTCCGAATGGGGACGTGCAGGTGAAAACCTGCAGCGAGAACTAGATCTCCGGGCAGACCAGGCAAAAAGCCAAAAAGCACGAACCGTACAAGGCACCTACAATATATACATAGTTTTACATATGTGCACAGAGATAGGTCATCATGCAAAGTAGAACTTGAGGAATTGGCCATGCACAGACAATTCTAGAAATTCACCATCTAGGGCCTGGAGGAAATAGGAGTCCTCCCCATGGGTACTGCAAATCTGATATGGGCCCATCCATAAGGGTTTGAATTTACCATGTTTACCCTTGTCCTGATCTTTTGCATTCTATATAAGCACCAGATCATTAATTTGAAACTTCCTCTTAGTAGCTCTCCTATCAAACAGGTATTTCACATCTTGTTGTCTCTTGAGGTTGATCCGGTGTGCTTTCCTTCTGTCTTCATCCAGTGCAACCAACTGGTTCACTCTTTCTGTCATGGGATCTTCAATTTCCTCATCATTATCTTGGATGAATCTATAAACTGGTAGGAAATTATTTATAGGCAATTTGGCTGGTGCACCATATACTAGCTCAAAGGGTGACATGCCAATAGCCTTTTTTACTGTCACCCTGTCAGCCCAGATTGCTAACCTTAGTTTTGAATCCCAAGCTCTCTTGTTTTTATCTAGTATCCTCTTGATAATTTTCATGATGCTCTTAGTGCTTGATTTTCATGATAGATTGATCCCATACCTGTTGCAAAAATTAACAAATTCACCTGATCTGAAGCACATAGCATTATCAGTGACTATCTTAGATGGTACTCCAAACTTGATGATAACATTTTCCAGTATAAAATCTGTCACCACCTTACTTGTAGCTCTCTTAGTTGGAATGGCCTCAATCCATTTGGTAAAATAATTAGTTGCCACCAAAATCCAACTGTGTCCCCCACTTGACTTGTCTGCAATTTCCCCTATGAAGTCAATTCCCCATTGCTAAAATGGAGCATCCACAGTTACAGTTCTGAGGGGTAGAGCACCATCATACCTCAGCTTTCCTGAAAATCTTTGGCAAGGATCACACTTCCTCACTAACCTTTTTGCATCTGAAAAGAGAGTGGGCCACCAATATCCTGCCCTGAGAATCTTATGGGCTGTTGTTTGGGCAGTATAATGTCCACCACACAATCCTTTATGCATGTCAATCAAAACATTGTTAGCTACATCCTCATCCACACACCTCAACAGCACACCATCAGGGCTTTTCCAGTATAGCTCACCTTGAACAATAGCATACTTGATTGCATGTAGCTTCAGAGTCCTCTTTTGACTGTCACTGAAATGGGAAGGACAACTCAAATTTTACAAGTAGTATACAATATCCTTGTACCATTCAGATCTTGATACATCTACATTTTCATTTTGGACTGCATTGACTTGGCATGCTTCTAAGTTTGACTATGCCATCATCTTGGCTAATCCTTGTCCTCTTACCAACTTGGTAATTTGTATGTCTATGTCGAACTCTTGTAGTTTGTTTATCCATCTGCATCTTCTTCCAGTCACTTCCTGTTGAGTGAATATATCTTTGACTGCTACATGGGGTACATATACAATTACATGTGATCCTACCAGGTATGGTCTGAAACTTTTGATGGCTCTAACTAATGCATATGCCTGTTTTTCCATGATATTATATTTCAACTCAGCAGCCTGCAAGGACATATTGAAAAAAGCTATGGGTTGCTCAAACCCATCCTTATTTTTCTGTAACAAACATGCAGCAACAGTGTGAAAGGAAGCAAATGAAAACAATTGGAATGGCCTAGAAAAATCAGGTGATTTAAGAACAGGGGCCATCTTGATTGCCTCTTTGATACTCTGAAATGATTCAATTGCTCCACTTTCCCAGTGGACAGTGGCATCCTTCTTCATCATTTTGGAAATGTTCCTTGTGGTTTCTGCAAAGTTGGGAATAAATCTCCTAACAAAATTTATCTATCCAAAGAAGGACTGAACTCCTTTTACAGTTTTGGGCATTTGAATTCTGTCAATAGTAGCCACTCTTTCTGGATCTATCCAAATTCCATCCTTGGAAACAATGTGCCCCAGAAGCTTTCCTTCAACTACCCCAAAAGCACACTTCTTTGGATTTAAAGAAATGCCATACTCTAGTGCTCTTATGAAAATATGCTCTGGATGCAAACAATGCTGCTCTTCTTTCTTTGAATAAGCAGTCAGATCATCTTGATACATAGCCAGGATTGAATCAATCAACCCTGCAAAAGCAACATCCATTGCCCTTTGAAATGTAGCACCTGCATTTGTTAGTCCAAATGGCATTCTAACATATACATAAGTTTCCCATGGAGTAGTGAAGGCAGTCTTATACTGTTCTGATTCCTTTACCTTCACCTGATTATAACCTGAAAATCCATCCATCATGGACAAGAGTTCACAACCAGTCACTCTCTGCAACATAGCTTCCATATTAGGCAGTGGATAATTATCCTTTAGAGAGGACACATTCAAGTTCCTGAAATCAACACAAAGCCTAATATCACCATTCTTTTTTCTGACTAGGACAAGGTTAGACACCTAAGTTGAATGTCTGATCGGCACAATTATCCCAGCTTCCCTAAGCTTTTTGAGTTCTTCTTGCATCTTAGGAGCTAAGGTAGGATTAATAGGTCTTTGCCTTTGTCTAAATGGCTTAGCTCCAGGCTTCAATGGGATCTCATGCTGGAATAGATCTTCCCTATAGGCTTTTAGGTCCTCATATGACCAAGCAAAAACATGTTTGTATCTTTTCAGTAATGCAATCAGCATACTCCTGATGTGTGGTTTGAGCTGCTTACCAATGTATACCTTCTTGGGGACCTGAGATGTTCCCAAATTTATCTCTTCTAAATCCTCCTTGTTTGCGGGAGATGTCTTTGTGACCAATTTGTCTCTTCTATCAAAAGCTCTTTCCAAAGCTACTAACCCTCTAGGGATTTTATTAGTCTTCAATTGAATTATCTCCTTTCCCACAAGAGTTTCTTTTCCATCTATAGTCTCTACAAAAGCTTGGAAATCAATTTCTTGATTCTCAAATTCATCTATGCAGTGCAAAAATTTTAACAAGTCCCTATCATCATTAAACACTTGCCAACTGCATATATTTTCTGGTACTGTAGGCCTAATTTTAACTTCTACATTTGTAACATCTAACAGAGTGATGTCATCTGGCCTTATTGCAACATTAGCTAAGAAATCAGCCATAACATTCTTTGATCTTCCTACCCAGCCTATTGAAAATGCATCAAAAAGTTTAATGGTATCCCAAACATCATGCTTATATTGTTTCAATCTTTTGTTTTTTGAAGCATACCTATCTCTAATTTGGGATACAATCAGCTCAGAATCCCCAAATACTCTTAGCATTTTGATTCCATGTTTGAGAGCTATATTTAGGCCTAAGATTAAAGCCTCATATTCTGCAATGTTGTTTGTGCAAACAAACCTCAGCAAGAAAGAAAATTTGAGGAGCTTACCAGTTGGAGACAGGAAAAAAACTCCAGCTCCAGAGCCTTCTTTTGCACAAGCTCCATCAAAATACATGGTCCACAGACCCTGCTGGTCTAGCTCTTTAATGCAGACATTTTTCTTTTTATCTTCTCTATCATCTGAGACAACCTTGAAGTTATCACAATCAGTGTTTACAAAGCATATCTGTCCCTCTGCTTCTTGGTCTTCCACTGTCTCTGATGATCTCTGTTATCTGATTAGCTTAACATCCCTGCCATTCATTGGAATCATGGCATATGACAAGTCCAGCTGCATACTTCCACCAATTAGTGCAGCCCATCTTCTTGATAGCAACATGCCATACTGTGGCTTGATGTCAACCACCGTTACATTCATTTTATATCTCTTTTCAGGAAATGCTACCAGTTTGAAATCTACATCCTTCATGATTCCAATAACTGGTACCTCTCTGGCATCCATAGCATAACATTTTCCACATGCCTTGTCAATTTTCAATCCAGCTTGTTGCATGATGGCCAAAGGCATGATATTTGTAGATGCTCTAGAATCAAGCATACAATTTCTGATTATTTTTCTATTTATAACCAGGGATACATAAAATGGTTCCACTTGTGAAGGACACTTTGTCATAGTTACTCCTAAATAGACTTCAGGAGCCTCATCTTCTTCATTATACATGACATGTTTCTCACCCTGGGTCTGAACATTTTGTTTAGCTTGAAGAGGCACCCCTGAAATTAGGGATACTGTCCTATTCTTGATCTCTTCAACCTTCATCAGTTCCATAAGTGGAACAAAGACTTTTACCTGGGAGAGGACTTGAGCTATATCAAATGGAGCATAATTTTGTATAACAGTTGTAGCTTGCTCCACAATCTTGTTTTTATCCTGAACTGATTTAGCTTTTACTTTCATAGTTCCCTGATCATCATTCTTATCTTGGGAACCTTTACTTTGATCTCCAGCCTGAGGGATTCTGTTTTCTGGTCCTTGGAATTCATGACCTGTTCTATGTCTAAAATTCTGTTTATTATTACCCCACTGCCTTTTTTGCGGTTCAATTCCTTTATGGCCATGCACTGCTGCAGAAATACCTTCTAGCTGATGTGGGCTGCTTACTTGATTTTTACCTCTGAGATTGTAGTTGCTCTTGACTTGAGCAACTGCTGCAGCTGTGAAGGCCCTAATTTCCTCATCAGAAGGTCGTTGTAAGTTACTCAGAAAATTGTGTGAGCTCTGAGCATATACATAGTTATCTTCATTACCTTCATCATAAAAGTCCTGTTGACAGGCCCGAATTCCATTATCTGTACTCTCATTAGCATCATAAAGAGGGTATCCATTGTTTGTGGACATCATATTGACATCATCATCTTGCACATAATGTGGCTCATTGCATTCATTACAAGATGTAGTATTATCACACAAGGACTGAGCAATCATACACTGTGACTGTGAATGTGGCATCTATACACCATGGAGTATCATCAACAATATTTACAGCTTTCTTTAGAGGATCAGGAGTTTCTTTGACATGTTGAGCTCTCTGATTTGTGTTGTTATGTGGGAATATAGGCTTACCATTATGCCAATTGGTATTATAAGGCATATCATGCAATGATGGCCTCTTTTCCTGCCTTTGATAGACTTGCCTATCAGGACCTATCCCTTTTTCACTTCTAGCTAGTCTGTAGCTTAGGTCCTTAACAACATTTGCCAATTTGTCTATCTTATCTTCAGGGGCAGATGTATTACCTTGAGTGTTCTGAGGCTTGTTTGGACTCTGCAGAATTTTCACATCATCCCTTTTGTTAGTCTTGCCTGATGCTTTCCTGTTGTTCTCAATATTTACTGCAATTCTAAAAGCATCCCTGATAGTAGCAGGACTTTTATCTCTTAATCCATATGCAGTTTTTGCATCAAAGGCATTGATATACAATATTATGCACATAGGTTCATTTGGCCTCATGTGATGTGGCAATTTGTTTAACACTTTAGTAAATCTTGCATTAAAATCTACAACCTGCTCATTTGACCCTTTAGTGATACTGGTAAACTCATTTACAAAAAAGCTAGGGTCAGTTTTGTCACCATATTGCTCCTTGAACATCCTTTTAAAATCATCCCATGATGAAATACTCTTGTCAGGCAGATTCTTGTACCATTCTCTTGCCTCGTCAACTAAAGATTGCATGAATGACTTCATGAAAACATCCTCATGTTCAACCTCAAAGTTGTCCATGACATTTTGAAAAGCCTTTAGATGATCTTCTCCTGACACTGTGTTGTTTCTTGAAAATTTAGGCACTTGCAGCCTCAGATGCTTGTCAATGGGGTTAGGATACCCCAGGATACCATCAAATACCAGTTGTCTGAATCTATCTAACTGCATGGGCTGTCTGTCAAACTGATTAATATTAATATTTCTGTTTGCATTCTGGTTTCTTACATTGTTCAGTGGTATCCTAGCATCATTCACATTTTGTCTTTCATCATTATGCTGATGTTGCACTTCATTTCTCTGTTGATGTCTCTGCACATTTGCATTCTCAAGGGTAAGAATTGAATCATTTTGGGCAGTCCTTAAAGCTTGCACTTTCTGCCTCATGTCATCTCTGATTTTCATGGCTTGCAGATGCTCTAATTCTGCTCTCAGATTTCTGATTTCTTCAGCTAACTGTTCTTCTTTAGGCATAGAGGTAGATGGTCTCATACCATTCTGGTCATCATCTTCATCATCCCTCTGAGACTCTGCCTCCTCAAACCTTTCACTAGGGTCTAGAAATGGGCGTTCTTGGAACACCTCTGACCTCATTCTCACGCTACCACCCTGTTGCCTCTCATATGTACCCTGAATATCAGCTTCTGCATTTGAAAAGTAAGGCACATGCTGTCCTGATGGCCTAGGGTTATCTTGCATATCATCATTTTTTCTGGGGGAACCCTCATGCCTAACTGAGATAGCTCCCTTTCTTCTGTACATCATTCTTCTTTTTATTGGTAACTCTTCAAATAAAGGATTTTGTTGGGATCTTCTCCCCTGCATATAAATTTTACTTTGACCAGTTGGGAGATTACTTCAGAGTCGCCACCTATTACTAGGAACTGTTTTCTTTTTGTAAACCAGGGTTCTCTCACAAACGTCCCCAGCAGAGTCGCCAATTTCTGTTGCGACTCGGATGGGCCACAAATATTTCACTAGGGAGGACAAAAAAGATAACAATTTTAAAATCACTCCCTAGTAGAGTCACCAATTTCTAATGTTTTTTTTCCCAGACTGGATGCTTACTCCCAGATTTCCCTACAAGGTAGCCATCAATGATCAACAGGATCTCTGGGCCAGGGGCCAATAGTGTAGGAGATAGACTCTATATTTTATCTCCTCTTCTTCTTCAGGCTCTGCAAAACCTAGGGGGGTATTCCCTACTCAACATCCATGAGATACGCATACAAAGGCTGGGATGCTAACAGAAAGCAAATAAGTCCTCTTGTAAGTAGACCAAAATTGAAATATAAGAGCAAAGGGGCTAGCTTTGGGCCTATTTGCAGTTGTAGACAGAGGACTTGGATCCTAAAGCTAATTCTTATGTCCTAAAGGTTGTTTTAGAGTTTGATTTTGATTTTATGTTTGGATGCAAAGCTGGACATGGTATATAACACAAACACAAAGCTAGATTGGTGCCTGTCCAGGGCCTGGAGTCAATAGACATACACCTGTGAATGATATGCATGAACAACTAAAACTAGATTTCAGGGGGACACATATGATACCTGCCTTATAGATATCTCCCAATACAAAGTGTTAAGCTATCTATACTTATGGCATCCCTACTGCAGTATACCCTTCCCAATGTTCAATCAGAAAATAGTTTAATCTACCACTTTGAGCAGAAGTTAAAAGATTAGACATTCAACACAGGAATTCCATGTTCTAGAGTTTTAGACATTCCTTAAATATTCAGACTCAGAAGAAAGATACATGCAATAATGGAGATAGAATTAACAAAACACATGCTAACATAGCATTTCTCATATAGAATTAACCATGAAATCAGTGGATTCATGCAAAACATACAACAGGAGATACATAAACTCACAAGTTTTTATGGACAGAGCAGCCAAAACCAACTATATTGTATCACAGAGCCAAAACGTTCAACTTTCAACAACCAAAAAATGGTAACACAATCTGCTTATAACAGCCAGATAGTGTACCATAAGCAATTAATTACATGGCAAAAAATATCAAAATTTGCCAGATACAGATCCCACAAAGGAATGGCGCTCAGAAGATATTAATGCAGCAAACAAAGAGGGTCCTCGAGCCATGCGTCATTATCTGGGGTCTTCACTCAAAAATCAGGCAACCTGATCATGTGTACCAATGTCCACATCTCTGTATCATCGCCATTAAGGGCCTCAACCACCTGCAGCCACTCAGAAACTATCGCAACATTTCAAACAGAAGTTCCCGCCAAAAGTGATTCGCTCAAAGTTTGAAAATACACAGGGGAATAATCCCACATGCATGGTGAGGAGATCACATCAGTAGTTCATAAACATGGTCGCACACATGATAGGTGTCGAGCATTTTGCCACACTCGACACACAACCCTTCACCAAATACCCATCGCTGTGACACAAACCATCGGCCTACTCCATAATTCTCCTGCCGACCTTACTAGTCTCACCGATGCAAAACTACATACTCCACCTCCACAAGCCTCCGTCGGCCAAACCGCTACCATCGAAGTATCCAGAAAACATTTGGCTGACTAACCAAGTATCACCGATGCCTACTTCACATTTCCCATCATCGGCCAGACCAGAACTATAAGGCAAACATCTCGAACCTATGCCGACACCTGTGTTCATGCCGATGAACTATGGCCTCATCCTTCCGTCGGCCAAATACACGCCGATGAATCTTCATCAGCCAAACACTACCCCATCGGTGGACCCTCCAACTCCTAGCCTGATCTCAATAGTCTCGCCGATGTGCTGAACGTCAATTCCACCGTCGGCCAAACTGAACACAAAGTCATTCTGATGGCATTCCCCATCGGGGTGGCTTCCTTCTATCGGCGAATCACAAAACACACTGGCCGATAATATAAGTCTAGCCGATGAACACTTGAGACATCCCCATCGGCATGACCAACACCGTCGGTGGAAACACAAACTCCTTCGCCGATAGCACAAAGTCTCAGTGATGTAAAAAGAACACACCGTGCTATCAACGTGATCGCCAAAATGCTAACAAACTTACGCCGATGGAGAGGAAAGCCTAGGGTTTAAAAGAAGAAACCCTCCACATGCAAGGTTAACCCCCAGGCCAAAATGAGCACCAACAGAAGGGAAGGAAGGAGAAGTCATATCCCATCAGCAAGGACACATTCTACACCTCCAAATCATAGACCACCAATTTTTTTTTCAAGAAATCAAGTATTAATTCCTCTAGTAGCAACAAATCCTATGGCTTGGCAGTTTGCTTTTGCACCATTTAATGGGGGCAGCCCATTAAGCCCATTAGATCTTGCTCAACATGATGGTATACTTGTGGTAGAAATTAGAAGATTGCCTTTTTTCACTGGAGAAGATCAAACTACACCTATTAAGCACATTAGAGATGTGGCCACGCTGTGTGCAGTCCATAATATCACTACTGAAAATGTGGCAATTAGACTTTTGGCTGCTTCATTGAAAGGAAAGGCACTATAGTGGTTCAAGAGTTTGGTTGCCAATTCAATCACAACATGGGACCAGCTGGGAGATTCCTTAAATAAGCAATTTGAGGATAAATTAGACCAATTATCATTGGTAGAACCACTAACTACCATCAAAAGAGCTCCTCGGGAACACATGACAGGCTTCAATTTCCATTTCCAAAAGACTTGGAATAGAATCCCGCAAATGGTAAGGCTTTCAAATGAGCATGCATTTTTATACTTTTTTAAGGCCCTTAACAGTGATATATCCATGATGATTCATTCTATGGGTGGGACTACACTCCCAAATGCATATGACATTACCATCAGAGTAGAAAATAGCCTTATACAAGCGTGTAAGATAACTCCAAGGCCCCCAATGCCTATTTTTCTTGAGTTACAACCACCTATCCCATTGAAAATACCTCCTATAGCTATTGTAGCTAATGTACCAGCATTGCGTTATCAAGCATTTATCTAGGTAAAGGCTACCCCAGCCTAATCTCATGAATTACAAGAGATAAAAGGTCTACTACAAACTTTTGGCAATGACCTAGTAAACATTAAGAAGTAGAAAAACCAAGATTTTAGACCTTATCAAGCCTCACAACAACCCAATCATCCTAATAGGCCTCCCTACCAAGCTGATACTCAAGGTCAAATGAGAAATTTCAATGCTATGCCATATCATCCCTACAATCAGAATGCTACCAGCTCCTCTAGAGAGCTTGTACCAGTACAAAATAACATAGCACAAGACTATGAATGGTGTTTCCCATGCAACTGACCTCACAACCAAGCCACATGTTCTAATGGAATTCTAAATCAAGCCCTCATGGTAAAAAATAAAACTGTTGTTCAACAAGATGTAACACAAGAAACTCAAGAACAACAAGGTTCTCATCTTGAACATGGTCACCATGAGGTCACCCTCATGAATTAGAAAGGAGAAGATTTTTCTGGGGTAAATCATCCACATGAGCAAAATCAGTCATCTCATTCAATAGAAGCCAATACAAGGGCCAAAAAATGGGTTGTTGACATAGAAAAACAAGCTGATAAAGGGAAAATTTACGCTTCAAAAAGCCACCAATGTGTTGTTGGTCCATCATCTTCTCAAAATATTTAAAATCCTTTAAGAGTTCGAGCTGTGACACAAAAAGATCAACCTAGAAGCCAACCACAACCATTGTAAACACAAGGAGATGATGTTGTCCCAAAAGGATAGCAAAAGGTTAGGACAATCCCATTTAGTATTTTAGAGCATATGAAAAAGACAAATGTTAGTATGTCAATGTGGGACTCCTTATCTCTTCTTGGTCAAAGAGATATGTTACAAAAGGCTTTGTCTAATCTCACCTTGTCAAACAAACCTTCTAAGGAGCAACCTAGGGTTGTATTTGCTAATACTCCCCAAGCCAAAGGTGAATAGCAGACCAGAGATGTCAAACCACCTCCATTTTATGTGTCTTTAATTATTGGTCAGCACCTTTTCCATAACTGTATAATTGAATCAAGGGCAAGCAGCTATGTCATGCCAAAACAAATAGTAGATAATCTTGGGCTATCATACAAACCTCTTGCCAAAGGAGTAGTGCAATTGGATGGGACAACCATAAACATAGTTGGGGTCATTAAAGGTTTGAGTCTCACCTTACATGCTTGTCCAAACTTCTCCATACCTCAAGACATCTATATCATAGATCTACCACCATATTTTTCCATATGCCTTTCTAGAGACTTAACTGCAAAGTTGGGGGGTTATTTATCTTCTGATTGGTCACACATATTTTTTAGAAAAAGGTATGGCACTAGGATGACTGTGAAATCAGAACCTATAGCAGAAGACCATATAGAGTGATATGTTCCTAGTGTTGTTAATGCAAATCTCACCATTCACAAACAAGAGGAACAACCTGTTGTCCAAGAACCTAACATTGCCATAGAAGGCTTATCTGAATTGTCTTTGGATGAGTGAGCAACTGAGAATTATGAGACTGGCCCATTTAAACACATAGAAGAAATAGGATTGAGTATCTATATGATTCACGAACAAGGCATTGTTGTCCCTAACCTTGTAAAAAAAGAAAAACAACAGTGTGAACAACAGTCTAATGAGATTTGGCAGCTATATTTTGATGGGTCAAGGAGTAAAAATGGTGTTGGTGGAGGGGCAATGCTTGTATGCCCTAAAGGTGAGAAGTACTATTCAAATTTCATATTTGCTTTTAGTTGCACTAACAATACAACAGAGTATGAAGCACTTAGTCATGGCCTAGAATGGGTAAGAAAGATGAAAATCAATTGTTTGGAGGTATTTGGGGATAGTGAATTCATTGTAAATCAAGTGAGAGGTCTAAATGTCACAAAAAATGATTTGCTCAAGTCTTATAGACATAGAGTTTGGGATGTTATTGAAGAATTTGATGGCTTTAACTTGTTGTCCATAGCTAGAAATGAGAACAAACATGTTGATAGGTTGGCTGCAATAGGAGCACAATATGACATTCCAAGTGATATCAACAATAGTAAGTGTTTAGTGTAAAAAAGAGGGGTTTGGTAATTTCAAGGGTTTATGTGGAATCCTCCTTTCACACCAACAGTAAAGGAAATTCAACTAAGTAGGGAACTCTACTACAGATCTTCTGTCACTTGGAACAGAGGGGAAGATTGGAATTGTGTGAATTTGTTATTTAATTAAGTCTAATTATGCTCAAAACCCTAATTTCATAAAATTGTAAACAAACGAACAAATCACAGAAAATGATCGCACACAAAGATATCAAATGATAACCAAATTCATACTTGATTTTGAAGTTCAGTGTATGGAAAATTCAGGGACTAATGAGTGGGAGAATTAGTCCAATGTACCTATTTCTATTGGGATCTCTGAAGAATGTCTGCAACACAATTTTGTTGTCACAGAGATTTCAATGCATCAGAATCCGGAGGACTAATGAGCGGGAGCCCTAGTCCAAGCCCTAATTTTCTTCTTTGCTCTGCATTTCTGACAGTCTATAATGCCTCCCTGCAACTCCACTTCTTTCGCTTCTGAAACTTGTAACCTACAATCACAGAAAAGTGGGTTGGGGTTTGTGGTGTTTAGAGGCTTGCCTCGGTCAAGCCCCAAAGAGACATTCAAGTATTTCGAACACCATTGGCAGACAAAGATTGTGTATCCCTGTGGGATAGAGGCAAAAAATAATTGATAAATGATTGAAAACATAAATGAATCTCACATCGATGGTGTAGCTTGCATGAACATGAAGATCCTTCACATCATGGGAAGATGAAGCCCTGCATAACAAACACAATAACAAAACAATACTGCTCTGCAACAATGAATACTTTGAAAGCTCTCAAATCATAAGTATGCCAAAAGCTCATAATCATCTTCTAGTTTACAAATGAATCACTAAACATGCTTATATATGCAACTAAACAACTTCCCACCAAGAAATTCATTATTCAAACTTGAGGTGTCGGCATAGGACCTAATAACAGTCACATAACCGACACATGAAATTAGGTCTTGACCCAAAATAGGGCAGGACTAGGGCGCGGGCGCCCAAGTCCTCCCCCGTATTTTAGGTCGGATTCATCATAAGTGCATCCCATAGGTCCCATTTGTCATAAAACTCAGGGGTTTCTTCACCGAAAGTCATCATTGACATGCAAGATGATCTAAATGCATTCTAAAGGACTTGGGAGCTAAACATAGGAGGGAAAATGCCCTAGGGAGACATTTTCTGACATAACAGTAAGATACAATAGTATGTAAAAGTGGTGGTAAGACCCTCAATACCTGATAATCAAGCACATTGGCAAGTGTTTGATAGTGATAAACAAATCATCAATTTTTTGATTGAAGAAGCTGAGTTTTCAGCTACTAATCAAGAGAAATTTTAGCAGTAATATGGTGAGCAAATTATATAGCTGAAAACTACTAAGTTGCCCAAAGGTTTCGTCTCATTGAAATCAGTTTTTAGTTCTGATGATCAAGCAAAAAGAAGAATGATCAACATGCAAGTCAAATAGGATCATTATGAATAGGTAAGCATTTTCAAAGACAAGCTTTTGAAATTGGGTAAGATATGCATAGTAGAAGAGAAGATTGCTTTTATTAAGTTATGTCAGGAGAATGATGATATTTTTTCTTGGAAATATAGTGATTTGAAAGGGTTTTACCCAAATCTTTCCCAACATACTATTGATCTTGAACCCAATGCCAAACCTATAAGATAAAAGTAAAAACCACTGAACCCAAAACTAGAGCTACTCATGAAAATGGAGCTAAGCAAGTTGATAGAGGGAAACATTATCTCTCCTATCAAACACACCTCTTGGGTCTCCAACCTAGTTCCTATTAGGAAGAAGAATAGAGAAATAAGGCTATGTGTAGATTTCAAAGACCTGAATAGAGTCTCACTCAAGGACCACTACCCGTTGCCTTCTATGGAGAAAATCTTACATGTTGTATCTATTGGCATATGGTCAGCACTCCCTGTGGGATTTGTGACATGGTCTAACCACCTCCCATGGATTCATTGTCTCTCACAGTTGTATCATCTAGATTAATAAATCAATCTTTTGGTCTAACGACAATCATGGTTCCAAAAATTGGTATCAGAGCCTTAGGTCATGGGTTCAAATCCCCTAGGTAATGCTAGGGTGAGTTTTTTGGCATATGGTCAGTGCTCCCTGTGGGATTCATGACATGGTCTAACCACCTCCTGTGGATTCATTGTCTTTCGCAATTGTATCAGAGATTAACAGGTCAATTTTTTAGTCAAACGACAATCATGGTTCCAATAGTATCAGGGTCTGAGAGGTTTTCATTGTTAGATGGTTATTCTAGTTATAACCAAGTTTTGGTAAAAGAGGAAGACCAATATAAGACAACGTTTACTACCAAATGGGGTATAATGGTATGCAAAAGAATGCCCTTTGGATTGTCCAATGTTGGGGAAACTTTCCAAAGGGCCACGGACATGGATTTTCAAGGGTTAATAAACAAGATTGTGTTGGTTTATCTTGATGATATCACTATTTTTTCCAAGGATGCTAATGAACATTTCATTCATCTAAGGAAAGTATTTGATAGGTTTAGAGAGTATGGGGTTTCAGTCAACCCAAAGAAGTGTATCTTTTTTGTTCATGAAGGTAAGCTTCTTGTCCATGTGGTGTCAAAAGATGGAATTGTCATTGATTCCAAGAGAGTAAGTGATATACTTGCTTTGCCTTTGCCAAGTCACAAGAAGGGATTACAAAGTTTGCTTAGTAGAATAAATTTTGTGAGAAGGTTTATACCTGATATAGTTCATATTTTTAAGCTACTAACATTTATGTTGAAGAAAAATGTGTGTTTCAGATGGACAAAAGAAGGGAAGAAGAGTTTTGAGAGTATCAAGGAAACTCTAATAGCTACACCTACACTTATAAATCCTAATTTCTTTAAGGATTTTATTTTGTATTCTTTTGGAAGCATAGATACAATCTTAGTCATGCTAGTACAACAAAATGAAGAAGTTTTGGAGCAGCTTATTGCCTTCTTTAGCCAAGATTTGGAAGGTTACGAAGAGAGGTATTCTTTTGTGGGGAAACATGTACTAGTTGTGTTTAGAAGCCTTAAAAAATTTAGGCATTTGGTTTCAAATAATAAGATACATTTGATGGTCGCTCGCCCAAGTGTCAAAGATTTATTTATAAACAAGGATTTGAATGATAAGAGAGCTAGTTGGATAACCAAAGTCATGGAATATGACATGGAAATAAAGGTCACTAAGCTGGTAAGAGGTAAAGGTTTGTGTGAATAGCCGGCTAGTAAGTTAGAAAGCAATGAAGATGTTGAAAAAGAGGTTGTTCTTGTGCTTAATAATGAATATCAAAATATTTTCCCAGCCCCTCCTTCAAGCTCGGTACAAGAAATGGTACATTATCTTCAAACAAGTGAGTGCTCCAAGGGTTTAAACAATGCAAAAAGAAGATATTTCAAATTGTAAGCAATTCCTTATGTCATTATAGAGGGCATTTTGTTTAGAACAAATTTCAATGGTGTGATGTTGAAGTGTATTGAATTTGATCAGACTAACAAAATTCTAGAAGAATTCCACGATGGGATAGCTGGAGGCCATTTTGCACCAAGAACAACAACACTTAAAGTAATGAAGGATGGTTACTTTTGGCCTAATTTATACAAGGATGCACATACATCAAGGGTGAGAAAGTGCAAAATGTGTGCTCCAATTGTAGGAAAGCAGAGGTTAGCATCCTTACCATTGCATCCAATACAAGTAGAACAATCCTTCATGAAGCGAGGTCTTAGTTTTATTGGGCTCATTAATCCACCTTCTAGTTCAGGGCACAAATGGATACTAATTGCAATAGACTACTTTACTAAATGGATAGTAGAAGTGGCATTGAGAGAAGAAAATGAAAACTTAGCCCTAAACTTCTAGGAAGATCTAGTCACAAGGTTTGGTACTCTTAAATCCATTATTTAAAACAATGCATTGGCTTTTGTAGGCACAAAAATAACTGATTGGACTGTTAGAAATGATATATTTTTAGTGCTTCATCTAACTATTACCCACAAGGTAATGGACAAGCCGAGTCTACCAATAAGAATCTAATTAGGATCATCAAAAGAACAATAAACGATAATCAAAGAACTTGGCATAGCAAACTGAAATTAGTCTTATGGGTTGATAAGATAACTCCTAAGAGGTCTACAGGTAATTCACCTTATGTGCTTGTGTATGGAAAAGAGGCAAGGATGCCTATTTTAGTTCAATTGTCAACACTTAGCCTTATCAAAGAGTTGGAAATGATGGAAGAGGGGCCAATGGAAATTAGACTTGTTGAATTTATGTAATTGGATGACAAGAAGGCAAGCAATGCAAAGTTAGGAACTACATCAAGCACAAATGAAGAAAACTTTTGATAAGAAGGCAGTCCCTAGAATTTTTAATGAAGGAGATGTGGTTCTCAAATGGGATGAGTTGAAGAGAAGGCCCAAAAACATACTAAGTGTTATGTCATGTGGAGTGGCCCTTTTGTGATCATAGGTTGCAAGATGCACAATACTTTTCAGCTATCTAAGATTGATGGGGAAGAACTGCCAATCCCAATTAATGTGATTCATCTCAAACACTGCTATTGAGGTGATGATCTACATTTTGTAACATAGTAAGATAGTTTTGTTGGGTCAAATAAGTGTTGTAGCACATTTGTTTCAATTTTTTGTTTCTCTCCAAGTGTTGATGCACATGTTCATTTGTCTTTTTACAGGATTGTTGGCATCTAGTTTTTAGTTGTTTTGTCTAGTGTTGTTCTATGTTTCTAGTAGTTGTGTTGCAAATTTTCTGAGTTGATTTAGGTCAAAGTGACTCTATTTCCCAATGGAAACTAAGGCTACTAGTATTTGTGCTTAGCAAGAAAGCATCCCTTAGAGGTCACCAAAAATGTTACCTATTTTTGTCTTGTCATCCAAATAGGTGAATAAGGGTGTTTCCAAGTATTAATGAGTCCAAGTCTATTAGGCAGGTTGAAGTGTGCAGGTCTATAGAGCATAAGTGTTTTAAGTTGGAACTAATATGTAGGTTGAAGAAGTCAAGCCAAAAGATTCAAAGTGTTTTCTCTTTTGAAGTTCTACCTTATCGACAAACTCAGTGTTTCATGAACTTGTCGGTTTGTCAGTCGGCAAGTTCATCGATAGGCAAACTCGATGACAAGAAAATAGTTCAAGGAAGGAAAAGGCAAGGATGAAAGAAGTCTTTCCTTATCAGAAAAAAAATAAATTGTGAACCTGTAGGTTCGCTGATCAACAAATTTGCCAATCGGTGAACCCAATGAAGCAGAGTAAAGAAAAAGAAGAGAATGGAAAGGTTTGCCTTATCGAAGAAAGAAGGGGTTCGCGAACTCACCAGTTCACTAACTAGAAAGTTCATTGATTGGAAAACCCAGTGACAAAGGAAGTGGAATATTTTCTAAGATAAAGAAGGCATTGTCAGCAAAAGTTTTGGTTCACGAACCGTAAGGTTTGCCAATGGGAGATTTCGCTGACAAAGAGTTCATCGATAGCCTAGATCAACGATAAGGAAGTCAAAAATTTTCTAAGGCAATAAGGATGGAAAAGCAAGCCTCAATCAACAAAAGGGAGAGTTGGAAAATTTAAGTTCACCAATTGGTAGGTTTGCCGACCGGTGAAATCACTAACTAAAGAAGGAAGACAAGGAAAAAGGGAAAGTTATTGAGGGAAATGGTTTGTCGATTGACAAGTTAGACGATAGGTGAAATTGCCTACTAAAGAAGAAGGAAAGATAAGGGAGATAAAGGAGATAAAGAGACAAGTCATTGGCTAAGGGAAAGGTTTGTGAAAGAGAGGTTTTGCCAATAGAGAGGAAAGAGACAAAAGGAATGACAAGGATAGAAAAGAAAAGAAGAAAGAAGAGAAAAAGACAATGAAGAGGTTCGTCAATGGGCGAAAAAGCCAATAAAGGGTAAGAGGCATAGTCTACAGTGGTAAAATGTCTAAAAGGAGACAATGAAGACTTCCAAGGGCCTATGCCTATTCATAGTAGCATGTACAGAGACTGCAGACCCACTTTCAGAAGACCTTGCCAATTAGATGAGGAAAGGAGAACATTGATAAGATACCCTAAGACCATCATCATACCCTTAACCATACCAAAAGGTTGCAAACTTGTGAGAATAAAGGAAAAGGCACTAAGGTTGAGTTAGACACTATGTATTTCAACCTTAGTGAAATACACATTGTGCGGGAGTGATAGGAGGGATAGGTATTTCTCAACATTCATAAAGCCCCAAACGCTTAACCAAACTCATTGACAAGCCTGTTGAAGGATGTGTATAGCCTGTTGTAGCTAAAAATCATATTTGTAAGTCTTCTCAATGCCTTGCTAGAAGTTTTAGTCATGCAAACTGTATTGGGGACACATGTGCCGGAATGAAGGGTCGATTCTGGGAATCCAAGTTTAGTTTAGAGGCACTTCCAAATAGTTTTAAGCCAGTTAGAGAGATTGCATGGATAGAGTATGAGTTGAGTGAAATTTTGAGAGAATAAATAAGCAATTAGGGGTAGTTTTGATCCCTAAAGGGAAGGATTTTTTCATTCTACATGCCTAAGGAGCCTAAAATCATGAAAATGATGGCAATGAATAGCTATCCTAGTTAGAGAAGTAGCCTGTTTCAGCATGTGCAGGGGTTAGACTACCATGAAATTAGTTGGAGCAATTTCCAAGGAGCATGCAAAAGAGTTTCAGTCAAAAAGTCAAAGCCAACTCAATCTCCATCAACTTTTCATGTTGTGAATGATTTTCAAATAGTCCAAAGTTGGTGTTTCACATCCAAGCACCCAGTTCAATCATTCAAACTCAGCCTCTTCTTTGGAGTAGTTTCAGTTGTGAAAGGGGGTTGTTGGGGATCAAAACCAAGATTGAGGTTGTTTTTTTCTTTAGTTCTTTCTAATTGTCTCTACTCTTGTAAGCACAAAAATCATGCACAGCCTCCACGAGGACCCCTATGATGATTTCTAATCCTTGTCACATACATGTAAGCATGAAATAACATCCTCTTAGCAGCAATTCTCTTGGTGATGTGTCTTCACTTTCATCTAGTGTTGTTTCCCCTTTGTCATTTTTTCTCTCTTTGTTGTCGATATTTTTTTACATTTTTTGACACTTGTCGATTTACACTTTTTGAGCTTGCAACCCTATTCCTAAGCCTAGTGTGCGTCTTGTAGGTGAGATTTCACCTTTCCCCAATGTTTTTCATCTTCTCCACCCCCCAAAAGCCTTCTATAGATCCCCTTAGCCATCTTCCACTTTTGGTTTTCAGTTTCACTCAACCAATCCAAATCTCCCCCTATTATTTCCAAATCTCCTGCTCGGAGATCCTTATTTGCATGTGGAGATTTGGATTCTTGCACATGACTGACCTATTTCTAGAGGTAGAACCCCTTCTTTTCTACTCTTCTTCCATCTCCCATCATGCATGACCACCCAAGTGCCTTCCCTTTAGGGTCACCCATGGGTTGTCCCCCTAGGTGACCTAATTGGTGAAAGGAGTGACCCCTGAGCGACCCTTGGGCGACGCTGTCATGTTTCCAGCTGTAGAAAAACTCGAGTTCCTAACTTGAAAAAGCTCTATTTTTGCCCAGTTTTCTTCTTGTTTGTACAGATTTTCAAGCCTAATATGGAGTTAATTATTTCATGCACCCATACATGCATAATTAGCTCCATTTCATCTATAATTAACAACTCATGCATTCCCATGCACTCTTTCTTCTTCACTTCTTCTTGAGTGATAAGCTTTTACTGGGTAGATCACTCCAATTTTAACCCAAATCACTCTTGAATCCTCTATGTTAACTCTCCAATCAAATTGAGTTACCTCTCCTTCTTCCTCACCTCTCATCCCTTCTTCTAACCTATAAATACCCTGCTCCCTCAAGCAGAAAGGGAGGCAATTTTATTTGTGCACACAACTTTTACAAGTTATTGCTCTCCACATTTAACATTCTCATGCTCATACATGACATAAGATCCTTTTATTTTGTACGTTGATCATCAAGCTTTCACATAAATCTCATCACACATCCATATGCTTCTCAAATCAAGCCATCATGCTTATCAATAGATCTCATTGAGCTCTCTTTGCAAAGCTTCTAAAGCTTCTTTCGCTTCCTTTGTCATCTTGTCGCCAAGAGGATTCCTCGCTGCTATAAGAGGATACAAGGTTGCCACACAAGGTAATCTGAGAGTAGTGGAGACTCACAAGTCTTCTTTATTTCAGGTCCCTCTATGCTTTCTATCAATTCATAAAATTAGATAACTAAAATTGCTCATGGGATTAGTAATCTTATTGCTTTTTCCTTGATAGGATAGTTAGATCTTGCATTCTTAGAGTAATTTTCTTTCATAGTTTAATTCATTTACATGTAGTTTCCTTTCTTAGATTAAATCATTCCAAATATTTGGAAAAGCTCAAAAACATAGTTAAATTGCATTAGGTAAATTCATTGTAGTTTGTATTAATTCTTTGATTCCTAGATTAAAAAGCATCTTTTATTTCCAAAAACACAAAAAAAGCACAAAAACAAGTTTTGCATTTCATATAGTATTGCATTCATAAAACCCAAAAAAAGAACAAAAACATTAGACACTTAGGTAATTTGCAAACCCTTGATTCCATCACAAGGTCAAAAGAGGTCAACGCATAATCAAACCTTAGGTCAATAAAACCCTAAGTCAAACCCTAGGTCTAGTCAAGGTTAGCTCACATATGCCTATCTCTTGTCTTAGCTCATGAATGTGCCTAGGATTAAGAGGTGAGTGGGTGAGGGCAATCCTCGGCAAGATATAGGAAATCCATCCATGACCACAATAGGATCCACTAGTCATCCAACAAATAGAAGAACATAGGCAACTTTTGCTATGACAAGCATTCATCCAATACTTTGAAAGATAACAAGCCATCAATGAGAACAACTTACCCACACAAAGGTGAAACATTAAAAACTCCAATAGGAGACTATTGACTAGTGACCCTTTAGGTCAATGGATTATCTATACAATCACAATCATTAAACAAAACATCGACACAAGTGCACAAAAACAAAGGCCCCAGGATGTGTCAACCCCTCTCCACAAAGTCCATCTCTCCAACGAGCCAAACCACCCCCATGTCTCACCTGCTCTTGACTGGATACTTCCACAAGAGTGAGAGTCACATGGTAGTTTGCCCTGTGGCAAGGAGGGAAGGGTCTGTGTGTGCACGAGAATCTGACTCGACAGCCCCAGGCAACTAAGGTCGTGATTTTGAGCGTACATATTTTGGTGAACCCGAAGAGAAGAACAAAAACTTTTGTTTATTTTGTCCACATTCCAAAAGCTCAAATCCTTTCAAAACAATAAAAGCCTTCAAACATTTTCACTTTATTCTTCATAGTCGCTTCCACTTTCATCACCTTCTCTATCACTCACTACATTTATTCTGTGGTGTCAATGGCACCCTCGAATATGACAGAGCCTAATCTAAACCAAGGGAGTATCCCTTCAAAGGAACCAAAAACTCCCTTCTTTAATAGATATGTGTCACCTCACCAAGATGCACCTGTTACAAATTGCTATGACTACAAAGACTCTGATTATGAACATGACCAAAGAGAACCCAAGCGTTCTCTGTCATTTAACAACCCATCTTGAGAACACAATCAGGCCATACCAAATGCGCCACATAAAGCTAGGAGAGTTCAACTAAGGTTAGAAATCCATAGAGTCGATCAACCTTCTACGAGTACCTCGAGTACTCATCTTGATGACAAGGTGAGAAGGATAGAAAAACACTTGCAAGAGCCAAGAGACGCACAAGAAGCATTAAACATTGCCTTGCAAGAAGAACAAAGAGATAATGTTGTGCGAGAAGAAGCACAACATCATACCAACACTCAAAGAGACAATCCAAAAGATGAAGAAAGGCCTAGAGCTACCATACCTGCAGATCTGATCACAACTCTAATGCAAAGGATTAGAATGTTAGAAGCAGAACAAACTGCTCCTAAAAAGAGAAAAAAATCCTATGATGACATCTGAAACAAACAAGACTAGGGGGCATCTTAGAATCCCTCTACCTTAGCTATTATTCAAGGAATACAAGTAATAACATATGCCAAAATGGGAATCCTCTTGCTCGAAACATTCAAGTGATGTTAGGAAACCCAGTAAATCAAATAGTACATTACCAAAACCCTCTAATAGGGTTATTGTTATCAACTCCCCAATTACAAAGCACTTTCCTTGGAATATATCTTGAGTACTTGAAAGAACATCTCGATCTAAACATAAGGAACATACGGTTACCTCATCCATTGCTTGATCTCCCAAAATTCAAAGGAGAAGGAGATCCAAACTTGCATATCAAAGCTTATACCACTGCAATAAGAGAACTCCTCCCTTGGATGGGGTTGTTGCCAAGATCTTCCCAAAAACCCTCGAAGGAATAGCTCTGGATTGGTACTATCTTCTACCAGAAGCTTCAATCCACTCATTCAGATAACTAATCAAAGATTTTATCATGGCATTTGACATGAACAAACTCATCAAAATAGGAATCAGAGAGTTCCTATACATGAAACAAGAGCCTAACAAATATGTAGCCCATTTTATCACCCGTTGGAGGCAAGTCCTTTATTCCTCAACTAGTGCTCCAAACATGGATCATCGTGAGTTATGCAACCTTTTCTTGCATGCCTTAAACAAGGATATGAGAGAAGATTTTTAGAAGTTACCATACAAATCCTATGAAGAAGCATTGGAAAGTGCTTTGAGGATCGATCAAGCCACCATCACTAGTGGCAGAAAAGTCTACAGGTCAAATGGAAAACTATTAAGGGAAGACATAGGGAACAATGCTCCTATCATTAAAATTCTTAAAAAACAACAAAAATGCAACCACAGATGGGGTGATAGATCAACCCCCAATCAAGAAGGTAAGAGATGATTACAATGCGAGAAACTATTATCCTCCTAATGTCAATACAATTGATCGGCCCAGAAACAATGGATACTACTCTAGGGACAATTAGCAGAATTGGAACCACAATGGAAATGGAAATGATAGAAGGTATGAAAGACCCCCATATGAGTACAACTAATTTTGTTCTTTTCATAGAACAAGGGGGCATAGCACAGAATCCTATAGAGAGTATAGCAGATTCATAGCCAGATTAATTGAAGACCAATAGTGGTTGTTCATAGAAATGTTCTTAAATCCACAGGAAGTCACATCAGATAACAAGGGCACAAGACAAACTCAAGCCCCAATAGCTCCACAAAATACTAACATGAGAATCTATTAGGACCCATTTCCTGCACATAAGGATACAAAAGTAACAAATTAAAATAAAGTAGGCCAAGGTAGTAACACCAACATCCCACCACAGTTAGGATAGAAAGGAGAAGCTAGGATGATGGGATTAGTCAAAATACTCCATAATGAAGAAGAGGAAGACCTTGAGAATGAACAAAAGGAAGTATATGAGGGTGTCATTTCGGTAGTTGAACCAATACCAACTCTGATCAGACCTTATGAACTTATCGAGGACTTAAAAAAGATAAATGCTCACATATCATTCATTGACTTACTCAGGAACTCCCCTTCACATCGCTCAGCACTATTGAAAGCAATAGGGCTGAAGTATCTCGATCAAATTACTTCCTCGCCTAGTGAGTTGATCAACCATGTGGACTACAACATCAACCCACCAAATTTAGAAATCGAGGATCCAAGGTTCTTTTACTTATAGAAAATGCCTTCCGAGGTAGAGCTAACCAAGAGAGGAGACCCTGCATTGTATTTACAAGTTTGGATCTATGACACTTGCATCAAATGAACCTTAATTGACGATGGGGCAGCAGTGAACATAGTTCCATTCTCCCTTTTAGATAGAATTGGTTATGGGCACACTAATATCACTGCTTCACGAGACACTCTAAGTGGGTATGATAATTTAAAGGCTACTACAATAAGAAAGATCATGCTTCCTGTAACCCTAGGACCCAAAATTGTCCCAACTACATTTTATGTAATTGACAAAGACACAAGATACAATCTACTCCTTGGAAGACCATGGATACATAGGATGAAATCTGTGCCATCTACATTATTTCAAAAGGCTCCTATCCTACATCTGGGGAAGGTATACATTGTGAAAGGAGATCCAAAACCTTTCAACATGTTGAAATCAAACACATCAAACAAACATATAGGCATCCCCATAGATTATGAACTTCCCACCAACAAATTGTCTATTCCTAGTCCTACACCTCAATCAATATGCATCAAGTGAATGGAAACTCCAAAGAAGACCATAAACACCGCAGAGATAAAAACTTTAGAAAATGAGGTACCACCAAAGTAAAAAGAAATTGTCTCCAAGGAAAAGACAGTTAAGATCATGGAATGGATAGAATAGGATGGGCCTCTCCAATTCCCTCTAGAAGTACTCATGATCGATATTCAACATGCCTACAAGCTCTTCCCTTGCATAGGGGAGAAATATCATAGAACTTAAGGTCAAATGTTTGAAACAACCACGTTAGATTTGAGGTATGTAGACCCTCGCACTTTCTCAGATCTTGAGAAAGATATGACAAAGAGTTACACTCCTTTGTCACCCTTAAGTGAATCACATGTCCCTGAGACACCAGAGAAAATAGAGTCATATGAGCCTCTCACACCAATAGAGGATTCATATAGACCATTGACACCCATAGAGGATGTGCATTCTATTGACAATGAATTGACCAATGCAATAGGAATGTTTCCAAGGATGTTCATGGTGTCTCAACCACAAGAGAAGACAACCACATCTGCCTTGGTGCAATCAAATGAACTTGGCGAGTGGGAAGCACCTTTAGTACAAATTGAAATCGTTGAAAGACTCCTAGATGAAGATGAAGAAAGTGAGGGTATGTTTCACAAAGAATGGAAAATGAGAGTGTCAGTTGGCATTGATGATCGAACCATTTTTGAGTTGCCAGGAAGTTACATCAGGTATTCCATGGATTTAAGGCCAGAACTGAATGGGAGAACAAGTATAAGCTTTGTCCCTCCTAATGAGAAAAGGAATCCACAAACTCCATTTGAATTGTTCCAGATTTTGCAAAGCATTCAAGATAGACAAGATATGAAAGTTTACATGCAAGAACAATTTGACATGTTATCAGAACTATTAAGATTCAATGGAGTCTCATACTAGACCCCTTCCCATCAACAAGCCTTTTGATACTTACTTCATTTCACATTGCCAAGGGAAACCACTGCGTTGGAAATAATATAATCAAACAACAAACCCTACATAATAGGAGAACTTTTCCTAAAAAGAGGTAGCATGAAAAACAAAAAGAGAAGATGAAAAAGAACATTCACAGAGGATTGGAAAGGGCCATACATGGTTAAAGAAGATGTTAGAAATGGTGCCTATTGTGTATGAGGAAAATTGACTAAATTAAACTAACAAAATAAAAAACCAATAACATAAAGAGAACCGATCTAAATAAAAGCCATTAACAATCAATCAATGAAATATGAAAGCTTTTACCGAGATTTGTATTGTTCCCTTTGGATGAATGTGGATTGCTCAATAGTATTGTAAAACCATGGTTGCAACAAGCAAGTAGTTTGCTCAAAGATCAATGTCAAGAGATCGTGAAGTTGCTCAATCGATGCGATGTATGCTCAAAGCGCTGTTAAGTATGCCTGAGAATAAGTGATAGAAGAGAGATTGTGAAGGAGATGAGGGGGGTTTATATAGGTTTCAATAAAGATCGATCAACAGTCTAGATAATTTAGAAGAATCAATGGAGGAGAATAGTTGAGGAACGTGCATCGAATAAGAAGAAGACAAGTGTCACACAAAAGCTGTTTTATTTGAGTTAAACACTTTCTTTTCTAAAGATAAGACATGCTTTTCCTAAATTAGAAATCTTTTTTCTAATTTAAGAGAAATTGATAAAAACAAGGTTGAGTGAATAGATAACTCAACTTAAGATTTGCTTTTGCATGATTTGAGAGAAATTAAATAATAAATTATTTAATTGTGTGTGCATGTAGAAGAAGATTTATTTTTAGAAGATTTGAAAGATATTTGTAGATAAGAAAGCAAATGAAATAAATAAATTTATTTAATTGTTGTTCATGATTTGGAAGAATAAATAAAATATTTGATTTATTTTATTTTTGGAGAATGAGAGAATTTAAATAAATTTGATTTGATTTATTCAAATTTGGAAGAATGAATTTGATTTAATTAAATAATTGGGAATTATTTAATTGTTTGGATAAGAGGGAATTTGTGATGAATTAATTAAATAATGGGATTTATTTAATTAATGGAGACTTGAGATTTGCAAAGAAGATAATTATCTAATTAAATAATTAAAATTATTTAATTGTGGAAGAATAATAGAGGAATTTGATTTAATTAATTAAATAAAGAGAATTTATTTAATTAATGTCGAAAGTATGCAATTTTGAAGAATTTTGTGAAATTAATTAAATAATTAGATTATTCAATTAATGTTGTAATGCAGGTGATTAGAAGAATTAGATGGAATGCAAGTAGTACGATGACTTGGTCATTTTAGGGTGTCTACATTTTGCCCCTCTTTGGTGCAATGCAGTTTACAGTGTTGCGTCAAAGAAAGTGATTGTTGAAGACATGATACATTTTTTGATGCCCCAGTGTAGGTAGTTGCCCCAGCATAGGTGGCATAGGATGCCCCCTTGAGAGGAAAGATAGGGAAGTGACAAAAGAACTGTGTTGATGCTTGACTAGAATATTTTGTTGGAGACAAACGAGGTTGGATAGGAAAGATAGAAGAAAGGAGATAGGAGAGAACATGAGAGAAAGACTATTGATCAATCATTGCTTTGAAAATGATATAAGGACATGGATAAATGGATGGGTAAATGATGAACTTGTTGCATTGGTTTCACAATTGTATATAAAGAGCAATCCTTATTTTTGATATAGCACATGGATAATTCGCAACCAAGGTATAAGAGACCAAGGTGCAATGATATCCGAGTGCGTGGACGTTGACTCTGCAAGCAAGTGGTTTGAACTTAAATCCCTTAGACATAATATGACCTTGTTGGTACATGTGAATGAGCCATAGTCTTGAACATAAAATAAACTTCAATACATGTGAATGCAAGAAGAGTATTAAATATGTAAGATGCTAGGTCGTAACACACACAAGATAAATAGAATGCTAAGAACGATGCTAAAAATCATTCCTCAAACACGGCACATAAAAGCAATGACTATGCCCCCAATCCGTACTGTATCACAACATACCAAGATTATAGATAAACCAAGGTAGCCTTGAATAGGTAATGGAAAAGGAACAAAAGATAAACCAAAAAGAAAATTGACTGACTTACAAAGTAAACATACAGCCGACATATTCTCTTGCCAAAGAGGTTACTCAAGATAGATTGGATAGGAAAGATAACAGCCTTATTGTAGGAAATCTGTGTCCGTTAAAGGGTGCCATCTACCTAAAAAGACAATGTCTTGCTACCTGAAATGCCACATGTCGCAGGAGACGCGTGTGTTGGTCTCGACAATGGAACACTCTGCAGAAGACAAGCTTGTTGATCTAGGGCTTTGGTTAAGTGGGACTTAGCTGATGTTGGCAATCGGAACAGTAGGGCAGTACATGACTCTGGAAGAAAGCTGCTTTGCTTTAGGTTTGCTAAGAACTTTTGCTTTGACAGGATTCGGGTGCTTACTGCTTGAGTTAGTCAAGTCGAGGTGAAATGGATTTTGATAAATGAAAGACTCGAAAGATGACAGTGCTAATGGATTGAATGGGTGGAGAATGATGAATTGTATGTGCCTGAGTACTAGATACATCCTTCGTATTCCAGACTGCCTACATACCTTGTATCCACGGGATTAAGGCACATTACGATGAAAGATGAAAATGATAAATATGTAGTTCTGGATAGAGTGATGAGATGGGTCAAGATGAAAGGAGGGGTAGATCTTATGTTCCTAGGTACTGGAAACTTCCTTCGTATTCCAAACTGCCTACATACCCATATCCATGGGATCAAGGTACCTTAAGACTGAGAAGATGATAATATGTAGTTTTGGTGGTTGTGATGATGTAGGAAAAGTGTTGAGAATATAACAGCCTTATCGTAGGAGCGGTGCGTCTGTTAAAGGGTGTTACCTGTGGAAAGGAGAAAAGATTGAAGTGTTTTACGAACCATGAACAAGGAACCAATCCTAGACCTAAGTTAAGGAAAGAGTTGCCCCCATTTTGGTAGAGGAATTTGCATGGATGACTGACAAAGAAGACATAGAAAGCTTGACCTAGGACAAGACAGTGTTAACTGTAGACACAGATCAAGACATGGGATGACGACGATGAGTATTGACAAATTTCCAAGCTATACTAGATAGGAAGATGGAAATGCAAACAAGGTCAATGGTTTTATTATGGATGGATGGATGAAGTGCGTTGCTTGTGAACTAGACATGGAGTGGACAGAACTCGATAGACGATGGATTCTGACTCTACACATAGCGCCTGTTTGCCAGGTTTTCACCAGAGGACGGATTATTTTTTTTGTTTGTGTTTTTCATTTTTATTTTTTTATTTTTGGAATACTCTGAGGATCAGGCATAGAACTTCTTGAGATGGACACTATTAAGTGGGTCATCTAGAGGAATGCCGTCAGGTGTAGCTAAAGTATAAGCTCCTGATCCATATGTTGCTGTGACAATAAAGGGGCTTAACCAGTTAGGCTCAAACTTGCCCTTCTTTTCTTGATCTACTTGGTTTCTCTGATTCTCTTTAAGTACAAGATTAGCAACTTGAAACCATCTTTCTTTGATCTTTTTGTTGTAATTACGTTAGAGGCAGTTTTGATAAACATGGAGATGATTAAGCGCTGCAAGGCACCTTTCATCTAGTAGTTCTAGCTCAGCTAATCTGGAAGTGCGATACTCTTCTCTGCCGATCAGGTCCTGCATGGATACTCTGAGGGATGGGATCTCGACCTCTATAGGTAGGATGGCTTCAGAGCCATAGACCAAGGCATAGGGTGTGGCACCTATTGGTGTTTTGATACTAGTGCGGTAGGCCCATAAGGCGAGATTGAGTTGCAGGTGCCAATCATGACCAGCTTCATTGACTGTTTTCTTGAGGATTTTGAGAATGGTCTTATTGGAAGCCTCAGCTTGGTCGTTACTCTACGGATAGTAGGGAGTTGAAAAGCGATGTTTGATATTGTATTATGTGCATAGGGCACGAACATCTTGGTTCTTGAATGGTCTCCCATTATCAGTGACAATGTCTTGGGGAATACCATACCGGCATATGAGGTAGTTAAGGATAAACTTGGCTATTTGCTTACCAATGATATAGGTCATGGGAATGGCTTCAACCCACTTCGTGAAGTACTTAGTGGCAGTAATGATAAACTTATGGCCATTGGATGAGGATGGATGGATTTGTCCTATGAGGTTGAGACCCCATTGAGAAAAAGGCCAAGGAGTTGTCACAGGTTGTAATTCATGAGCTGGTGCGTGAATCAAATCTTCATGCTGCTGGCATTGTAGACACTTCTTAGTAAACTGTGTAACATCTTGCTCTATTGTGGGCCAATAATAACATGTTTTGAGTATCTTCTTTGTGAGATTAGAACTGGTAGAATGTGTGCCACAGACACCTTTGTGTATGTCTCGTAAGGTAGCTTCAGCTTCTTCCGCGTTAAGACATTGTAAGAGGATACCATTGAGACTTTGGTGATATAGTGTATCACCCAGAATGATGTAATGGGAGGATCGATGGATAAAGGTTTTACGTTGGGTGGATGATAGGTCAGGGGGAAAGGTATTGTGTTTAAGGTATTCATAGATATCATCATACCATGGGGAATTGGGACCAACAAGTTCGCAGATGATTTCAGTAACGGGAACATTGACGGCTAGTATCAACAATTGCTTGATCAAGAATTTGCATTTCTGTGTATTAGTCTGCATGTCAATCAGTGACCCTACAGAAGCCATAGAATCTACAGCTTTGTTATGCTCTCTTGGAATTTGCTCGAATGTGATGCTAGAAAAATGTGGTTTGTAGGCATCCACTAGTTGTTTGTAGGGGACCAACTTTTCATCTTTTCTTTGGTACTCATCTGTGACTTGGCGAATGACTAGTTGTGAGTCTCCATATACTTGTAGTTCTGTGATGTCCCATTGAACTGCTGTATTGAGACCTATGAGGAGTGCTTCATACTCGGTGATGTTGTTGGTGCAAGGGAATGCAAGCTGATATGACTTTGGAATATAGTCATTTTGAGCTGTGATAAATAATATGCCGGCCCCTGATCCATGCTATGTGTGGGAACCATCAAAGTACAACTTCCACATTATTGAGTTAGAAAGAGTGAATAGATTCTTATCTGAAAAGTTTGCTACCATAGGGTGTGTATCAGTCATGGGTGCTTCTGCTAGTTGATCTGCTAGGGCTTGTCCTTTGATTGCTTTACGATCCATATACTCAATGTCAAACTCACTAAGGATCATGACCCGTTTAGCTAGTCTGCCTGTAAGAGCTGCTTTTGCAAGTAGATACTTCAAGGGATCAATTTTGGCTATAAGATTTGTGTGTTGGTTCAACATGTAATGCCGCAACTTTTGGGAAGTGAACACTACTGCTAAACAAGCCCTTTCCATTGGTGAATAATTGAGCTCATATCCCACCAAGGTTCTACTGATATAATAAATTGCATGCTCTTTTCCTGATTCATCATGTTGTACTAGCAAGGACCCTAGGGCCAAAGTTGTAATTGAGATCTATAATATCAAAGGTTTATCAGCCATTGGTGGTACCAATACAGGAGGTGTAGCTAGATACTGTTTAAATTGATCAAATGCTACTTGACACTTATCGTCCCATCGAAATGAGACAGAGTAAGTGTTGAAATGGTTGACATTTATGTGCTAGTTGTGAGATGAAATGCCTGATGGATTGCAACCTTCCCTGAAGGCTCCTTAATGCTTTGAGGTTCTTTGGTGGAGGCATCTCCACTATAGCCTTTACTTTTGCAGGGTCTACTTCGATGCCTCTACGAGATACAATGTATCCCAATAGCTTCCTTGATGTTACATAGAAAACCCACTTATTTGGATTGAGTCTTACTTTGTATTTCTCGAGCCTGTCAAAGATCTGTCCTAGAACTTGTATGTGATCTGCCCTAGAAGATTTAGCTAGTATGTCATCAACATAGTCCTCCATGAGATGATGAAAGAGATCGTGGAATATCACTGTCATTGCTCTCTGATAGGTTGCTCCTGCATTCTTTAGACCAAACCGCATGACACACCAATAATGGTTGCCCCAAGGACAAGTAAAAGTTGTTTTATGTTGATCTTTTTCTGCTATCCTTATTTGATTGTAGCCTGAGAATCCATCCATGAGAGAAAGCATTTCATGACCTACTGTCACGTCTACTATAATATCAATGTTTGGTAATGGAAAGTCATCTTTGGGACATGCTTTTTTAAGATCTCTAAAATCATTGCACATGCGGATGCGCCCATTAGGTTTAGACACAGGTACAATGTTGGAGACCCAATATGAATAGTCAATAGGTGTTATGAACTTGGCATCTAACAATTTCTGTATTTCCACTTTTACCAAGAGGGCTATCTATGGGTGCATTTTTCTCAGCTTTTGCTTGACTTGTTTAACTTTTGGATCAACAGTGAGATAGTGAACTACTAGCTTAGGGTCTAGCCCTGGCATATCAGCATAAGTCCATGCATAATTGATGGTTCTCTGTAAGAAGAATTTGTTAAGATTCCTGTGCTCTGTTTCTAATAGTGATGCTGCTAGGAATGTGGTCTTTGGATTTTGCTCTGTGCCAAGGTTTATCTCTGTAGAATCTTCCACTAGGAGAGCTGACTTCTATTGATACTTAGATGGTAGGGGAAGGTCAAATCCTCCATCCTCAAGTGCCACAGTTGGGTTTTCACCTTTGGATACGTCCTTTGTTTTTACTATTTTGTGATTAGGAAGTGCCACAGTGTGGTTTTCACCTAGAGATCTTTCTTTATTTTTATTTTTGCGACTGGAGGATTTGGCATTCTCACCAAAATAAGTTGTTGGCTCTAGTTCCATTACAAAACCTGCTTTATGATCGCCAAGAGGGATACCTTCTCGAAATCCCATGAACTCAACTAGAGCTTCGTCATTCTGAAATACATCTATAACGGGGGACCCTTGTTGGTCCCACTCGATAAGTTCAGGGTAGACAAGTGTGACATTCTGGGTGTTTGTGGTGGAGGTTAAGGATACGGAGGATAGCGTAAAAATGGAGGATTTTGTGAATAGGTTGGTCATATGGAGGGAAGAATCATTGATGATATCCTCAGTAGATGTTGAATCGGTGAGAAAAGTTTCGGCCACCTCGTCGAGGATATACTCGATGTCCAAGGCGCGCGGTACCTTCTTACCAATCCTAAACCCTTCTTGTCTAGTTTCTTTATCACAAAAATGGGTTCCATAGTTCCTTGATTCTATTTCCCAAGGCCACCTTTGCCTTTATAGCCCATGTGTTTGACTATCCTTAAGCCATTACCATATTGCTTGACTGGTATTATGACCGGTTCTTTCTCCTTATAGAGCTAAGAAGAGATGTCCTCAATAGTTTCCTCTTCCAATAACCATCCCTATTGGAATTGGGTTAGAAATGTTGGGGGAGGAATAGTTACTTTTTAGTTACTTTGGCAATGGGCGGTTGGCCATAAGATTTAGGGGATAAAGGCATCTGCCCTACACAACAAGATTTTGAGATATCATAAGTTCCAAAGCCTAAATCATGGATGTGCGCTTTGATTTTAGGAATAGGATTAGGTTCATTTGTATAGGTTTGTGTCAGAGTTGCCGGATCAACATATAGTGGGGATTCAAGGGCTTTTGCATTGTTAGGCACTTGGTTGTAATTCTTATAACTGCCTTGCAAGACACGGCAGAATTCAAAAGGATTGGGGTCTCCAGGGATAGTGATCTCCGTACCATTGAATGGAAACTTTAGAGACCAATGGTACGTGAAGGGAAAATCTTTCATTGCATGGATCCATGGGCGGCCTAGGATAATGTTGTAAGGTATCTCAATATCAAGGACTTGACACCTGGTTTCAAGCATGACAGAACCCAGTTGTATAGGCAAGTGGATAATATCTTCTGAATGGCGTTCAGCATCATCATATCCCTTGATTGTAATACTTTGATCAGTGTTGACATGATCCTCAAAATATCCCAATTGCTTAAGTAATTTTAAAGAACAGATGTTGAGACTAGCACCACCATCTATGAGTATACGTTTGATTTTGTGCTTATGGATGAGAACTTCAATATGAAGGGCATCATTGTGACACGGATCATGGGATGGGAGGTCCTTTTTAGAAAAGACCACATTGTAGGGTGAAGCAATGTTACCTACTATAGCTTGGAAATCCACGACTGCTATGTTGTTAGGAACCAGACTCTTGGAGGGATTTTTCGAGCACTACTCTATGTGCAGGTGATGACCGTAGAAGGTCTAAGATAGAGATCTATGTTGGCATTTTCCCTAGATGTTCAACAAGATTATAATCAGATTGAGCTGGAAGACTGGGTGTAGGACCACGAATGGTGACACGACCACGACAAGTTATAACAGCGCAATCCATAGATTTTCCTTTGGTTGTGAGGGTAGACACTTGACTCTCTTCAAAATGACCTACAATGGAATCAAAGGAAGTGGAAGCATGATTGATACCTTTACCTCTATCCTGAGGAGGAGGTAGACCATGATGAGGGAATGGTTCCTTCTACATATTGAGGTCTTTGTTTGTGTGCTGAGCTGGTGGATCATCTTGTAGAGATATTTGATTGCCTTCAATGAGATTTTGGATTAGGTGCTTGAGCTTCATGGACAATGCGATTCTATGCCCTTTGCTCCTATAGAATTCACAGTATTCATTTTATCTATACCATGTAGTTTTGTAAACAGGTTCACCATACGTGGGAGCATCGGGTAAGGTGATGAGGCCTTTGTGTAAAATCTTTTATAGGACAAATTCTATGGGCTTTCCCAAGGGAGTGAATTGACACCGCAGAGGGTAATCTTGTTGAGGCCGCTCTTGTTGTTGTTGCTGTTGGTTTTGATAAGGTTGCCTTTGTTGTTGCTATTGTTGAGGTGGAGCTTGACTTGGTTTGGAAAGCTGTAGCGACGTTTGCAAAGTTTGGACATGTCTAGAAGTGACCACCCCATCGTTGACCAATTTTTTGTTTTTGTTCCAATATTTGGGTTTATCACTTGATTGTTGATGAGGAGCATTGTCTTTAGTTTCTTTGAAGATTTTGACCACACCTTTAGCAATGAGGGCCTTTTCAATGTTGATTCCCTTGTATGTAATTTCATCGAAGGTTGTAGCACTAAGAAGTTGCAAATGAAAACCTAACTCTTGGTTGAGTTTCTGCACAAATATGCTAACTAGCTGTTTCTCAGGAATCTTGAAAGGGAATTTGCTAGCCATTTGTCTCCATCGTTGAAGGAAAGAAATGAAAGTTTCACCATTTTTCTGTTTATTGTTGCATAGATCAGTCATGGAGATCTCATGCTCTACGTTGTAAGAAAAATGGGTGGCAAATTTCTCTGCTAGCTTGTTAAAAGACTTGATACCCATGGGTAAGTGTGAGAACCATTCTATAGATTGACCTCCAAGACTGCGAGGAAAGAGACACATAAGATATGTGTTGTTATGTGAAACCTCAAAGCAAGCAAGATAGAATATCCTGAGATGGTCTTTTGGGTCGCCTTTTCCTTTGTATTTATCAAACTTAGGAATAGTGAAATTTTGAGGAAAAGGGATCATGGGTAATGACCAATCAAAAGGATAAGGACACACTTCCTCCAAAGAGAAGGTCTTCTTGGCGTGGCCAAATGTAAGATTAGATAACTGTTGTTGAATTTTTGTGATTTTTAGCTCCATGGTTGTGGGAGGGGTTGGAAACATCTCCTGTTGTCCTAGAAGTGGTTGTTGCTGCCCATACGAAAGATTTTAGTGTAAGCCACGAGCATTGGTATTATAAGGGTTGTAAGATTGGTTGGGGTCGTATGCCTTGTACGTCAGGTTCAGATTGGGTTGAAATTGGATGTTTTGATTTGGAAGAGGTTGAGGTTGACCTAGGTAAGAATGTTGGCTTTGTGATGGTTGAAGAAAAGCATTGGTTGGAGGAAAGCTAAAATGAGTTGGAGTAGGTTGCGATGGCGGCACATAGCTTTGGGAAATTTGATGTTGGGGAAATTGAGGGTGGTTAGGCAATGTGTGAAAGAAATTTAGTGTTGATGAACGTAGCAGAGGAGGGACATAGGTAGAAGTGATTTGCGATGGTTGATTGGGGATGAGTGTAGAAGAATTTTGTGGTGGGGATTGCATGACTCTAATTGGTTGAGAGACATGAAGGTTTGATGATATGGGAGGTGGTATGTGTTGAGACCCTTGTTGCATGGCTACATAGTTGTTCCCCGGATTGTAATTTGGTGGGAAACCTATTCGTGAAGGAGTAACCAAAATTCAACTTGTGGTTGGTGTGGACACTTTAGGAGTTTGTTGTATATTTGATCAAGCTAAGGTTGCTTTCTTAGCTAGCTCCGCTTGACGTTGGAGAGTTTCTTGTTGATTTTTGTAGATCTCCATTGGAGTCAGAAGTAGTGAAATGGCCCTCTTTCCTATTGGGTTTTGAAAAAGGGGATTCTTATATTGTACCATTGTTTTCCCTTGTGAGCCTTGTTCGGGTAAAGGCGTGGTCACTGTTGACATGGTTTGCACTGCTTGTATGGTGTCTAGGGTGTTGTTTGTCTCCTTGAGATTGGATAAATCAAAATCTTGAGGTAATTTGGCTCCTTGCTCTGCTAGCAAGCGAAAGAAATGATCTTGGTTCTTGCTAAGGATTTTGTCAAAGGCAGCCACGATTCTAGGCTCTTGTATGAATTCATCAAGATCTTGCCCATCTTCTTGAGAGGATTGACCTATTTCAAAGTGTCGCTCTTCTTGAGATGGGGCTAGATCTGTAGTATAACCTTGTGGGACAAAATTTGGAGGCATGCCAGTGGTATAGTGAGGTGCGCTTACCAAAGGGACCCTACCTTCTTGAGGCGTGACTTGATCAATAGTATATCCTTGTGGCACAAAATCTGGAGGCAAGCCGGTGGTATATTGGGGTGTACTTACCAAAGGGGTTCTACCCTCTTGTGGATTGTTTGGTTGATCAATGTGCAGCATGTTGGGAGAATTGGTAGATCTTTCCGCTGGTATTCTAGGGGTAACCTTGGGAGTAATGTTGAGACGACCTGATTGCGGTGTGTGAGGAGGCGATTTGCACTTCCTAGGGACAACTTGCTTGGACTTCATAGTTTGCTGGAGCCTAGTGGTTACCATGGAATACACTAGGACAAAAGGTAATGCTGAGATTCTGCTTGTGTTTTGAGAAAGATAAACTCCTGATGCATAATTTACTGGACCAAAGGTGCTATACTGTTTGACTAGAGGCGCAGGACTATGCAACCAAAAGCATGCTACTACAATACCAAAGTGATGCAGAGGTAGGAGGACCAAAACTATCCTCAATAACATTAACAAATCAAAGAACTAATCCAATTTCTTTGGTTAGGTTGAAGAGAACATTAATACATATTTTTCCTCCAATTTTCATGAAGATCCAATGGTAGGGGAGAAGGTTATAATTTTTTTCCCAAAACTGCAAACCCTAGGCAGCGTTCAGACATGCCCTCACCAAAATTGTAATATCTCTCACAAAACTTAATGACATTTTACCAAACCAAAATAATTATAAACTAGAAACACATATCTTTCCATCCATCTATTATATGCATCAATGTGAGGCTGTACAGGCCATACCATGCATATTTTCAGACTGCATTTTCAGAAAATTAAACTCTATAGACCTACCCTCAATAAAAAAACCATAACTTATTCAAATCTTAATAAAATTTGATGCAACAAAAATAAATGGAAAGTAGACTCAATACTCTTTCCATCCATATCACATTCTGGTCATATAAAATCTGTACAAATCCATACCAATCTCTAAAACAGTAGTTTAACATTCAGAAATGCAGAAACAAGGGTATCTTTTATTGATATCACATCAAAATGTAACAACCCACATTCTCCAACCTTCTCCCCTCCACCTTCACAAATGGATACAAGGCCTTTTAAAGGCATTACATCATGACTCCTCACATTTCAACTGATTTGTAACTACCTATCAACGCCTAGAACCAAAATGACCTTTCATATTCCAAGTTTGCATCATTTGCAACTTTACAATTTTGCATCATTTACACAAATTTGAACTTAGACCTCTCTTAGTGACTTTAATAAAAGGAAAAATGACTTAATTTATCTCATTGCATTGTTGAATCATCATAGTTCAATCAAATTCCTATGAAAGCATCAATTTGTCAAGGTGCTCCTGCACCATAAAGGCAATGGACTGAGCTACCAAAGGTGAGCTACGATGACCAAAAGTGAGCTACTATTATACCAAGGGCGCTAAAGTAGGGTTGCCAGAGGCGAGGTACTGCTATACCAAAGGTGATCTACTGTACTACCAAAGGTGAGCGGCTGTAATACCAGAGGTACTGAAGTAGTGTCTGATGCTTCTAAAAGGTAAATTTTGATAGAATTGGTTATGGTTCTGATTGGATTTGTCTTTGGCAAGAGAAAAACACAGCAAACAAGTGGTAAAAAAAAGGACTCACACAACAGATAGTGTATGTTCGAGGCTCACGAAAAAGCCCAATGTTTCCACATGTATGAGACAATTGCAATCAATAACAAGCACTTTTTATCCCTAGAGACAAGGTTTCATTGTAGTAGATTAGCTCACAGCTAAATACTTCGTCAATAAAAATATCATTCCATAAAGGTGTCAGATATTTTGTATCTTTGCGAAAGATGATAGGTAGGGATATCTCACCCTCCCCTTGGAAAGCTCAAGTAGGTCACAAGAGCTTTATGGCCAAGGGAATACTATCTCTTCTCAAGGGAGCCAATGGTGGGTATCTTAAGGGCTTAAATTGATTCCCCTTGCACTGATGATTACCACAACGTTCGGAGGTAGATCGGGTAGTCTCTATCTAGAATGGTTCTTAGTAACTTTGAGGGACCAATACCTTACGAGCAATGCGACAAGCTACTAAAAGCTTTAACCAATCCTACTAAGAGTATCAAACACTTTGCTCAATGTGAAAATTATTTCCACAAAGAGCTAATACACCTCTTTTCAGTTTGGCACCACAAGGTAAGGCTGACGTCGGTTAGGACTTGGCTTTCGCCTTATCCCTCTTATATAGCGGTTCAAAGGAAAACTCTGCTTAGGGTCGTCCCTTTTGGATGAAACATAATCCAAAAGCAGGCCCTTCTAAAGGAAGTACTGAAATGTAAGAGCAAGCACGTCAAACAAAGGTTCAATTGTCCCGTTATAAGAAAACTAAGGTGCAACTAAATTAGGCACACACACACGTTTGTAGTTGTCAATTGTCCCTTATGAAATTGAAGTATTTGGCATTCATGTCCATTGTCCCTTAGAAAATTGAAGTGTTTTCACATACATGTCCATTGTCCCTTAAGAAAAGCAGTAAGTTCCTAAGACTTAGATTGCCGAAAATGATTTGTTCAATTATCCCTTAAGAAGGCAATATGTTTTTAAGACCTAGTGAGATAAATCAAGATTTCTTCAATGCTTGTCCTGCATGAACATATTAGAAAAACCTTTTTGCTCTGTGTGAGTGATAAGAAGCTGCAACAAGTAAATTAGTTCCAAAAAAACTCACACGTTAGCAAAAATAAATCACATTGACCAAAAGTGAGTTACTGTAACACCGAAAGTGACTTACTGTGATACCGATAGCGCTGCACTATGTTTCCAAAAGCGCGGTATTGTGCTACCAGAAGCGCTGTATTGTGTGACCAAAAGCGTTGTTCTGTCTCAGATCCAAAAAAAGTTATACTTTGTCAAAATAACTAGGTTCAGATAGGATTTCATGATTGATCTAATGTTCTGAGTAGTAATATCTGCTAGATCTGTATCCTAAAATCAAGAAAACTTAGAAGGTGTAGTGAAAAGATAGGTTAACTCAAATATCAAAAATACCCCTAAATAAGTCAGCTTAGGAAGTATCAAAAGACAGTTGAAAGACAAATACAACAGCTTGTCAGACAAATCAAAGATATGTATATGAATAAAACCCTGCAAAAACACCAACTAAAGTCAGAAAACCTATTTTGCCAAAAGCGCTTAACGATACTACCAAAAGTGCCAGTCTGTGTTACCAAAAGTGTCGCTCTGTGTTACCAGAAGCACCGCAGTATCGCCTAAGGGCGCTGTACTACACCTCCAGGAGTGCTTAAGGATACTGCCAAAAATAATTTTCTGTGTCTTTTACGTTGTTCCGTACTATAACTTAAAAAAAATTAATTTCTCAAAGAAAAAGAGGGATTAGTGGGTCCCACCGGGCATGCCAAAATGTGTATGAGGAAAATTGACTAAATTAAACTAACAAAATCAAAAACCAATAACATAAAGAGCACCGATCTAAATAAAAGCTTTCTTTTCTAAAAATATGACATGCTTTTCATAAATTAGAAAGTTTTTTTCTAATTTAAGAGAATAACTCAACTTAAGATTTACTTTTGCATTATTTGAGAGAAATTAAATAATAAATTATTTAATTGTGTGTGCATGTAGAAAAAGATTTATTTTTAGAAGATTTGAAAGATATTTGTAGATAAGAAAGCAAATTAAATAAATAAATTTATTTAATTGTTGTGCATGATTTGGAAGAATAAATAAAATATTTGATTTATTTTATTTTTGGAGAATGAGAGAATTTAAATAAATTTGATTTGATTTATTCAAATTTGGAAGAATGAATTTGATTTAATTAAATAATTGGGAATTATTTAATTGTTTGGATAAGAGGGAATTTGTGATGAATTAATTAAATAATGGGATTTATTTAATTAATGGAGACTTGAGATTTGGAAAGAAGATAATTATCTAATTAAATAATTTAAATTATTTAATTATGGAAGAATAATAAAGGAATTTGATTTAATTAATTAAATAAAGAGAATTTATTTAATTAATGTCAAAAGTATGTGATTTAGAAGAATTTGGTGAAATTAATTAAATAATTAGATTATTCAATTAATGTTGTAATGTAGGTGATTAGAAGAATTAGACGAAATGCAAGTAGTATGACGACTTGGTCATTTTAGGGTGTCTACACCTATCTCTTGTGTGCAATGGAGGGAGAGGAATTTGGTGAAACAGTCAATGCCTTTCACCTCAAGAAATACTATGTCTGAAAATCATAAAAATCATTAAACATAAAAATACAAAAAAAATCATAAAAAATCAAAATGTCAAAAAGAATTTGTTTCTTGCATTTTAGTATCATTCTGTTCATCTTGCATTACAGTGAATGACTTGCTCTTATAGTGTTTTCATTTCAGTAAGGAGTCTAAGGTTGCCTAGGTATACGTCATCCTTTCAGGTCCTAGAGATTCCCTATTTTCACAATCACCATTTCCCCTTTTTCATTCCCAGTGATTCTAATCAAAGCTTAGCTCTTAGCTTTACACTGATCCCAGTCTTAATAAGCCAAGATGTTAGGTCTAAACAAAGTTAGTATTCAAATCTACAACATTCAAAGGAAGCTTGCAAGTAGACCTTCCCAATTCTTCCCTAGTACAAGAGAAGTCCAAATAGATTACAAAAACTTTAGGTGGTGCTCAGCCCCTTATGTTTCCTGGCCAAAAATGTTAGGAGGATCAAAGCTCTGAAGGAAGCAATCTAAAATCTGAGTGAATAAAAAAATAAGTGATCAAAATAAGAGTATTGAATTGAGAGATCAAATTATTGCATATCAAAAGTTTCAAAAGCATTCATTTCCTAAAAAGTAAAAAATCTAAAAAAATGAGAAAATCAAATGAGATATTCTAGAAAATACAAAAAAAAAAAAAAGGAGCAGAAAAGAGAACAAAAAAAGGATTGAAAGAGAGAAGATTGTTGAATGTCCATACCCTTGGGTCAAGATCAGTCTAAGCTCAAAGTTTCAAGGGTGACATTCTAACAGAGAAAAGAAAAGAGAAAGGTGTAGACACCTAAAATTGACTTGCTCAGCAAACTAATTTCTCGTATCTCTACACCACCAATTATCCCTCCTATTAACTAAATAAATTCATTTTATTTCATTAATTTATCCCTAATCATCTACCCTTAACCATTTATCCATCCCCTGTGATCAATTAATTCATTTAATTTATTACTATACCTTACAACATTATCCCTCATTAATTAAATAAATATTCTCAATATTTATTTAGTTAATTTATCCATCTCCTAATCCTTGTTAATTAGATAAATCATGCTTATCTAATTAATCTACCCTACTAATCAACCTAAACCTAGCCTAGTTGATTAAATAACAATTATTTAATTAGCTACCCTAGCCTACCTATCCCCTAGACCTAAATTAATTAAGCTAAACACTTAATTAAACCTTGCTTAACCCCTTCTCCCACACACTTTGAATAAAAATCATTTTTTATTCAAAGGGTCACATCTTCCCCTTACACATGTAAGTGTACATGTGTCCTTGATCCTTACACATGTCATAGCTCATTAATGGAACTCTTCCCCATGAATAGAGCTCTTCCCAAAATGAATTTTAAATTCATTTCTAATCCTCCTCTCTTCCCAATGTGAATTGTTAATTCACAAATAATGAGAGCCATCCAATCTCATTGACCAAACCTAAACCCTGGATCTCTCTCATCCACTCCTCTTGTGACACTTGTCACAAGGCTATGACCCCAATCCAAATCCTAAATCTGAAGTATTTTTAGCCCTTGATCTAAACTTTCAATCCTCACCCTCCATCCTTTTATCAAAAATCTATAAATAAGAGCATCCTCTAAGCCATTTTCATCACTTCTTCTTGCATCCTTACTATGTCAAAATCTCTCCAAAATCTCCTCATCCTAACACCCTAATGCCAAAATCATTCTAGCTTATCTATCCTCATCTCTATCTCTATCTAAAATCCAAATCCCTTCATCTACATTTGTGTTGAAAGCAATAGAGCAATCCACACTTCTATATTCATCTACTTGGGTAAAGCTAAGGAGTTTGGGTACAACTCCTTCTACCTTATCTTGACTTTGCAAATTATCTTGGAAGGTATAACACTTGTTTAATGCATTTGTTTATATTTTTATTTCCTTTTGTTTTCCATAAACTACATTGGCACACCCGGTGGGACCCACAAGGTCCAAACTAATCATTTTGTGAGTGTTCTTGTAGAAACATGTTCTTTTGCAGGTATCGATGCTATCTTGCCGTGTAGTGGTGCCATTTCTTTGAGAAGTGGTGCCATTTCCTCTTAAATCGGCACTATCTTGGATCATATCAAAACCATCCTCGCACGACAATCTTGCCTACACACTCATACACATCTTTGTGTCCTTTTGTATTTCCTAGCATTTTTAGCACATCTTACTCTTAGTTTTGGCAGGATTTACACATAAACAAGGGGAGACTATGCTAAAATTTTTATAAAATCCATTTTGCACATCTTGGTTTTAATCCTTGTTTGGTTATTGTTCAAAACATTATTGGAAGGCTTTTATTTTGATGTTTTAAACATTACTAAACTAACAAGAAGCCACTATATACACTTATCCAATCATTTTTTCAACTAAAAATTTGTATTTTTGAAGCTTTGACCACCACTGCGTCGTTTTGGCGCCAAAATCACCTAGCTTGGCACTATCTTTCTCATTACAAAAGGTAAAACTAAGGCAAAAACATAGTTTGGTGCTATTTGGCTCTAGATTGGCGCTATCCTATGTATTGGCACTACTTGCCTCTGGATTGGTGCTATTTGCCTCTGGATTGGTGCTATCCTGTGTATTGGCGCCATTTTCCTCTGGATTGGTGCTATCCTATGTATTGGCACTATTTGCCTATGGATTGGTGCTATCCTGTGTATTGGTGCTATTTTCCTCTAGATTGGCGCTATTTTCATATCAACTTCTTGGGGTCTATGTAGGCTGCTAACATCTCCTTACATGTATCAAAAATGCTTGTCAAAGTCATAAACATCAAACTACTAACATCTTTTTGCAGGGATTTAGTAGATTAGACACATCTGCTTTTGGTGCACTAAAATGAACATTGTGTGCTTAGCTTAGAAAGCACTTAAATTTGGTGCAACTAAAATTAATCATCGCTTGCAACAAACAATCTTTCAAACATTTCATTTTGGCACATTTTTAAAAAACCCTTGTTCTTTCTTCAAACATTTGAATTCGGTGCAACTAAAATTAATCATTGCTTGCAACAAACAATCTACAAACACACATTTCATTTTGGTGTACCTAAAAAGAACCCTTTGTATGCCTAGCATAGAAAACATTTCAATTGGTGCACTAAAATCAATCATTTGCTTGACAAACAAATCTACAAAGAAACATTTCATTTGGTGTACCTAAAAAGAACTCTTTGTGTGCCTAGCATAGACAACATTTGATTTTGGTGCAATAAAATTAACAAGTGCTTGCAACAAACAACTTTAGGCACATTTCTATTCGGGTTCAAAAAGAACATTAGTGATTGTTTGTCGTGCTTGGTGCGCTTGCACATATTTGTCACTCAAGAGTTAGAATCAAAGTATTCTCTCCCCTCGCCTTCAAAAGGATCTTGGGTGAAGAGAAATGGTTCTATCCTCTTTTTTTAGAAAGTGGGCCTGCTCTTGAGACACATCCGTATGGAGAACTCATTAGTGACCCCAATCGGTACTTTCATCTAGTCCACTATATGTAAAATAGGATAAGGAGAAAGCCAAGTCCAAATCGGCATTAGCGCTTACCATTTGATGCTAGCTTGAAAGGATGTAGTACCTTTGTGTATATGAAACTCCTAGTAGAGCTAATCAAAACCTTAAGTGGTTTATCAGATGCTCGTAAGGTGCCGATCCCCTGGATATACCCCCACTATGAACCATTGTTTTAGAGACCAAAAACCCTCTACTTGTTGGTGTAGAAGGAGGAACCTTTGAAGTCGTCCCATGTCACTCACAATTCTTAGTAGAGATATCAAAGTATCTTAAGATCTTCGCATCTTAAGGACTTGGAACTTGGTGTGCCTAAGAAGTGAGTGCACTGTAAGGGGGAGCACATGCCACCAAGTTTCTAGAGCTATCCTCTTTGAACAAGTGCAACTAGAGAAATCCAAATGGGAATTCAACAAGTATTGTCCTTGCTTCGCCTTAGGATTGTGCATGCTTGATAAATATTTCACATTTTTCACAACAAAACCTTTGGCCATTATGCTTTCTTGAATGAATTATCTCTTGCCAAGACCTCAAACCATCAAAAAATCTAAATTCTCAATCAAATCCAACATCAATCATCCATCATTCTTTATCCACTCCAATCAAACATTCCAACCCCCTAATCCTTAATCAACAAATCATCCTTTACAAATCAAACCTTGGTTAAGGACTTAGTCTCCTTCATCCTCCATCAACCTTTCATCCAAAACCCACATCATTATCAAAATCCCCCAACATCATTATCAAACTCCAAATCCAAATCCAAATCAACCCAATCAAAAATCAAGACCCTAGTGGATCATCATCAACCTTTATCCAAACTTGCTTGAGGTCATTAGTCTATCTCAAGTGAGTCATCCAATCAAATCAAACCAATCAACTATATTACTTTAGTGTCCCTAGTCTATCTTAAGTATAGAGAATCATCCATCCTTTTAAGAAAAACAAATCACCCTAAGGTCTTGAAATTTGATCCCCAACATCACAATCATCCTTTATCCTCCATTTCATATCATATCTCTCCAACAAAATGGATCCTTATGTGGCAATGCAACATTTACAAAGACTTAAATGTGCCTATGAGGATTTTGATCCTATCGCTAAGGAAAAAATCAAAAATGACATTAAAGGTATCCCCTTAGCATACCTCATCATTGGAGAATCTGAAGTACCTACCCCATCCACATCATATCAACCTTCATCATACCAAATATCCACCCCACCAAGCTTATATCAACCTTTAACATCCTACATATCCCCTGCATCAACCTCCTATCAACCTTCAACCTCATATCATTCTTCATCCCCTTATATATCCATGCCATCATACTTATCCAACCAATCAATACCTCCAACTTATCCATCTCCCAACCTTTGTCATGCTAACTTTGATCAAGGGAACACCAATCTAGCACACCTCATGGCCGAAATTCAAAGCTTACATCAACAACCATCTCCCCATGCAAATCCCCCATCTTCTAATCCCCATCCTCCAAACCCTCCATCACCATATCTACCTTACAATCTATCAATCCCAATCCCCCCATCACAATATCTCTCCAACCCTATCACCCTTAATCCATCATCCTATGTATCTCCCAATCCATCAATCCCTATCACTCATACACCATCTAATCCACCATCAAACCTTCCAAATCCTAAGCCCACAACAACCAAAGAATCCTTGTGGGATTTCCTCCAAAGAACATCAGCAAAAAATAAAAGAAAAGCTATAGAATCCTCAAAAACCACCACACCTCCAACACCACCATCTAATCCAACACCTATCCTTGAACCCATCCAAGAACCATCACTACCTAATCCCATCACCCACCTATCTAATCCCAATCCTAATTCTACACCATCCACCCTCACTATCCATCCATTATATTGTTCTTCAACCCATACACTCATGAAGGATGCCATCCATTGGCTATTAGCAAGGAATTGAACACCCTCATGCAATCCAACACCCACCAAGCCTCTTGAACAATCTCCTATCACAATTCAAGAATCATCATGTAGCCATGTTCAAGAACCCATAAGTCAAACACCTATCACATCCATCCAAGCACCCACATCTATCCAAGTCACTTCCACTTCTACCCAAACACATAAGCTATTTCCAGAGTCAAATCCAAAGCATGTTGAAACATCAACCCCCTATCCTAATGAAGATCTAACCATCCCATCTAATCTTATCTGATGAGTGCCAGGTAGCACCCACAAAATACATCTTTTTACCCCTCTTTTTCTCCCTTCTTATTCCATTGTCTTGATCACTGCACCAAAATAGGCTAACAAAATTATTCTAATAATGATTAATAAGAGAGGAATTACTTAGGATCATGATTTCTGATTAAGGACTAATGTGCATTGAATTGTTGGAAATATGCAAAAATCTTCTCTTTTTAAATCAATAGGTGCAGGTGCTCAGGTAGACAATTTTGTGCATCTCCGGAGGTAGTCCTAATGATCTCTAGAGCCAACATCAGAATGCTACGACTGGTCTCCAATGTTTTAGATTTGACTGGAGAGATTTTGGGATAAGGAGGTGAATCATCTCTGGAGATGGACTGAAGTCTTGAGCATCTCCAAAACTGAAAAAGAAGGTCACAATCATATCTCCGAAGCTACAGATTGAAACATACATCTCTAGCACCTCTTTAGAACAGTACAGATTTCCAGCACAGCTATCGGTCAAACACTTCCGATGGTGATCGGGATGCTCCTGATGTTACTGAAATAATCACCTAAGTAATTAAGGGTAGTCTATAGTTAACTGCTGGAAGTTTTTATCTCTTTTTTATTTTGCACAAGTTACTGATAAACTGATTTAAATACCTATATTTTAGGGCCTCGTTTCCCAAGTGTATTTAAAACTAAGACTCAGATTCAGTGTGGACTTCTGTTCCACTTAATCTATTTTTATTGCATGGATATTTATTCTGTAGTTAGACAGTTAGTAGAACAAAGAGATTGATGTTATCTCATAGAAGAACTAGTAGTTAAGATAAGTGATATCTCATCATTAATTTTAGATATAAACTTACAGAAGAAGCAGAAAAAGGGGACAACGATTATTTTTCTGATTTCTGTAATCTCATTTTGACATCAATATTTTCTGAATACAAAGCTAATGGAATTGGACTGAATTGAGTTGTGATATTATTCTCTTGTGTTGATTCTTTACTTAGTCTTCATCCCTAAGGGTGTGGAGCAAGGGTCCACTCTCACCACCAAGGCAGAAGGCTAGTACTGTTGTTTTGTTATTTCAGATTCTTTTTAAGGAGATACTTACTATTTTCATAGATAGTGTTGATGATGATTATTAGTCATAACAACATGCATAAAAATTTGCACAACAAACCTTTATTATCTTGAAAAGTACAATCAATTTGAAACAAATTGATGACTCCAAGGCTCCGTTGATCAGGTCATGATCTTCTGATGTTACTCAGAGGTTGATGTGACAAGCTATTTTCCATTTCAAAGGGTCTTACGTTGTTTAGATGATCAATTTTGTCTTCTGTTTCCTATAAATTCACTTTACAAACAGGGTTATTTCTACTCTGCTCCACATATTACAGTAATATTTATAAGTTTGATCAATTCTTTTAAGCATTTACTGTCCTGAACTTGTATAAATTTCTGTACAGTGTATTTAATCAAATAATGTGCCTACAAGTAGATATTCACATGTATATCATTTATGTACATCTGTATTTGCATGATATTTGTCATTTTGACATGCTTTCACTCAAAATATGCTTTGTGTTTTCAATTATTTACGAGACATACGCATATTTCATGTTCAATTGCTTTAGATTGTATGTTATTTGCAATTGTGAGGGTGATTTGCAATGAAATTTAAGAAAATTAAAAGAAATGCTTCTAAATTTGGTGAACCTTTAGCTATTGAGTCACATACATTCCAGATATCGTCATGAAGAGAAGAAATCAAACCATAATTTCACCAGGATGTTCCATAGCTAGGTATGGCTGATGCTAACTTCAAAGGAACAAGGAATCAAAACAACATATGCAGATTGACAAGCACTCCAAGGGACGTAGCTAATCAATGCATATATCCAGATCTCATTCACTGATTACTCAAGATTTACAATAATTTGTAATCAACACAGCTTCTCGTTCATTAAGTATTAAAAAAACATGTACATTCACAATAGCCTTGAAATCAATCCTGAATGCTTCAGCAATCAAATTTTGATTAAGTTTCCAATGCATTAAAGAGTGCACTCCTTCCCCTTTTATAGAATAAGGAGAGGAGGTGGTTACAAATGGCCAACGGTCAAGATTTATCTATTCAGATCAATGGTAAACATTTCTCATTGACTTAGTCAACATCTCCATACGTGGCACAAGTTTCCTGCTGGAAACTATCTAGCAAGACTCATTTACTTGCAAGTGGATCATGCATATGATTCCATTATCATTCATCTTTACTAACTCTTCACCTCCTTCTTCTTCACTTTCCTCTTCATCATCATTTTCTGCATCATCATCACCTTCATTATCAATATCACTTCGATGCAAATCATCCCCTATATGTACCTTCATAGTTGCCCTGATGGATTCATATGACTGTACCACTCTATCAATCTCACCCCCATCCTGAACCTTGGCCTTTATTACTGCATGCCTGTGGGAATGAAATTTCTCTTAAAGAGCATCCATCTTACTTTTCTTGCTATTCAATGTTTCAGTATATATCTCCACCTTGACCTTCATCCTCATGGCTTTATTTATCACCTCTTCTATCAAATGGTGTAGGGGATCTTTTGCAGATCGCTTAAAATTGTCATGGAAAGCCTGAACAACAAAATTAACATCTTGATTTTCTATCTTCCCGTCTACCTTTCCTTCTAGGGCTTCTAGGGTTTCTGTCTCTTGTGCCATTAGATTATGCAATTTGACACTGATATCCCTGAGTTTGCCACTGCATCTCTTCAAAATATCACATTCAAATCCAGTGTCCTCATACCAAATACCAAGCAGTTGGGAGGTGTTATTATCCAATATATTGTTGTTGATAAGTATCTGGGCATCAATTCTTTTCATCTCCCCCAAAGCATCCAGGTGCTTCGATAGTTTGAAGGATCTCTTGCCTACTTCATTCTGCAGCTTATCCACCTTTCTTTTCAATGTGCTTAGAGAATTCCACCTATCTAGGGAGGTCTTCACCACTTCCTCAACTTCAAAAATAGAAGACATGAACCATTTGTCCATTAGTTGTGCTATATGCTTCATCAAATCTAATCTAGTAACCTCTTCTTGAGATATAATGGTTAGTGGGGTAGCTGGATCAGCCGGTGCATGATCAGGGTTAATTAACCCTTTTATAAAAGAATGTAATTGAGTAGTGTGGCTCTTTATGTTTCTTATTCTTCTCCTTTTTCCTTTTTCACCCTTTGGGTTAAAGAATCAATAACTCCTTTCCTTCTTGACCCTCCTAGTCTTCATTTGCAAAGCCCAGATCAATCTTAGTGATCTAAAAATCTTCAAGGCCTCTGTTTCCTTTCTCCTTCTCAACTCTTGGTAAGGCTACCTGGGCTATTCTCCTACCTGTAGCAGGGTCTCTTCTTATTGTAGATGTCAGCCTTGCCTTTCTTCTTGGTTTAATCATGCTTCCAGCAAATAGTGTAGAAACGTCAAAGTCATGCACCTCCTCTACTTGTTGCAAATTTACCTCCTGTCACAACCAATAAGGAACATCCCTTGGGTTCCTGATGATCATCCTCCTTACTTTGAACATCTTGGGACTTTGTATTATGCTCTGCCCTCTTTGGTGAATGTTCTTCTTTGATTTCTTCCTCATGTACTTTCTCATGAGGGGGATCTTTTTGAGGTACCTCCTGCTAAAGGATCTCCCTCTGAGGTGGAGGATTTTGTAAGGTATGCATATGTTGATCCTGTACCTCCTCTTGTAGATTCTCCTCAAGAGCTTCTTGAGCTTTCTCCTTTTGCTTATCTAGTGGTATGTTGGTCCCTTGAGAAGACTGTGTATTTTTACCTTGGGGATCATCATGATCACCCTTGGTCACATTTTCTATTTCTTTTTGTTGGCTTTCACCTTGTGGTAAACTCTGCTCTTTATCTTTAGGTGCATCAGCCTCTTCCAAGTTTACTTCTTTCTCAGCTAATTTCTCCTCTGATGCTGGATTATTACCTTGATCACCTCCTTCAGCATGTGGTGATGGAACACCTTGATCCTGACCAACATTCTTATCAAGCATCTCTTGATCACCCCCACTTTGAAGTTGTGCTTCTGATTGTTCTTGTCCGGTGGGTACATTATCTTGATCCTTGCCTTAATCAGGTGCCATATCACCCATCTCTGTATGCTTTGTATCTTCAGCTTTTTTAGGCTCTAGATGTGGATTACCATCTTTATTTGGGCTGATATCACCCTGGTAGGTTAGATCTATCGTTGCAGGACTAGTGACCTACTCGACCAAATTAGCCAACCTATCTATTGGGCTACTTCTTCAGGGTTATCCTGTTCTATTTCATCCTTTTCATCCCTTGCCTAGTTAGTCACCTTTTGGGCCATTAGGGTCCCATGAGGGGTCATCTTCGTATTGGCAACCAATGTCTCCATGTACTGAGCAGTCATATCCTGAACTACTTCGTCATCTGACAATTCAACAGTGTCATCAAGAGGAAAAGGGGACTCTTTACTAGCCATATGTACTTTTTCTTTTTGCTCCTCCATCTTCTCAGTCTTAAACTGAATTATTTCAGGGATGGGGAGCTCGTACTACAGTTCTCTCCTAAAAGTCAAACTACCCATACCTCTTAACATGACGGGGTCAATACTAACATTTCCCCTCATCATTGTCCTTTGTTTCTTTGGTGGTGGTGTTTGCAACACCTCCTTTCTTTTCTTCCTTGTTATTAATAAATCATCATCCTTAGGTCCCATATCCACCTATTCTTGCTCCAAGGGATTTTCTTGTAGAGGCTCATTCTCCACTTGTTTCTCTATATCTTCAGGAATAGGCCTTATTATCCTCTTGGTCTTCTGTTTATTAGGGGGTGGCTGTGATGAAGATGCATGTGCAGATGTTGATGCCTCATCACCTTTTGATGGAAGCCTCTTGATAACTACCCCCTATGGCTTAGGATCATCCTTCCTGCCCTTGTGTGGTGGTTGTTGCTCTTCATCATGTAGTCTTTCTCCATTAGATTTCCTCTTCTCAATGAGGAAATCATCATATTATTCATATGAGAGATCTTGTCTTTTCTTTTTATTGTCAATAATGAGGGCCATACCCTTCTTCAATTTAGTAACCTCAGCAATTACCCAGCTCTTTGTCAGTTGGAGGACCCCTTTCATTATTTGATCTAATGAGGTCTCTTCTGGCAATGTTATATCAGGAGCTGAAATGGTGTCATTATACACCTTTTTGTCCTCATATTCATTTGACACTATCTTTCCATCATCATCATGTAACTATGGAGAAACTGAAATGCAATCAAAAGTTTGGATGAGGGTGAGCCTTTGATAATTTCTTCTCCTAACCTTTGCCTCATAATCACAATCAATCCAATAATCTTCAAGATGTTTTTTGTGTATTGGTTTCCCCAATAACTTCTGTATTTTTCTATATGGGTCATATGACCTTGCTATAGAAAATGGATGTAGGTGTATGAGCTTTAACCCTCCAATAGCATGCTTGATACTCTGTCTATCAAGGCATATATACCAGCCTATGTATACTGGGAACAATACAGGAGGAATCTTCTTCTGCTCTATGTGAGCTTAAATTGAAGTAGACACTTGTCTAACAAACTCCATTAAAATGACCCTATATATGGGGTATCTTGGCAACATAAAAGGTTGCCCCTCAAATCCTTCTATTCTTATGTATGAGAAGATGGAGAATTGGATAAACCAAGCCCAATGCTTATATATAATGGCTTGAGCCTCCATGCTTAATCTCTTAGTCCTGTCCTCTTCCATGGTTCTTACTAAATGCACTGAAAATGAGTCATTTACCAGTTTGTAGTCTTGGAGCTATGCTCTCCTCTGCAATTGGGGATAAGGGTCCCAAATGTTTACATCACCGGTGTTGTTTCCCACCTTGCCCACTGTTTGCAAGGCATTAAATGTCCCATGAAAATCACATGCATATACTACATAGGAGGTCACATGGAATATACAAGCTTTGTGTCCTAGCTTTCTCATGCCCTCATCCAAGTTGTCCTGATGATCTTAGCCCACAGAGGCTTGTTGTCTGAATATAGAACCATCTAGATGATCCCATACATCCATTTTTCAAAGTTGCCAGCATGTTGCCTACCGATCATCCTACTTAACAAGGCAATCATGTACTAATACTCCTCATCAAAATTAAATTTGTATAAGTAAACAGGTAGCTTGGCAGAAGTTGTGTACATACTATTGATGATTGTTTTAACACATTCATAACAAAAGTTAAAATTCACAAGATGAACCTAACTGTCTTGAAAGATATGAAGAAATCAATTGAGATTGCTTAATCCCAAGTTTCTGTATGGTCAGGTCTTGACCTTGTGGATAATTAAGTAGGTTAATGTGAAGCTATAATATGCAAGGGGCCTTACGTGATTTAAGGTGTTTTATGATTTACTGGACTCTAATTAGTCAAAATATCACAAATATCAACATTTTATTCATTCCTTTGCATAAATTTGTTACTGTATCACAAAGCTTTATATGATTTATATGAACACAAGCTTTCCTTTTCAAGTATTATGAAAGCTGTCAAATATCATCTCAGTTGTTCATGTTTCCTTCAAATATCAGACAATCTCCTTTAAATTTCTGCATTTAAGCTAAGTATTTCAAATGGTTTGGGAAAAGTTAAAGAAATCTAAATTAAACTTCATTCTGCTACAGGATCTAAATGTTCTATCATGCACATTGTAAGAAGTATAGTAAACCTGATCAAATCCACAGACTAAACCTTTAAATGCGAATGCCCTGAGTATTTTCACGAACACACATTCAAGATTACAAGCTTTAAGAGGTATTGTTTCAAATGCAAAGAAGAGCCAGAAGACACTCTGAATATAGATGCAGAATTCCAGATTCATTTGTATTCAAAACACACAGTCATATATGATTTACAATGTATGAATGACTCTCAGCTTCATTAATCAACTTACAGAAAACTTACAACGCTTTACAGATACAGTAAGGAAGCTAGATGTTCCACGCATTTCTTATTGCAAACACAGGTGACCTCTAAACTAAAATAAAAGGCCCCTCTATTAAAAAATTCTTGAACTAAGTACAACTACTAGCTATCTTCCAAAAATCCCTGTGTGTCCATGTGTAACTTATTACAAAGTAAAGGGGCTCAATATATAGATTTGATTATCCCCAATACGGTTCCAAAACCCTAGTCGATCAACGGTCTATATCTCAAGTGCAGTAGCAACAGTGGAAAACAAATCCCGCCAAAAAATCTCTAAGCAGGATACCCATATTGAGCGTAAAGATCCTTCTTGGAAACCCTAATGACCATTAAAATATCTTCACCCTTAAAATATCTTCTGTTGCTTTGCCCTTTTAATATTGCTTCTTTCCATATGCATATCTCTTCTTACTGAAATATTTTACTTCTTTTGCGATCCGATCCGCCCTTCGTGATGTCATCGCCATTAAAGCTCCACCTTTATATCTACCTACATACCTACAAACAGACATAAAAAGGGATTTAAAATGCACATCGCCTTCGTCAACTTACACTTCTTCAGAATGTTAGATGGCCATTAATTACAATAATTAATGCACCATTAATTTGGCCTTCATTTGCAGTGTTTCACATTTTTAAACTTCCCTTTTTTACAGCCAGTCTAATTCTGCATATATACCCTTTTGTAGGCCTTATTTGTATTTCTTTTGCTTTGTATCGTGTTTTGTATGTCTCACTATCAGCATAACTCTCTTCAGTCAGGTTGATCCAATGATTTCACTCTGATCGCATATGTCTGGCCGATGCAAATCTTTATCGGCTTGTATTTCCTTTGTCATCGGCGTAACTCTCTTGGTCAGGATGATCCAAAAAAATTTTGCCGATCACACATATCTGGCCAATGCAACTCTTTATTTGCTTGTATTTCCTTTGTCATCGGCGTAACTCTCTTGGTCGGGGCGATCGAAAAATTTCTCACTGATCACCCTACTCACGCCGATGCAACTCCTTATACCTTTGTGATGCACATAACACTTGTATCAAACTTTAAGATACAAAGCCCAAGATACATACAAAATCCTTTGTATGTCCCTTCGGACTTTCAACTTTTATAAATCACAGCTTACTCACTTTCAGTTCCGTAACCTACATAAACTGCAGTGCATCTTTTAATATACAGTAAGTCAAGATACATCACCTTGACCAAATTTTAACCTTTCTTCAGTTCCGTGTTGCATGTATATCAAAATGTATGCCTCCGAAAATATACATACAAGGCACGAATATACAACAATAAAACAAACCTTAATACTCTTTTTGGTTCCACGCTACATATAAAGCTTTGTATATCCACTTTGTATGTTTTCCATTTACCAAACATACAAACATAACATACATCCGATAGAATCAACTGATTTATGCATTCAAACTTTGAACTGTTTCGGGCCCGACTTGTATGTAAAAATAAAGTGTCATTGAAATGCATACAAGTATAAAAATTTAATAAACCGGACAACTCCCACATGCGACTTGTACAACAACCCGATATACAAGCAGCCTTGCATATGAGCAACTTTGCATTTACAAACAACTTTGTATATGCAACCCAATATACAAAGGACTTTGTATGCAAGCGACCTTGTATATAAAGAACCTTGTAAATGCAACCCGATGTACAAACAACTTTGTATATGCAACATACAAACCCTCCCATTGTATATTTTGCCAAAACACTCATATCTTGCAAAATACTGGGAATTTTCACATGGTTCAAAAAGCAACCCTCACTCATTTTTGACAAGGAAATCACCCATATTCAGCTTTGGTACTCAATGCAATTTTTCTTTGTTTTCAACAAGGTTTGTAACTTTCACCCTCTTTTCCCTTTTGCCACCCAACATACCCACACACAAAAGCAAAAGCCACAGCCACAGCACGTACTATTCTTGGCCCTCCATTGGTACATGACTTTCCTAGCCTCTTTCTTGTCATTATTGTATTCCTTTTCCAACTTACTTAGATTCACACTGACCACTTTATTCCCCATAGGCAAACTGAATGTGGCAGCAATGCCCTTGATTGAGAAGTCGGCATATACTCTGCCATGTTTGTCCACTCTTCTATTCTCAGGGTTATAATTTCTGGCACACTCCACTACCAGCTCAGTGGCCTCCATTGCATATGGGAATCCTACTATGTGCCACATACCAGTTGTGAATATTCTATCCAGTATAGGGTTATCAGTATCATTATCTAATCTTCTTTTCTAGGCATCCAACTTAGTTTGCCCTTGATGTGTATCATCTATCTAACCATATCTGAATCCTACTCCCTCAGGTTGTACAAATATAGGTTTCAAGAACTCAGAGTTGGATCTGGTCCTTCTGACCTCCACCATTAATCCTGCGATAAAAATATTGATTTCTTACCCTAGGGTCTATAAATGGGGAAGCTCAAACATATTATGCATTTCATAATTACCATTCAACATTGCAATTTACCTCATGCATCATCACGATGCAGATTAACCTATTAAAACACACATTACCTGGTGATTTGCAGTAAATGACAACAAAGAGGATTTCAATTTGCTTACCTGATATTCATTTTTCCCTTCTGGTTATATGACTGATAACAGAGAAAATGCAGATATGCAGTATCAACTGTTTCATTTCATTATGCTGAGTGTGATATTCCGCTGGTAGGTGACCGTGAGGTATTGACTTTCAGATCTCTGTAAATTTCAATTATTGCAATGGTAAATGTAAATAATCCCTAAATTTCACTTTTAAAGTGATCGATATGACAAATTAGGGCATATGTGTTGTTTCAATCGAATCCATCGCTAATTCGTATGGAGTTGGTAGATGCTGCCAAGTGTGATTTATATTTGAAATTGAAAGGGTGCCATCTACCATTGGGGTTTGCATTTAATGCCAGAGGGTGATCTTTGGAAGATCATGTATATATGAAAATATGACCTAAATCAAAAATATGACTCATCTCTTGTGCGCGGGATAATCATTTACTAAAGATCTGGGTGATATGGTTAACCTTTGACTATGAAGCAAGATTGGGTCATAAAGTTAAAGTCAAGGGATATTACGAAACATGACCCCCTTGAGAGTGGGTCATGATGACATCATCATGCCATCCTACCTTCTTTGTATCAGGTTATGATGATGTCATCGTCATATTGAGAAATATGACAGACGTTTAGAAATATGACCCTCCATGGGTTAGGTGTAATGATTACGTCATCATCAGGGTGATCTCTTCTATTCGTTGAAATTGAATGACGTTATCGTCATATTCGTGCAAGGTGATATTCGTGAAGGGGTGATATTTTTTAAGATGAGGGATATAAGGAAATATGACCCCCCCCTCAAACACATGAAGTGTATGACAGGTATATACTCATCCCTATCTAAGTTTGACGTTTGCATATCAGGGATTGAATGAACATTGGGTGATTTTTCTAAGTCAGGGTCATCTAAACAAATATGACTGATATTTAGAAATATGACCCCCCATGTGAAATATTAGGGTTGACTGATTTTTTACTCAACATAACTTTCTACCTTTAAACAAAGATAGGGTGATCCAAAAGGCAAGCTTGCTTAGAATTTTGTACTCTTTCTAACTATGAGGTTTGTGATAGCAAATGCTGACTTGGACAACTGACCTCTCCTTGTGATGCACATACCTCAGCCAAGGTGACACACATGAATGGATTTTACCAAACCACCCAAAGCAAGAAAACAAGCAAGCAAAAGCAAAAGAAAAGTTGGGTCCCTATTTTGCCAAGGAAAAATGAGGCATGTTGTGTAAACACACAACAACTTGTCACCAAAGAAAATAACCAAATTCAAATGATTCAAGTGATGGGATCGCATTCTAGCATAGTATTTTAACTCTTTCTGAGCATAAGTATTATGACCTTTCTAAATGATATGATGTTCATTATTGTAACAATGCTAGCAAGGGATCAAGTGTGTGCAAATGATTAATTATCCTCATCTTGAAAGTAAGTTGAAAACATGAGTAACTGGAGTTAAGCTACATATTTTGGGATTCATCCCTCATAGCCAACCAAGATAGAGCCCTGTTGCCAGCAGGCGTCCATAGCCCTGACAAGGTTATCTATACAATCCCCCTAAGTAGAGCCCCACTGCCAGTAGGCGTCTATAGCCCCGGTAGAGTTACTTAGATGGCCTAATTATATTCTTTTGGATTTTCAATATTTATCTCTTTTTGTTCATATGATATCATCATGTAAGCTCAATATGCAAGGTGTGATCACTTGTTGATTTAGGTTGGAGATTGTAATGGTAGCAAGGGAGTCCCTTTAGATTTTTCAGTTAACACCTATACTGATGTGCTCAACAAACCCAAGGCTGTTACGTGAGTCATTGTGAAAATCTCCTTAATCAAGAAAAGGCACCATGATGAAAAGGATATCATCAAGGATACTCCTTAAAATGAGTCATAACCTATATAGGAATTTGTTCTCATCACTTGAATCCTAACAATTTGGTTAATTTCTCAGGGTGATAAGCTACATCATCTTGACTAACCAAAACAAACAAACAAACACACAAACAAAACAAAACTGTACAAACAACTATACAATATGCACATTATTGTACAAATGACTCACATGACCCTGTTTCAAGCTTGGAAGTAATGTTTGAGGAACTGTCCATTAACTGGTAATGGGACATCCTCACTAGTTAGAGTCTTAAGTCTGTAGGTACTGTCTCCTAGGATCTCTAAAATTTGAAAAAGACCTATCCAAAGTTTGTCAAATTTACCACGGTCACCTTTTCTTTCATGTGTTTTATCCCACATAAGGACGAGATTTGAAATCCTAAAAGCTTTAACTTTGGCTCTTTTATCAAATCAGCATTTGACAATAGCCTGATGTTTAGCAAACTGATCGATTGCTCTATTTCTTTTCTCTTCTAAATGCATCAGCTGAAGTAACCTAACTTCTTGTTTGTTGTCTATGCCTAGATATTCTTGTGCAAACTGCAATGTGGGGATCTTTAGGTTAATGGGGAGGATATAATCAACCCCATACAGTAACTGATAAAGAGAATTTCCTAATGCAACCTTCATCCTAGTTCTATCCACCCATAAGGCATACTTTAACAGGGTATTCCAGTCCCTAGGGTTCTTCTCTATCAATTTCTTTATGATATTCAATAAGTTCTTATTTGTGGACTCTGCTAGTCCATTCCCTTGAGGATAATAATTTGAGGAGAATTTCAAGATAACTCCATGATCAAAATCCCAACTACGTAGTTTTAGTGATGCAAAGGTAGGTCCATTGTCACACACCAAAGCATAAGGAATTCCATACCCGGTCACTATGTTGCTTTCCAAGAAATTGATCACATCATCAACATTGCATGTCTTACTACTGATAGCTTCAGTCTACCTGGTACAATAATCAATGATAGTCAAAACATACCTATGGCCTAAAGATGATGGAGGATTGATGGGTCCTATGAAATCCATGCCTCATTGAGCAAATGACCACATCTCCATCACTGGTTGCAAGGGTTGAGAGCCATATCATTCTCTGTTAGTTGCAACCTGACATGTATGACAACACTTAATATGTTCAACAATGTCTTTGAAGATAGTGGGCCAATAATATCCTGCTCTTAAAATAGCATGAGCAGTGGCCAAAGGTGATCCATGTGTGGTTCCAAACTTATCATGTAATTCTGCTAACACTTTATCTGCTTCCTGCCTTTCTAGGGATTTGAGATATATTCCTTCATAGTTCCTTTTGAAAAGGATCCCTCCTTTTATCATATACTTTTGTGATCTTATTTTCAAGGCTCTCCTTTGTGAGGCCTACAATTTTGATGGTCATCTCCTTGTAATCAAAACATGCCTGATGTCTGAATACCACTCTTCAGTTTCTCTAGTATTCACCACATATTGTTGGCTCATGATGTTAGGATCAATTTCTGATATCATCTGGCTCAAGGCTTGTCCTCTTACTAACTTCATGAGTGCTATGTCTATATCATATTCTTGGAGGACAGTTATCTATTTAGGTCTCTTCTCACCAGGCTCACTTTGCATTAAAAGCATTTTCACTGCTGCATTTGGTACTACAACAATTATCTTACTTCTCAAAATGTAGTGTCTGAACTTCTTGAATGATCAAACTAGAGCAAGATCTTGTCTTTCAACATCCATGTATCTAAGCTCTACGTCCTTGAATGGGCAGCTCATGAAAGCTATAGGCTTTTCTTCTTTAGCCTCAATCCTTTGTGTTAATACTGCTGCAGATGTATGCTCTGAAGCAAATGAATATATGTAAAAATCTCTTGTATAATCTGGACTGATTAGAATAGGGGCATCAGATATATCTTTCTTGATGTCCTTAAAAGTTGTTCTAGCTTCAGGGGTCCATTCAATCTTGGCATCCTTCTTGAGCATTGCATTCAATGGCCTGACAATCTCTGCAAAGCCAGTAATAAATTTCCTAACAAAATTTATCTTACCAAAGTAAGATTTAAGCTCTTTCTTGCTTCCAGGCAACTGCAACTTCATGATTGAATCCACTCTTGCAGGGTCAATGATGATCCCATTCTCTGTTATTAAATGACCTAGTACCTTACCTGTGGTTACTCCGAATATGCATTTCTTGGTATTCAGGGATAAACCATACTGTTCACACTTTTTAAGCACCTTCCTGAGGTCCTCTATGTGGTCACCCCTCTATTTGGAGAAAACTATCAAGTCATCCATGTATATGACTATGCACTTGCTAATCAACCCCCTGAAAGCTATATCCATTGCACGTTGAAAGGTGGCTCCAACATTTATCAATCCAAAAGGCATACGCCTATAGGCAAATATACCCCACTTAGTGGTGAATGTAGTTTTTAATCTATCTATTTTATCTACCATCACCTGGTTATAGCCTAAAAAACCATCCAAAAATGACATCATCTATGCACCATTTACTATTTGCAAGACCTCATCCAGTGAAGGTAAAGGATAGTTATCCTTTTCAGAAGCTCTGTTCAAATCTCTAAAGTATACACACAACCTGATATCACCATTTTTCTTTCTCACAGGAACCAAATTAGCTACCTAGGTGGAATGTCTCACTGGGAATATGATCTTGGCATTGAGCAGTTTCTTTACTTCTTCAATGATGATGGGTTCCAACAAGGCAATAACAGGCCTCTATTTTTGTCTAAAGGGTTTAACATCTGGTTTCAACGGTATAGTATGAGTTATGATTGAGGTATCATAAGTTTTCAACTCATCATAAGTCCAGGCAATAACATGGATGTAATCCTTAAGTGCTTGGGTTATCCCTGCCATTTCTTCTTCTGTACACACTTTGCCAATCAGGACATTCCTTTTTTTTCATTCTGTCCTATATTGACTAGCGAATATTCTCCTCCATCAGTTCTTGGAAGATCTTTCTATTTCAGCATATTGTCTAAGTCAAATGCTCTTTCTAATTCTATCATCTCCTTGGGAATTTTGTTACTAGGCAGATCCATGATCTCTTCTTCTTCCCAAGTATGATCTACATTTCTTTCATCTATGATCTGTGCATCAACACACATCCCTGTTTGATATAAAATCCAAAATGTGCTAGTCATCATCAAACACTTGGAGATTGGTGACATTATCTAGTACAGAGGGTACTGATATTAATTCAACTGAAAACCTCTTTAAACCAGATATGGATAATGGCTCCAAAGTACTTGCAGCTTGAGCTAAAGCATCTACTCTATGATTATGTTCTCTAGGCACATGGGTGATATTGAATGCCTCAAAGTCTTCTATCAAATTCCATACCCTCTATCTGTAATTAGACAACTTTTTGTAATTGCAAGAGTATATGCCTCTTACTTGTCTTACCACCAATTCTGAGTCTCCATAGACATGTAGAATCTTTACTTTTTCCTTGAGTGCAAACAATATCCCATGAATTAAATCTTCATACTCTGTCACATTATTTGTGCATGGGAATTGTAATCTATAGGCGGCTAAATAGGACTTTCCAATTGGATCAATGAGATCTATTCCACCCGGATCAATTTTGGTGACTCATTCTTCTCTAGTTTCACTTTATCTAACTGATGTGAAACTGATACTTGTTTTCCTTCCTTATTGTTAGGGGAATAATCCTTTGAATGAAGCATCATCTGCTTCTTCAGAATGTGCAAGCATAATGAGCAAGTAGTCTCTGAATGTGGTGCTTCATGTAATCTACACCACCCTTCAATTAGAGCATCATGTGGAGGAGTATGCTGTAGCAACATCTTCTGAATTTGTTTTATAAAAACTCCTCAAACTTGGTCAAATTACTCCCTTTATCTTCATCAGATACTTCATAATCTGATTCAATCAAGCAATCAGTCCCTAGGGTGATAATGTTTTCTCTGCTAGAAATATCCTTATTGCACACCAGGATCTCTTATATACTATAACCGTAGTTTTCATCCTAATATGTGCTTTCTTCTGTATCTGTAGATGATGAACAAGAATTAGTATCACTATCACTATCTGTATGACTTACTTCTGGTGATGACAATCCTTTCTCGCTGAATGTCTGTTCCAGCTCCATCATGTCTAAATAGGCATCACAAGTTTTTTTAGAATGTGCCTCATCATTTAACCTGCACCATCCTTCAATCAAAACATCTTCATTAGATATATTTAACATTTGACAATATTGCATCTTTTTAGATAAATACAATTCAAAATTCTTAAAATGATCTACTTCATTATCATCCTCTGAATTGTGGTCAGACTCTATGATTACTCTGTCATCTTGGTGATCATCCTGATCAACATGAATATCATACATGAGGATCTCCTCTATTTTAACTATTTGGGGTCTAATGGTATAAATTCCAGGTTCAACATCCACATACATGATCTCATTAGTTTTGTTATACTTAGTAATCATGTGTTTCATCCGAGGTTTAGCATCTATCCTAATCTAATTAGGAATCTCTTTCCAAGGTAGCCACATGTGACTAAAGTCAATGGACATGTATCCATTAAGTGTTTTTGACCAATCTCTACTAAGTAGCATTCCATATGTATCAGGGATATCTACTACCTGAATATCAATGTAATATTGAATCCTTGGATCCGATGCTAATTGCATATGAATGTGAGTTAACTCTCCTACAACACTTACCTCAGTCTTGTCTAATTGTGTCACCTTCTTGAGTGACTTGGCAGGATGTAACCCCAAGGCATTACATATGGACAATGGCATTACATTGGTAGACGCGCCTAAATATACTAAGTAATTATGTAAATTCTTATTGAACATCCTTATTGTAAGGAGAAATGGAGGTGACTTAGTCTTATCCCTATAAAGGGTCATGTGTGAAGTTTCAATAGCTTGGATAGTAGCTAAAGTTTTGTGTTTGACATTAGTATCCTTAGTTGCATGATCCTTATTCAAAGTCTAGTTTGAATTGAGGGGATGGTTATCCTCTTTTGGTGTAGGGTCATCTAATGATTTCGTGACTGCCTTCTTAATAGCTAGGGTTTTAAGTAATTCTGACAATGACAGACTGATTTTGATCTTTTTCATTTCATCTGCTAAGTATGTGACCAATTTATCAGACTCAGGAGCCTGATTATTAGCTTTTGCCATTGCATTTTGTGGTGTTAAGTATTGAGCATTAACCTTAGAAAATCTAGGGTTATTACTTGGCTTTGGATCAGGAGGAGTGTTAAAATTATTTAGAGGCAAAGATGTGGTCAGGGGACCAGAAGGTCTGTTTGAGTTATTCCTGAGGTTATAATTATGTCTGCCCTGATATTGTTGCTGATAGGCATGCACTTCCTCATGTTCAACTGATGGTTCATTTTCATCCTCAAAAGGAAAAACATAATTTGTTTCAAAATCCATGGCTGACTCCTCACATGCTAGAGTATAATTCTCATGAGGTGAAGTTGCTTGATGGTGAGGATGATTGGTAAAACTTTCCAATACAAGAGCAGAGTCATATCCACAAGGGACAATTTCATTTCCTTGAACAAAGGGAGGGTTATCCGCAGTATTTGATACCTCAACCTAAAAAATACTAGTTGCTATCCTAATTTGAGGACAATCCAATTCAACATGAGCATTGGTATTATGGATCCTACACCAGTTTGTAAGAGCTGCTTTTGCCAGGTTCACCCTAGTGGTCTACTTAGGTTCACTAGGAAGTTGATTATCTAAGGATGATGGCAAGGAACCATTATTTGGCTTAGTGTTCCACACTCTAAGCTGTCTAGGGGCATTATTATTACCACTATTGTTATTGTTATAGTTCCTATCCTTGTTATATCCCCTATCAAGATATCCTGATCTGACATTGTTATATCCTCTGTTTTGATTTGGTTGAGAATAGAAATTATGACTTCTCAAATGAGTGATTTTAGTTGTCAATTTTCTCAACTATGTTGATATCTCTTTAATTTCTTCCTTTTCTTTCTGAGCCTTGGCTACTACATTCTCAGCTTGAGGTTTGGAAAAAGAAGAACCATTGTTGTTACTATTCTGTCCTACATCCTGAGATAGTTGTGCATGTCCTAGATATTGCATTATTAGGCCATTTCCATTTGGAGGTGGCATAATGTCGAGTGGAGGTACTTGTAAAGGACTTGGCACTACAACTGGAGGCATCATGGATCCATTATTCTTTTGTTGAGCAGGGTATGCAAGGTATGCAAGATGTGTATGGAAAGCAATATTAGGCATTGGAGTAGGGATTAGTTGTTGATTGACTTTTATAGCTTCTTCAAAAGCTCCTGTCAGGGTTGTGACATTAGGATGTGTCCTCCTTATGAACATAGAGGTCAGGGGATCTAAGGCTGAATAGTATATACTCCTAGAAGCTTCATCTGCTACATTATATGGAGCAACCAGATTTGAGAGCATCTTTTGGAATCTAGCATTAAAGTTAACAATAGGCTCTCCTTCAAATCTTCTGATTGTGGCAAACATGTGATAATTCATTGAAGGATCTATAGGTATCTTAAATCTATCTTTGAAGGTTTTCTCCAAGGTAGCCCATGAACCAACTGAACTTTGACCAAGACTGATATACCAATTATATGCCTCTTCCCCTAAGGAAAATGGAAATAATCTGCATACCACATCTTGATGTTCAATCCTTGCTCTACAACAAGCTTCCTTGAATGTTCTGATGTGATCATCGACATCCTGATATGGATGATATTTAGGACAAATCTTATTAGTATTTTTAGGTAAAGGATGATATGCATTGAAGGTCAAAGGTGACTCTACAACAAAGAATGACATTGTGACTGATGGTGGTTGAACTTGAGGGGTAACATGTGGTCCTGTAGGTGTTTGTAGCACAACTGGGGTTATTGGAGTATTTCCTGGTGAAAATTTTGATGTACTAGAACTAGGAGTGTGATGAATGTCTATAGTTCTAGGTCTAAACCCATGGATAGGCAGTTCCTCGAATAGTCCACCAGATCTGGACCTGGTATTTGGCCTGTGAGCTAGGATTTCTACAATTTAGGGAAATTTGACTTGGTTTTCTACAAAGATCAACTGAAATGACCAAACAAAGGATTTATTTACAACTAGAATTCAAAATTGACTGGATATTTATGCAATATTTGCGTAAAACTTGCAAATATGAGTAGGTACAAGACTTCTGGACATGGATACCAGGATATCAAGTGACACAACCAAATTACAGCAAAGATCTAGCAAGAGGACCTAAATAACGATTCGATTTTCAAAGATTACAAAAGTTAACTGTAATGTTTGAGATATCTATGCTCAATTCTAAAATATTTATGATGAACTGATATGAAAGGATACAGAACAAGCAAATCTTTGCAAGAATGCTCAAAGTGTGAACAATTTGATGATCTTTGAGAAGATTACCTCACTTCTAACACAGGAATACACAAAAACAATTGATTCACCTTTCAAATGAGAGAGAAGGCCCTCCTTCTAGCGCCGATTTATGTTGATGATGATTATTAGTCATAACAACATGCATAAAAATTTGCACAACAAACCTTTATTATCTTGAAAAGTATGATCAGTTTAAAACAAATTGATGACTCCAAGGCTCCGTTGACTAGGTCATGATCTTCTGACATTACTCAGAGGTTGGTGTGACATGTTGTTTTCCATTTCAAGGGGTCTTACATTGTCTAGATGATTGATTTTGTATTCTATTTACTGTAAATTCACTTTACAAATAAGGTTATTTCTACTCTACTCCATAGATTACAGTAATATTTATAAGTTTGATCAATTCTTCTGAGCATTTACTATCCTGAACTTGTATAAACTTCTGCATAGTGTATTTAATCAAATAATGTGCCTACAAGTAGATATTCACATGTATATCATTGATGTACATCCGTATTTGCATGATATTTGTCATTTTGACATGCTTTCACTCAAAATATGCTCTGTGTTTTCAATTATTTACGAGATATAGGCATATTTCATGTTCGTTTGCTTTAGATTGTATGTTATTTGTAATTGTGAGGGTGATTTACAATGATATTTAAGAAAATTAAAAGAAATACTTCTAAATTTGGTGAACCTTTAGCTATTGAGTCACATACATTCCAGATACCGTCATGAAGAGAAGAAATCAAACCATAATTTCACTAGGATGTTCCATAGCTAGGGATGGTTGATGCTAACTTCAAAGGAACAAGGAATCAAAACAACATATGCAGACTGACAAGCACTCCAAGGGCCACAACTAATCAATGCATATATCTAGATCTCATTCACTGATTACTCAAGATTTACATTAATTTGTAATCAACCCAGCTTCTCTTTCAATAAGTATTCAAAAAACATGTACATTCACAATAGCCTTGAAATCAGTCCTGAATGCTTCAGCAATCAAATTTCAATTAAGTTTCCAATGCATTAAAGAGTGCACTCCTTCCCCTTTTATAGAATAAGGAGAGGAGGCGGTTGCAAATGACCAACGGTCAAGATTTATCTATTCAGATCAATGGTAAACATTTCTCATTGACTTAGTCAACATCTCCATACGTGGCACAAGTTGCCAACTGGCAACTATCTAGAAAGACTCATTTACTTGCAAGTGGATCATGCATATGATTCCATTATCATGCATATTTACTTACTCCTCACCTCCTTCTTCTTCACTTTCCTCTTCTTCATCATTTTCTGCATCATCACCACCTTCATTATCACTATCACTTCGATACAGATCATCCCCTATATGTACCTTCATAGTTGCCCTATAGGATTCATATGGCTATACCACTCTATCAATCTCACCCCCATCCTGAACCTTGGCCTTTATTACTACATGCTTGTGGGAATGAAATTTCACTTGAAGAGCATCCATCTTACTTTCCCTACTAGTCAATGTTTCAGTATATGTCTCCACCCTAACCTTCATCCTCATGGATTTATTTATCACCTCTTCTATCAAATGGTGCAGGGGATCTTATGCAGCTTGCTTAAAATTGTCATGGAAAGCCTGAACAACAAAATCAACATCTTGATTTTCTATCTTCCCTTCTACCTTTCCTTCCACCTTTCCTTCTAGGGCTTCTAGGGTTTCTGCCTCTTGTGCCATTAGATTATGCAATTTGACACTGATATCCCTAAGTTTGCCACTACATCTCTTCAAAATATCACATTCAAATCCAGTGTCCTCATACCAGATACCAAGCAGCTGGGAGGTGTTATTATCCGATATATTGTTGCTGATAAGTATCTGGGCATCAATTCTTTTCATCTCCCCCAAAGCATCTAGGTGCTTCTCTAGTTTGAAGTATCTCTTGCCTACTTCATTCTGCAGCTTATCCACCTTTCTTTTCAACGTGCTTATAGAATTCCACCTATCTAGGGAGGTCTTCACCACTTCCTCAGCTTAAAAAATAGAAGACATGAACCATTTGTCCATCAGTTGTGTTTTATGCTTCATCAAATCTAATCTAGTAACCTCTTCTTGGGATATAATAGTTAGTGGGGTACCTGGATCAGTCGGTGCATGATCAGGGTTAATTAACCCTTTTATAAAAGAATGTAATTGAGCAATGTGCTCTTTATGTTTCTTGTTCTTCTCCTTTTCCTTTTTCACCCTTTGGGTTAAAGAATCAATAATATCCTTTCCTTCTTGACCCTCCTGGTCTTCATTTGCAAAGCCCAGATCAATATTATGATCTGAAAATCTTCAAGGCCTATTTTGCCTTTCTCCTTCTCAATTGTTGGTAAGGCTACCTGGGCTGTTCTCCTACCTAGAGTAGGGTCTCTTCTTATTGCAGATGTTAGCCTTGCCTTTCTTCTTGGTTTAATCATGCTTCCATCAAATAGTGTAGAAACATCAAAGTCGTGCACTTCCTCTACTTGTTGCAAATTTACCTCCCATCACAACCAATAAGGAACATCACCCTTGGGCTCCTGATGATCATTCTCCTTACTTTGAGCATCTTGGGACTCTACATTATGCTTTTCCCTCTTTGGTGAATGTTCTTCTTTGATTTCTTCCTCATGTACTTTCTCATGAGGGGGATCTTTTTGAGGTACCTCCTACTAAAGGATCTCCCTCTAAGGTGGAGGATTTTGTAAGGTATGCATACAACCTCCTCTTGTAGATTCTCCTTAGGAGCTTCTTGAGCTTTCTCCTTTTGCCCATCTAGTGGTATGTTGGTCTCTTGAGAAGACTATGTATTTTGACATTGGGGATCATCCTGATCACCCTTGGTCACATTTTCTATTTCTTTTTGTTGGCTTTCACCTTGTGGCAAACTCTACTCTTTATCCTTAGGTGCATCAGCCTCTTCGAAGTTTATTTCTTTCTCATTTGATTTCTCCTCTAATGCTGGATTATTACCTTGATCACTTCCTTTAGCATGTGTCGATGGAGCACCATGATCCTGACCAACATTCTTGTTAGGCATCTCCTGATCACCCCACTCTAAATCTGTGCTTCTGATTATTCTTGTCCTGTGGGTGCATTATCTTGATCCTTGCCTTGATCAGGTGCCATATCACCCATCTCTGTATGTTTTGTATCTTCAGCTTTTTTAGGCTCCAGACGTGGATTACTATCTTTATTTAGGCTGATATCACCCCGGTAGGTTATGTCTATCGCTGGAGGACTAGTGACCTACTCAACCAAATTAGCCAGCCCTATCTGTTGGGCTACTTCTTTAGGGTTATCCTATTATGTTTCATCATTTTCATCCCTTGCCTGGTTATTCACCTTTTGGGCCATTGGGGTCCAATGAGGGGTCATCTTTGTATTGGCAACCAATGTCTCCATGTGCTGAGCAACCACATCCTAAACTACTTCGTCATCTGACAATTCAATAGTGTCATCAAGAGGAAAAGGGGACTCTTGAGTAGCGATATGTACTTCTTTTTCTTTTTGCTCCTCCATCTTCTCAATCTTAAACTGAATTATTTCAGGGATGGGGACCTCGTGCTGCAGTTCTCTCCTAAAAGTCAAACTACCCATATCTCTTAACATGTTGGGGTCAGTGCTAACATTTCCCCTCATCATTGTCCTTTATTTCTTTGGTGGTGGTGTTTGCAACACCTCCTTTCTTTTCTTCCTTGTTATTAATAAATCATCATCCTTAGGTCCCATATCCACCTGTTCTTCATCCAAGGGATTTTATTGTAGAGGCTCATTCTCCACTTGTTTCTCTATATCTTCAAGAACAGGCTTTATTATCCTCTTGGCCTTCTGTTTATCAAGGGGTGGTTGTGATGAAGATGCATGTGCAGATGTTGATGCCCGATCAACTTTTGATGGAAGACTCTTGATAACTACCCCCTGTTGCTCAGGATCAGCCTTTCTACCCTTGCGTGGTGGCTATTTCTCTTCATCAGGTAGTATTTCTCCATTAGATTTCCTCTTCTTAATGAGGAAATCATCATATTCTTGATCTGAGAGCTCTTGTCTTTTCTTTTTATTGTCAATAGTGAGGGTCATACCCTTCTTCTTCAATTTAGTAACCTCAATAGTTACCCAGCTCTTTTGTCAGTTGGAGAACCCCTTTCATTATTTGATCTAATGAAGTCTCTTTTGGCAATGTTAGATTAGGAGCTGAAATGGTGTCATTATACACCTTCTTGTCCTCATATTCATTTGACATTATCTTTCCATCATCATCATGTAACTGTGCAGGAACTGAAATACAATCAAAAGTCTGGATCTGGTTGAGGGTGAGCCTTTAATAATTTCTTCTCCTAACCTCTACCTCATCATCACAATTAGTCCAATAATCTTCAAGATGTTTTTAGTGCATTGGTTTCCCCAATAACTTCTACATTTTTCCATATGGGTCATATGACCTTGCTATAGAAAATGGATGTAGGTGCAAGAGCTTTAACCCTCCAATAGCATGCTTGATGCTCTATCTATCAAGGCATATATACCAGCCTATCTATACCAGGAACAATATAGGAGGAATCTTCTTCTGCTCTATGTGAGCTTAAATTAAAGTAGACACTTGTCTAACAAACTCCATTAAAATGACCCTATCTGTGGGGTATCTTGGCAACATGAAAGTTTGCCCCTCAAATCCTTCTATTCTTATGTATGAGAAGGTGGAGAATTGGATAAACCAAGCCCTGTGCTTATATATAATGGCTTGAGCCTCCATGCTCAATCTCTTAGTCATGTCCTCTTCCATGGTTCTGACTAAATGAATTGAAAAGGAGTCATTTACCAGTTTGTAGTCTTGGAGATATGCTCTCCTCTGCAATTGGGGATAATGGTCCCAAATGTTTACATCACTGGTGTTGTTTCCCACCTTGCCCACTGCTTACAAGGCATTAAATGTCCCATGAAAAGCACATGCATATACTAAATAGGTCATATGGAATATACAAGCTTTGCCTCCTAGCTTCCTCATGCCCTCATCCAAGCTGTCGCTAATGATCTTAGCCCATAGAGGCTTGTTGTCTGAATATAGCACCATCTGGATGATCCCATACATCCATTTTTCAAAGTTGCCGGCATGTTGCTTCCTGGTCATCCTACTTAACAAGGCAATCACATACTAATACTCCTCATCAAAAGCAAATTTATATAAGTAAACAGGTAGCTTGGCAGAAGCTGTGTATGTACTGTTCTTGGCCCTCCATTGGTACATGACTTTCCTGGCCTCTTTCTTGTTATTATTGTATTCCTTTTCTAACTTAATTAGATTCACATTGACCACTTTATTCCCCATAGGCAAACCGAATGTGGCAGCAATGCCCTTGATTGAGAAGTTGGCATATACTCTGCCATGTTTTACCACTCTTCTATTCTCATGGTTATAATTTCTGGCACACTCCACTACCAGCTCAGTGGCCTCCATTGCATATGGGAATCCTACTGTGTGCCACATACCAATTGTGAATATTCTATCCAGTATAGGGTTATCAGTATCATTATCTAATCTTCTTGTCCAGGCATCCAACTCAGTTTATCCTTGATGTGTATCATCTATCTGACCATATCTGAATCCTACTCCCTCAGGTTGTACAAACATAGGTTTCAAGAACTCAGAGTCAGATCTGTTCCTTCTAACCTTTCGCCATTAGATCTTGCTATAAAAATATTAATTTCTTACCCTAGGGTCTATAAATGGGGAAGCTCAAAGATATTATGAATTTCATAATTACCATTCAACATTGCAATTTACCTCATGCATCATCACGATGCAGATTAACCTATTAAAACACACTTTACCTAGTGATTTGCAATAAATGACAACAAAGAGGATTTTAATTTACTTACCTGATATTTGCTTTTCCCTTCTTGTTATATGATTGATAATGGAGAAAATGCAGATAGGCAGTATCAATTGTTCCATTCCATTACACTAAGTGTGATAGTCCACCGATAGGTGACTATGAGGTATTGACTTTTAGAGCTCTGTAAATTTCAATTATCACAATGGTAATGTAAATAATCCCTAAATTTAACTTTTAAAGTGATCGATACGACAAATTAGGGCATATGTGTTGTTTCAATCGAATCCGTCGATAATTTGCATGGAGTTGGTAGATGCCACCAAGTGTCTGATTTTTATTTGAAATTGAAAGGGTGCCACCTACCGTTGGGGTTTGCATTTAATGCCAGACGGTGATCTTTGGAAGATCATGTATATATGAAAATATGACCCCTCTCTTGTGTGCGGGATAATCGTTTACTAAAGATCGGGGTGATATGGTCAACCTTTGACTATGAAGCAAGATCAGGTCATAAAGTTAAAGGCAAGGGATATTACAAAACATGACCCCTTGGGGAGTGGATCATGATGACATCATCATGCCATCCCACCTTCTTTATATCAGGTTATGATGACATCATCATCATATTGAGAAATATGACAGACATTTAGAAATATGACCCTCCATGGGTCGGGTGTAATGATTACATCATCATCAGGGTGACCTCTTCTATTCGTTGAAATTGAATGACATTATCATCATATTCGTGCAGGGTGATATTCATGAAGGGGTGATATTTTAAGATGACAGATATAAGGAAATATGACCCCCCCACAAATACATAAAGTTTATGATGGGTAAATACTCATCCCTATTTTAGTTTGATATCCACGTATCGGGGATGGAATGAACATCAGGTGATTTTTCTAAGTTAGGGTCATCTAAACAAATATGACTGATATTCAGAAATATGATCCCCCATGTGAAATATTAGGGTTGACTGATCTTTGACTCAACATAACTTTCTGCCTTTAAACAAAAACAAGGTGATCCAAAAGTTAAACATGATTAGAATTTTTTACTCTTTCTAACTATGAGGTTTGCGATAGCAAATGCTAACTTGGACAACTGACCTATCCTTGTGATGCACATACCTCAATAAAGGTGACACACATGACTGTATTTTACCAAACTGCCCAAAGTAAGAAAACAAGCAATCAGAAGCAAAAGAAAAGTTGTCTCTATTTTGCCAAGGCAAAATGGGGCGTGTTGTGTAACCACACAACAGATAGATGCATGTTTCAGTTGAAAGGAATAATATAGATTTACTTTAAGCAATTCATTGTTCAGTACTATTTTCAATATTCTTGGAATTCATTTCATGGCAGATAGATCAGTTTCTTTAAACCAGTAAAGGTCATTAGAATTAGTTAGATAAAACTAGCAACTATAGTATTCCTAATTGTAGATAGCCAAGGACATAGCCCTAGATTTGACATCTGAAATATGATTAAATGATGAGGTACAACGACCCTTGTCACCATCCCTAATCTTGTCCCATCTAATGATCACCCTATCCACATCAACCCTATCACTTCTACCACAACAACCCCTTTTGATCGTCCCACACCATCTACCAATCCCACCCCAAATTTGTCCCCTTATCCACTTAGAAAAAGCACCTTCATCCACAGTGGCTTCCTCGTAGGAGGTGAACAACTTTCATCCACCACCTATCCTCTTCCAATAAATAATAGACTCATGTCTTGTTTCCAAAGCACCAAACATCCCATTGCATGCTGCATACTCCAACACATGAACTATAAAGGCAAAGGCTTAGGCTCTCATGAACAAGGTATCTGGGAGCCCATCTGCATCACATTCCATCCATCCTCACATGGCCTTGGCTCTACATCCCAAGGTAAACAATCTCAACATGTTGGTACCATTCACCCACCTTCCAAAATCCATTCATCCAATCCCAAACACGATGCATCTCATCGCACCTCCTAATCATATGTCGCCATCCCTCCTCCATCATCATATCATTTGCAAAAGCATGTGACCATCCATCTTCCCCCATCAAATTTACCTCCATTACTTCCAACTCCAAATATCTGTATTAAATCCACTTTACCTCCTATCCTACCAACGCCAAACATCCCTATCCACAAATCCTCTTATCCTCCCATCCTCCCAACTCCTAGTATCCCTATCCTCAAATCCCCTCATCCATTTATCCATAAATCCACTTTTAACCCCTCCACCCATAAATCCCCTAAACTCCCCAATCAAGACCAACAAAAGCACGCATCATCCAAAATAGAAGCTTCCACCAAATTCATGGGATTCCAAAATAAAAATTTGAATTCCTCAACTAATAAAGCACAAAAGCCTAAAGATGTTATCCCTTCCAAGCAAAATCAAAAATCCAAAAGGCTACCAAAGCCCCCACCATCAAAAGAAAAAGCAAAAGCAAAAATGGTGTGGGTCCCTAAGCACAAAGAAAACAAACAAAATGAGGCATCCACATTCCAAACCACCCCAAAATACCAAACATCCCTCTCCCCATCTAAAAATCTCACAAATCCTAAGTCCATTTGGGTCCCTAAAACCCCAAATTAACCATCCAAAAATCCCCTATCCTGATCCCCATTACTACCCACTCCCATCCACAATATAAGCTTCAAAATCCAAAATGATGCATGTAACCATTGGTCTTGGTTCCCCTCCACCACATGGCATTCCCACATACCCCCATCTCTCCATCTTTCATCCACTATCCTACATATCGTCCCCATCACATCCCTTTGGTACATGCTTTTGCATAAACCTTACATAATCCACATCAAAATCCACTATCCGCCATCATCTTCTCCTATCTACCAACATCCATCCATTATCCTCCAACTATCCAACATGGGACCAGCTTCCACTTGCTATGGAAAAAGACGCTAGAGTCCCCACTCCATCAAAAAAGCAAAAACAAAAATCAAGAAAATAGTAAAGAGAAAAACCATCCAATGGTGAAAACCACTCCTTTTGGCACCTTGGGCAAGTACCATGATGAAAACCCCTTGTGGGCGTCATGAGTAATCCCTTCTCCATCTATTTTGTATCCCTACACTTGGGGGCAAAATCATACCTTTCATCCACATCCTTTGCATATCCTATCCATCACCTATCCTTATCCTATCATATTCCTATCCACTATCCCCCTATTTATCCTATCATTTCCCATCCATTTTGTCTACTATATCTTCCTCCTTAGATCTTGATAAAGATAAGGAGAAAAATATCAAAAACATTCTTTGGACACCTCTTGGCACACTCCCTTTCCAAGCATATCCTTCATCCATCTACTACAAAGTCCATCCATTCAAACGTAAACCCTGTTGCAAATATGTGCCTGATGTGTTGTCATTGATGTCAACATATCCTTCTGTCAAAAACAGTGAAGACAGTGCAGAGGAATGATCAGTATTTCTAGTAAGGCAAAGATCAAAGTTTGCGGATTAAAGGGTTTGTATAGGGTTGTCTATTTTTGCTCTAGTTGAGATTTGAGAGGTCCACATGAAGATTTGGCGAAGTTATGTCCCTCTGAGTAGAACAGGTTTCTGTAGCTATTCTGTGATGACAGAGTGGCAAGAAGTTGGTCTGGATTGGTCTGGTATGAGAATATTGTGATCTGCAGATCTAGAGGCTTGTCTGGGATGTTGGTGTGTTCCCTCAACTCAAGTGGCTCGTGGTTTGGAGATCCAGAAGCAATCTTTCTAGTATAACAGTTATGGCAGTGTGTGTTCTTAAGGATTCAGTGTGAAGATGCGAGTGATTCTGGTGATACGAAGTGGTGTGGTTGTTCCTGTTGACTTAATTGTGCTTATGGTGGTCTCTGGATCATGTGGTTGTTGTGTTTGTGGTCTGCATTGACAAAGGAGCTCGTGATTGAAGATTTCATCTTGGTTGTTGTTGTTCTTCCCAGTCTTAGCCGACCGTATGTTCTTAGCATGTTGTAGATGATCTAAAGATCATTTTATGAAGCATGGCGTGTTAATAAAGGAAGATTCAAGTCTCAGCTATGATTGGCCAACAGTGTAAAGATCCGTGTTAAGTTTGGCTGACCTTGTTGATCATTCCAAGATGGATCAAGTGTATAAATACTTGTTGAAGAGTTGTCAAACATCATCCTTGAGCAAACCATATCAAATCCGAATAAAGGATCAAAAGCAGAGTAGAGAAGAAAAGGAATGAGAGTAGTATAGAGTGTGAAGTTAGTAAAGAAGAATATAGGGCAAAGCAGAAGTCTTTGAGCATTCATTGAAACTGAACTAGGCATGAAGTAGAGCTATTTTTCAGTTAATTCATTCTGTTCTAAATTAATTTTGTAGGCAATGAGCCTCCTCTTTTGAGCAGTGAGCTCTGGGCAGTGCGCCCGAAGGCATGTGCCTTCTATTTTTCTAAAGTACTTTTAACAGGGTACAAATCTTTGTGGGTTAACCCCCGCCGTGGTTTTTCCCTTAACTGGGTTTCCACGTCAAAATCTTGGTGTCAAGTGTGGTTATTATGTTTCTACTCTAATGTTGTTGATCTATGCTTTAATGTTTACATCACTAATCTAGTAGTAAGATAATAAAGAAGGTTAAAAGCAAAAAAAGTTCAATTTATGTGACAACTGATTCACCCCCCCTCTCAGTTGTCCGGTCTAATTCCAACAATTGGTATTAAAGCCAAATCCTCTTATAAAGGCTTGACCGCTTGAGGAGATCCAGGATGTCGACCTACAAGAAGGATAGTCCAAGATTTGATGGAACAAATTATTCTATTTGGAAGAATCGCATGGAGTGCCATTTACAATGCATGGGCGATGCCTATTGGGCAATAACCAATGTTGAGTATAAACCTCCAAAGAAAGGTCCTTCAACTCTAGATCAAGACAAAGATGCTAAAAATAACCTTCAAGCTAAAGAAGCCTTGTTGAGTGCCCTAACTGATTCTGAAATGACAGATGTCTTTGGTCTAAAAATTGCTTATGAAATCTGGAAAAAGTTGGAATATATGTATGAAGGTGATCAATATGTCAAATGTACCAAGCTGCAAAGTCTGAGAGGAAAATTTGAAACTATGAGGATGAGCGAAGATGAAAACATCACAATCTACATGTAAAAGATAATTGAACTTGTGTGTGGTATCAGGTGTGTTGGTGAAACTTTGGAAGAATCAGAGATTGTATCAAAAGTACTCAAATCTTTACTTGATTCATACAAACATAAGGTTGCTGCTATAGAGGAGATCAGGACTATTAGAGATGTTACAAGAGATCATCTAGTTGGCAAAATTTCAGCTTTTGAATTAAGTGAGTTTGGTGATTCTCTTCCCAAATCTGAATCTGCATTTAAGGCCAGTGTATATGGAAAACAAAGATATGATTTGGGTGAAAGCTCTTCTGCAAGATCAAATAGATTAGTGAAGACAAGGAAGGATCTTGAAGATATTGAACTTGAAACTGTTGATCTTGAAGCTCTTCTCACCAAAAGATTACCAAGAGGATCTAGTAAGTATGAAGGAAAATTGCCACTCAAATGTTTTTCTTGTAATAAGATTGGTCATTTTGCCTCAAGATGTCTGGAGAGGTTTTCAAAACCAAACCCTAACAGATATCAAAATCAGAACAAATGTTACTATGTCCAAGAAACTGGTGAAGGAGTCACAGATGATGAATCTCTTCATGGAGGTTCCCCTGAAAATGATTGGGTGTTCATTGCTATTAAAGAAGAAGATCTGGTGTCTACTGAATCTACCAGCTATGCAAATATGGAAAGTGCCTTAGCTACTCAGGTTGTTGAGAAAGATGAATGGGTGATTGATAGTGGATGTTCTCATCATATGACTGGAGACAAGAGTAAGTTTGTGAATTTTGAAAATTATGAAGGTGGGCTTGTGAAATTTGGAGATAACTTAGCTGGTAGAATCCGTGGCAGAGGATCCATATCTTTTGATGGTAAGAATAGCACAAATGATGTTCTATATGTGGAAGGACTGAAACATAATCTTCTCAGTGTTGGATAGTTGGTTGATACAGGTTATGATGTTCAATTCAAAGATGGAAAGTGCAGAATCTTGGAAAGTTCTGGAACTAAAATTGCATCCGGTACTCAAACCAGAGGTAACATTTTTCATTTAAGTAGCTTTGGAAAAAGCTTTTGATTGCTCAGATAGATCAAAGTTGGTTATGGCATAGAAGGATGTGTCATGAGAATTTTGATAATATTGTCAAAATAAGTACCACTCATGCTGTGAGAGATCTTCTAAAACTTGTGAAACCTAATAGCATGTGTAGAGAATGTCAATTGGGGAAACATAGCAAGATTTAATTCAAAAGTAAGGAACAAGTCTCAAATGGACGATTGGAACTGGTACATACTAATCTCTGTGGTCCTGCTAGAATTAGGAGTGTGCAAGGAGATAGATATTACTGATAGATGACTACTCCAGGATGATGTAGGTAACCTTCCTAAAAGAAAAATTAGAAGCTCTTGAAAAATTCAAGGTGTTCAAAGTGATGGTGGAAAATGAAATTGGTGAAAATTTGAAATGTCTGAGATTTGACAGAGGTGGAGAATTTACTTCCCATGAGTTTGATGCTTTCTATGAAAAGCATGGCATAAAAAGACAATTATTTGCTCTTAGGACTCCCTAACAAAATGGAATTGTGGAAAGAAAGAACCGGACCATTCAAGAAGCTGCCAGGACCATGATGATGGAAACAAATGTTCCTCAAGCTTATTGGAGAGAAGCTGTAGGTACTGTTGTCTACACTCTTAATCAGGTGCAGATCAGAGGCAATTCTGGTAAGACCCCTTATGAACTATGGTTTGGTCATCCTCCTACTATGAGATATTTTAGAGTTTTTGGTAGTAAATACTATATCAAAAGAGATAAGGATTTAGGGAAATTTGATACAAGAAGTGATGATGGAATATTTTTGGGATACTCTACTCAAAGTAAGGGTTACCAGTGCTTTAACAGGAGGTTGAAAAAGATTGTTGAAAATGCTAATGTTAGAGTTGATGAGAGTAAGGAAGGACATTCTAGGTTCTACAGATATGATTCAGATGATCAAACTGAGAGTCAAAAACAAGGAAGGTTAGTTTAAACTCTAATGCAGACTAATCCAGAAACTCCAGAGTCAAGGAATTAATACAGATGTTGAGGAACAAGCTCAAGAAATAGAAGCTCAAGCAATTCCCAAAACCCCCAGGTATGTAAGAATGAATCATCCTGAAGATCAAATCATAGGGGATAGAAATAAAGGTGTTCAAACTAGGAGAAGAGTTGTTGAAGATCAAGAAGAGATTTGTTTTATTTCAAGGATTAACCCTAAATCAGTTGGTGAAGCTTGCATTGATGAAAATTGGGTAAAAGCAATTGAAGAAGAATTAATGCAAATTGAAAAGAACCACACTTGGGATCTTATTCCTAGGCTAGAGGACAAAAATGTAATTGGAACCAAATGGGTCTTCCGGAATAAACTAAATGAAGATGGTGAAGTTGTAAGAAAAAAAGCAAGGTTGGTATGTAAAGGATATTCTCAAGTAGAAGGAATTGATTTTGAAGAAACTTTTGCTCCAGTGGCAAGAATAGAGGCAGTTAAATTGTTTCTTGCACTTGTTGCTTTCAAAGATTTTAAAGTGTATCAGATGGATGTCAAATCAGCATTTCTGAATGGAGATTTTGAGGAAGAAGTCTACATTGAGCAACCGAAAGGATTTCAGTTGTCTGATCAGGGTGACATGGTTTGTAGAATGAGAAAAGCATTGTATGGAATCAAGCAAGCTCCAGGAGCCTGGTATGCAAGATTCGATAAATATTTGCTTAAGATAGGTTTTAGCAAAGGTACTGCTGATAGTAATCTTTACTTCAAGATTAATCATGAGGACATCCTGATTGTTGAAGTCTTTGTTGATGATATCATTTTTGGTGGAAATGAATGTATGTGCAAAACATTTGCTGACCAAATGAAAAGTGAATTTTAACTGTCTATGTTTGGAGAGATGAATTTCTTCCTAGGTTTGTAAATTGTTCAGTTAGACAAAGGTATCTTTATATCTCAGTCCAAGTATGTGAATGAATTACTGAAGAAGTTTGGAATGCAAGATTCAAAGCCAGTAGGTACACCTATGGTAACCAGATGCAAGTTAAGTAAAGATGATGATTCACCCAAGGCAAATCAGAAAAGGTATAGATCAATGATTGGAGGATTGCTCTATTTGACCCAAACCAGACCTGACTTCATGAACACCATTGGACTTGTTGCTAGATTTTAATCTGATCCAAAAGCATCCCACGTTGTGGCAGTCAAAAGAATTTTCAGATATCTCAAGGGGACAATTGATTATGGATTGTGGTATCCAAAAGACAATGACTTTAGTCTTCATGCATACACAGACGTTGATTGGGCAGGAGATGTGGATGACATAAAAAGTACTAGTGGTGGTGCCTTTTTCTTGGGAAAGAGATTGGTCTCTTGGATGAGAAAAAGCAAGAGGCAATATCTCTGTCTACTACAGAAGTAGAATATATAGCATCAGCAAATAATTGTACTCAGGTTTTGTGGATGAAGCAAATGTTGAAGGACATAAGAGTTGTGTTTGAGGAGCCAATCACAATCTTTTGTGATAATTCTAGTGCAATAAGTATCTCAAATAATCCAGTGTTGCATTCAAAGACAAAGCATATATCTATCAAATTTCATTTCTTGAGAGAGAAGGTAAATGAGAATGAAGTCAAGTTGGAGTTTGTGTCATACAAAGATCAGATTGCAGATATCTTCACTAAGCCTCTTCCCAAGGATACGTTTGAATATCTTAGAGAGAAGTTAGGGGTTATTACCCCTCCAAATCAGAACTAAGATGCACTAAGGTGCATCAGTCCAGTGGAATTCTCAATCATAGCTGAGATCCAAATTAATATTGAGAGAATACTACTCTAGGGAGTAGTCAGTATGTATACATTGGAGATCAATTTGAAATAAAAAGGGGAAGAGATGATTCCAAATATGCACCCTTTGCAATTGATGTCAAAGGGGGAGAGAAGTCATGTGAAAAACTTGGAAGTAGTTGCTGGTGAAAGGGGGAGTAGTGAAGAAAGTGGTTGTAGGTGTGACAAGAGAAAGGGGGAGAAGTTCTTGTCTTGATGGTTAAATCAATTTTTCACATCATATGTTGCCATCAATTACAAAGGGGGAGATTGTTGCAAATATGTGCCTGATGTGTTGTTATTGATGTCAACATATCCTTCTGTTAGAAACAGTGAAGATAGTGCAGAGAAATGATTAGTATTTCCATTAAGGTGAAGATCAGAGTTTGCGGATTAAAGGATTTGTATAGGGTTGTCTATTGTTGCTCCAGTTGAGATTTGAGAGGTCCGCATGACGATTTGGAGAAGTTATGTCCCTCTGAGTAGAACAGGTTTCTGTAGTTGTTATGTGATGACAGAGTGGCAAGAAGTTGGTCTGGATTGGTCCGGTATGAGAATATTTTGATCTACAGATCTAGAGGCTTGTCTGGGATGTTGGTGTGTTCCCTCAACTTGAGTGGCTCATGGTTTGGAGATCTGGAAGCAATCTTTCTAGTATAACAGTCATGGCACTGTGTGTTCTTGAGGATTTAGTGTGAAGATACGAGTGATTCTGGTGATGTGAGGTGGTCTGGTTGTTCCTGTTGACTTAATTGTGCTTATGGTGGTCTCTAGATCATGTGGCTATTGTGTTGGTGGTCCGCATTAACAAAGGAGCTTGTGATTGAAGATTTCCTCTTGTTGTTGTTGTTGTTCCTAGTCTTGGCTGACCAGATGTTCTTAGCATGTTATAGATGATCTAAAGATCATTTTATGAAGCATGGTGTGTTAATAAAGGAAGATTCAAGTCTCAACTATGATTGGCTGACAGTGTAAAGATCCGCATTAAGTTTGGTCGACTTTGTTGATCATTCCAAGATGGATGAAGTGTATAAATACTTGTTGAAGAGTTGTCAAACATCATCCTTGAGCAGAATAGATTAAATTCGAATAAGGAATTAGAAGCATAGCAGAGAAGAAAAGGAGTGAGAGCAGTATAGAGTGTGAAGTTAGTAAAGAAGAATCTAGGGCAAAGCAGAAGTCTTTGAGCATTCATTGAAACTAAACCAGGCATGAAGTAGATGCTATTTTTTAGTTAATTCATTTTGTTCTAAATTAATTTTGTAGGTAGCGAGCCTCCTCTTTTGAGTAGTGAGCTCTAGGCAGTGCGCCCGAAGGCATGTGCCTTCTATTTTTTTAAAGTACTTTTAACAGGGTACAAATCTTTATGGGTTAACCCCCACTGTGGTTTTTCCCTTAACCGAGTTTCCACGTCAAAATCTTGGTGTCAAGTGTGTTGATTATGTTTCTGCTCTTATGTTTTTGATCTATGCTTTAATGTTTACATCACTAATCTGGTAGTAAGATAATAAAGAAGGTTAAAAGTAGAAAAAGTTCAAATTGTGTGACAACTGATTCACCCCCCCTCTCAGTTGTCCAGTCTAATTCCAACAAACCCATCATGCAAAATTCTAAGCATTGGGGCAGATGATTCCTTGCAACCTAGCCCTTGGAGAAAATCCTAAAACCCCCCATCCATCTTGTTGACACTCATTTTGACCAGGGGTTGATTTGTCATGATCAGGAGGTTTCTTCATTTGAAGCCTTTATCTTCTTGCCCATTTTTTCTAAGTGTTGGACCTCCTCAGCATTTTTCAACTGCATCATCATGTTTTCCTAAGGAGGAGGTCATCATCATCATCTTGTCTTCGATGATGATCTGCATCATCATGTTCCTCGTCGACTTGTTTTTCAACGTCATCATCATATTTCAACTGTCGGGTGATGTTCGGTTTTTTATCATGATGATGCTGCCGAGCTACAGTGCGCCCTGATCTGCTTGCGAGGGTGATGTTTCAAAGTCTCCGGTGATCTTCCATTTATCACCTTGCGCGAACATGATGATGATGTTGCTTATTCTTTGAGTTGCTCGACCTAACTTGTTTTTTCCTAAGGGTCGCGTTCATCATCATCATATTTCCAGTTATCATCCTGCTGCTTGTGGAGGTCATCATACTTTCTGCCTTCATGATATTTTCGCCTGGGTGATATTTTTATCATCGGGTGATCTTGGTTATGATCATCCTGATGATGTTGTTGAAGAGTTGTAATTGCGACCCGATATTCACTAGGGTCATCATATTTTGGAACGTCAGGATGATCTTAGTCAATATCATCCTGATGATGTTGTGTTACTTCTTGTTCTTTGTTTCTCATCCTGATGATGCTGACGTCATCCGTATATCAGGGTGATATTTTTCTTTCTGCCTATCTGCATCATGATATTCGCGAAGGAGGGGGTGATATTTTCATATCCTCCGGATATATGTTTGTTCGAACATCATGATGATGTTGATATTAAGGAGATATCCGCCTGCTAGCTTCGCGCATTATCTACTGGGGGTGATCTTTTCAAGCAGTATCATCATATTCAGTTATCGCCCCGATCTTATAGAGGAGCTACAGTGCAACCTGATATTTGAACATCATCAGGATATTTCCAAATATCCGGTTGTCTTCCGAATATCATGATGATGTAAATATGATGATGACGTCATCAAGGTCCGCGGGGGTCATATTTCTAACACTGATCATCTTGAAGAGACCTCCTGATATTTGCAAACATGATGATGACGTCATCAGGATGTTCATCGGCCAGACTTTTGGTATCGGCTCAGCAGGAGGATGTTCCTCCGATGGATCAGGTTGTGCCGATAAAGGCGGTTATCATGAAGGATTTGTTTCAAATATCATGATGACGTCAGGGTGATATTTCGAACAACAGGATATCATGCTGCTGGAGGATGATGATGATGAAGTCTATACTAGTGTCGTCGGGAGCAAAAGCACCGACATGATATATGCTCATGACCTAGTATATAAAGTGTTATTGAGGTCATCGCGGGGTGCATGTGGGATATTGTTATCCTGCATTTTCAAATATCATGATGATGAGTCTCGGCGGGAAAACCTTGCGATGGTCTGTTTGGTGATTTTCCCCAGGCCGCGGGTTGGTGCGCCATTAATGGCGATTGTTGCAGAGGTATGGGCGATGGCGTGGGTCGATCTTGTACCCGACTGGAGGTGTCAATCAGCGGGCAGTGGCGCAGGGCTCGAGATATCTTCCTGTCTCCTCCCCTACCTGCTGCATTCATGTTTGGGCGCCAATCTGGTAGTGTGTTTGAGCGCCATTTTTATGGTACTGTGTATCTGGCGGAATTTTGGTCAACATTGTAATTAATTGCTGAGCACCTACCTGGCTGTTATAAGCAGGTTGTGTTGTTCATTTGTTGTTGTTGAAAGTTGATGATTTTGGCTCTGTAATGCATGACAAGCTGATCTGGTTGCTCTGTACAGCTTACCTGTGAGTTTATGTATCTCCTGTTGTTTGTTTTTGGCATGAACCCACTGATTTCATGATTAAACTTATATGAGAAATGTTGTTTGGCATGTGTTGTGTTAATTCTGTCTCCAGTATTGCATGTATTCTTCTTCTGAATCTGGATGTTTAGTAATGTTTAGATTCTAGAGCATAGAATTCCTATGTTGACTGTCTGATCTTTTAACTTCTACTCAAGAGGTAGATTAAACTGTTTTCAGGTTGAACATTGGGAGGGATATACTGCAGTAGGGATACCATAAGTAGAGATAACCTAACACTTTGTATTGGGAGATGCCTGTAAGGCAGGTATCACATATATCCCCTTGAAATCCAGTTTTAGTTGTTTATGCTGATCATTCACAGGTGTATGTCTATTGACTCCAGGCCCTGGATAGGCACCAATCATGCTTTGTTTTGTGTTATAACCATATCCAGCTTTGCATCCACACTTAAACTCCAAAGCAAAATCTAAAACCAACATTAGGACATTAGAATTAGTTTAGGATCCTCAGTCCTCTGTCTACAACTGCAAATAGGCCCAAAGCTAGCCCCTTTGCCCTTATCTTTCAGTTTTGGTCTACTTACAGGAGGACTATCTGCTTTCTGTCAACATCCCAGCCTTGCATGCATATCCTCATGGATGTTGAGTAGGGAATACCCCCCTAGGTCTTGCAGAGCCTGAAGAAGAAGAGGAGATAAAATATAGAGTCTATCTCCTATACTGTTGACCCCCTGGCCCAGAGCTCCTGTTGATCACTGATGGCTACCTTGTAGGGATATCTGGGAATAAGCATCCAGTCTGGGAAAAAGTCAACAGAAATTGGTGACTCCGCTGGGGACTGAAAAGTAAAAGATTATCTAATCATCTCCAGTGATATATATGTGACCCATCTGAGTCAGCAACAGAAGGAAACACCCTGGGGAACCTTGTGAAAGAACCCTGGTTTTCAGAAGAAAACAGTTCCTAGAAATAGGTGGCGACTCCGAAGTAATCTCCCAACCGGTCAAAGTAAATTATATGCAGGGGAGAAGATCCCAACAAAATCCTCTATTTGAAGAGTTACCATTAACAAAAAGAATGATGTATAGAAGAAAGGGAACTGTCTCAGCTAGTCATGAGAGCTCCCCCAGAAAAAGTGATGATGTACAAGATAACCCTAGGCCATCAGGACACCATGCTCCTTATTTTTCAAGTGCAGAAGCAGATATCCAAGGTGCATATGAGAGGCAACAGGGTGGTAGTATCAGAATGAGGTCAGAGGTGTTCCAAGAACGCCCCTTTCTAGACCCAAGTGAAAGGTTTGAAGAGGCAGAGTCTCTAAGGGATGATGAAGATGATGACCCAAATGGTATGAGACCATCTACCTCCAGACCTAAGGATGAACAATTGGCAGAAGAAATCAAAAGCCTAAGAGCAGAACTAGAATACCTACAAGCCATGAAAATCAGAGATGATATACAGCAGAAAGTGCAAGCCCTGAGAACTGCCCAAAATAATTCAGTTCCTACCTTAGAAAATGCAAATATGCAAAGACATCAGCAAAGATATGAAATGCAACATCAGCATCATGATGACAGACAATATGTGAATGATGCTAGGATACCACTAAACAATGCAGGAAACCAAAATGCAAATAGAAATGTTAATGTTAATCAGCCAAACAGACAGCCTATGCAGCTAGATAGATTCAGACAGCTGGTGTTTGATGGTATTCCTGGGTATCCTAACCCTATTGATAAGCATCTGAGGCTGCAAGTGCCTAAGTTTTCAGGAAACAATACAGTGTCAGGAGAAGATCATCTAAAGGCCTTCCAAAATGTCATGGACAATTTTGAGGTTGAGCATGAGGATGTTTTCATGAAGTCATTCATGCAATCCTTAATAGATGAGGCAAGAGAATGGTACAGGAATCTGCCTGACCGGAGCATATCATCATGGGATGATTTTAAGAGGATATTCAAGGAGCAATATGGTGATAAGACTGACCCTAGCTTCTTTGTAAATGAGTTCACCAGCATCACCAAAGGGTCAAATGAGCAGGTTGCAGACTTTAATGCAAGATTTACTAAAGTGTTGAACAAATTGCCACATCATATGAGGCCAAATGAACCAATGTGCATAATTTTGTACATCAATGCCTTTGATGCAAAGACTGCATATGGACTGAGAGATAAAGGTCCTGCCACTCTCAGGGATGCTTTCAGGATTGCAGTAAATACTGAAAACAATAGGAAAGCATCAGGCAAGACAAATAGAAGGGATGATGTAAAAATTCTGCAGAATCCAAATAAGCCTCAGAACACTCAAGGTAGTACATCTGCTCCTGAAGATAAGATAGACAAACTGGCAAATGTTGTTAAGGACCTAAGCTATAGATTAGCTAGAAGTGAAAAAGGGATGGGTCCTGATAGGCAAGTCTATCAAAGGCAGGAAAAGAGGCCATCATTACATGATATGCCTTATAACACCAATTGGCATGATGGTAAGCCTGTATATCCACGTAACAACACAAGTCAGAGGGCTCAACATGCCAAGGAAACTCCTGATCCCCTGAAGAAAACTATAAATATTGCTGATGATGCTCCGTGGTGTATAATCTGTCAGATGCCACATTCACAATCACAGTGCATGATTGCCCAATCTTTGTATGATAATGCTACATCTTGTAATGAGTGCAATGAGCCACATCATGTGCAGGATGATGATGTTAACATGATGTCCATAGGTAATGGATATACTCTTTATGATGCTGATGAGAAGACAGATGATCAGGTTCAGGCCTGCCAACAGTCCCCATATGATGAAGATCATGAGGATAATTATGTGTACGCTCAGAACTCACACAATTTTCTGAGTAGCTTACACCGACCTTCTGATGAGGAAATCAGAGCCTTCACAGCTGCAGCAGTTGCTCAGGTCAAGAGCAACTACAATCTCAGAGGTAAAAACCAGGTTGGCAGCCCACATCAGCCAGAAGATATTTCTGCAGGTCAGCAGATGCATGGTCATAAAGGAACTGAACCACAAAAAAGGCAGTGGGTAAATAACAAGCAAAACTTTAGATACAGAACAGGTCATGATTTCCAAGGACCAGAAAACAAAACCCCTCAGGCTGAAGATCAAAGTAGAGGTTCCCAAGACAGGAATGATGATCAGGGAACTATGAGAATGAAAGCTAAGTCAGCTCAGGATAAAAGCAAGATTGTGGAGCAAGCTACAACTGCTGTACAAAACTGTGCTCCATTTGATATAACCCAGATCCTCACTCAGGTAAAGGTCTCTGTTCCACTTATGGAACTCATGAAAGTGGAAGAGATCAAGAATAGAACAATATCCCTAATCTCAGGGGTACCTTTTCAAGCTAAGCAAAATGATCAGACCCAGGGTGAGAAACAGGTCATGTGCAATGAAGAAGATGAGACTCCTGAAGTCTATTTAGGAATGACCATGACAAAGTGTCCTTCACAGGTGGAACCATTTTATGTTTCCCTGGTTATAAATGGTAAAATAATCAGAAATTGTATGCTTGACTCTGGAGCATCCACAAATGTCATGCCTTTGGCTATCATGCAACAAACAGGATTAAAAATTGACAAGGCATGTGGAAAATGCTATGCAATGGATGCCAGAGAGGTACCAGTTATTGGAATCATGAAGGATGTGGATTTCAAACTGGCAGCATTTCCTGAAAAGAAATATAAGATGAATATAACAGTGGTTGACATCAAGCCACAGTATGGTATGCTGCTGTCAAGAAGATGGGCAGCACTAATTGGTGGAAGTATGCAGCTGGACCTATCATATGCCATGATTCCAATGAATGGCAGGGATGTCAAGCTAATCAGAGAGCAGAGATCATCTGAGACAGTGGAAGACCAGGAAGCAAATGAACAGGTATGCTTTTTGGACACTGACTGTGATAACTTCAGGGTTGTCTCAGATGATACAGAAGATGAAAAGAAAAATGTCTGCACTGAAGAGCTAGATCAGCAAGGGTTATGGACCATGTTTTTTGATGGAGCTTGTGCAAAAGAAGGCTCTGGAGCTGGAGTTGTTTTCCTGTCTCCAACTGGTAAGCTCCTCAAATCCTCTTTTTTGCTGAGGTTTGATTGCACAAATAATATTGCAGAATATGAGGCTTTACTTTTAGGCCTGAATATTGCTCTCAAACATGGAATTAAGATGTTAAGAGTATTTGGAGACTCTGAGCTGATTGTATCCCAAATCAGAAATAAGTATGCTGCAAAGAATAAAAGACTGAAACAATACAAGCATGCTGTTTGGGATACTATTGAGTTATTTGATGCATTTTCAATTGGCTGGGTAGAAAGGTCAAAAAATGTTATGGCTGATTTCTTAGCCAATGTTGCAATAAGGCCAGATGACATCACTCTGTCAGGTGTCACAGATGTAGAAGTTAAAATTAGGCCTGCCATACCAGAAAACATATGCAGTTGGCAAGTTTTTAATGATGATAGGGATTTGCTGAAATTTTTGCACTGCATAGATGAGTATGAGAACCAACAGATTGATTTCCAAGCTTTTGTAGAAACTGTAGATGGAAAAGAGACTCTTGTAGGGAAGGAGATCATCCAGTTGAAGACTAACAAGATCCCTAGAGGGTTAGTGGCTTTGGAAAGAGCCTTTGACAGTAGAGACAAAATGGTCACAAGGACATCCCCCACAAATAAGGAGGATTTAGAAGAAATAAATTTGGGGACATCTCAGGCCCCTCAGAAGGTATATATTGGCAAACAGCTCAAACCACACATAAGAAGTATGCTGATTGCATTGCTAAAAAGGTATAAACATGTTTTTGCTTGGTCATATGAGGACCTAAAAGCTTATAGAGAAGACTTATTCCAGCATGAGATCCCACTGAAGCCTGAAGCTAAGCCATTTAGACAGAGGCAAAGGCCTATAAATCCTACCTTAGCTCCCAAGATGCAGGAAGAACTCAAAAGGCTCAGGGATGCTGGAATAATTGTGCCCATTAGACATTCAACTTGGGTGTCTAACCTTGTCCCAGTCAGGAAAAAGAATGGTGATATTAGGCTTTGTGTGGATTTCAGGAACTTGAATGTATCCTCTTTGAAGGATAACTATCCATTGCCTAATATGGAAGCTATGTTGCAAAGGGTGACTGGTTGTGAACTCCTATCCATGATGGATGGATTTTCAGGATATAATCAGGTAAAGGTAAAAGAATCAGAACAGTATAAGACTGCCTTTACCACTCCATGGGGAACATATGTGTATGTTAGAATGCCATTTGGACTAACAAATGCAGGTGCTACATTTCAAAGAGCAATGGATGTTGCTTTTGCAGGGCTGATTGATTCAATCTTGGCAGTATATCAGGATGACCTGACTGCCTACTCAAAGAAAGAGGAGCAGCATTGCATGCATCTGGAGCAGATCTTCATAAGAGCACTAGAATATGGTATTTCTCTAAACCCAAAGAAGTGTGCCTTTGGAGTAGTTGAAGGAAAACTTCTGGGACACATTGTTTCCAAAGATGGAGTCAGGATAGATCCAGAGAGAGTGGCAGCTATTGACAGGATCCAAATGCCAAAAAGTGTGAAAGGAGTTCAGTCCTTCTTTGGACAGGTAAACTTTGTCAGAAGATTTGTTCCCAACTTTGCAGAGATCACAAGGAACATTTCCAAGATGATGAAGAAGGATGCAACTGTCAACTGGGAAAGGGAAGCAGCAGAATCATTTCAGAATATCAAAGAGGCAATTAAGATGGCCCCTGTTCTTAAATCACCTGATTTTTCTAGGCCATTCCAGGTGTTCTCATTTGCTTCCTTTCATACTGTAGCTGCATGTTTGTTACAGAAAAATGAAGAGGGTTTTGAACAGCCCATTGCTTTCTTCAGTATGTCCCTGCAGGCCTCTGAATTGAAGTATGATATTATGGAAAAACAGGCATATGCACTTGTTAGAGCCATTAAAAATTTCAGACCATACTTGGTAGGGTCATATATCATTGCATATGTGCCTCATGCTGCAGTCAAAGACATATTCACTCAGCAAGAGGTGACTGGAAGAAGGTGCAGATGGATAAACAAACTGCAGGAATTCAACATAGACATACAGGTTACTAAGTTGATAAGAGGACAAGGACTAGCCAGGATGATGGCACAGTCAAACTTGGAAGCATGCCAAGTTAATGCAGTCCAAGATGAGAATGTAAGTGTATCAGGATCTGAATGGTACAAGGATATTGTCTATTATTTGCAAAATCTGAATTGTCCTTCCCATTTCAGTGACAATCAAAAGAGGACTCTGAAGCTACATGCAATCAGTTATGTCATTGTTCAAGGTGAGCTGTACTGGAAAAATCCTGATGGTGTGCTGCTGAGATGTGTGGATAAGAATATGGCTAACAATATTTTAATTGACATGCATAAAGGATTATGTGGTGGCCATTATACTGCCCAAACAACAGCTCATAAAATTCTCAGGGCAGGATATTGGTGGCCCACCCTCTTTTCAGATGCACAGAGGTTAGTAAGAAAATGTGACCCTTGCCAGAGATTCTCAGGAAAGCTGAAATATCATGGTGCTTTACCCCTCAGAGCTGCACCTGTGGATGCTCCATTCCAGCAATGGGGAATTGATTTTATAGGGGAAATTGCAGACAAATCAAGTGGGGGACACAGTTGGATTTTGGTGGCAACTGACTACTTTACCAAATGGATTGAGGCCATTCCAACTAAAAGAGCTACAAGTAAGGTGGTGACAGACTTCATACTAGAGAACATCATCATCAGGTTTGGAGTACCATCTAAAATAATCACTGATAATGCTATGTGCTTCAGATCAGGTGAGTTTGTTGATTTTTGCAACAAGTATGGGATAAGCCTGTCATATACATCACCATATCACCCACAAGGAAATGGTCAAGCAGAATCAAGCAATAGGAGCATCATGAAAATTATCAAGAGGATACTGGACAAGAACAAGAGGGCTTGGGATTCAAAGTTGAATTTAGCAGTATGGGCTGACAGAGTGACTGTGAAAAGGGCTATTGGGAAATCACCTTTTGAGCTGGTATATGGTACATTAGCTAGACTACCCATAAACAATCTCCTACCAGTTTACAGGTTCGTTCAGGAAAATGATGAAGACCTTGAAGATCCCATGACAGAAAGAGTGAATCAGCTGGTTGCATTGGATGAAGACAGGAGGAGAGCCCACCAGATCAATCTCAAAAGACAACAGGATGTGAAATATCAGTTTGACAGGAGAACTACAAAAAGGAAGTTTCAAGTAAATGATCTGGTGCTCATTTGGAATGCTAAAGATCAGGAAAAGGGTAAACATGGCAAATTTCAGCCCTTATGGATGGGCCCATATCAGGTTTGCAATACTCATGGGGAGGATTCTTATTTCCTCCAGGCCCTAGATGGTGAAATTCTGGAATTGCCTGTGCATGGCCAATTCCTTAAGTTCTATTTTGCATAATGACTGGTTGCTGTGCACATTTGTAAAATATGTATGTAGTGTAAGTGCCTTGTACAGCTCGCGTTTTTTTTTTGGTTTTTTTTGTCAGGTCTGCCCGGAGATCTGGTTCTCGCTGCAGGTTTTCACCTGCACGTCCCCATTCGGAGCCACTGTTGACACTCATTTTGACCAGGGGTTGATTTGTCATGATCAGGAGGTTTCTTCATTTGAAGCCTTTATCTTCTTGCCCATTTTTTCTAAGTGTTGGACCTCCTCAGCATTTTTCAACTGCATCATCATGTTTTCCTAAGGAGGAGGTCATCATCATCATCTTGTCTTCGATGATGATCTGCATCATCATGTTCCTCGTCGACTTGTTTTTCAACGTCATCATCATATTTCAACTGTCGGGTGATGTTCGGTTTTTTATCATGATGATGCTGCCGAGCTACAGTGCGCCCTGATCTGCTTGCGAGGGTGATGTTTCAAAGTCTCCGGTGATCTTCCATTTATCACCTTGCGCGAACATGATGATGATGTTGCTTATTCTTTGAGTTGCTCGACCTAACTTGTTTTTTCCTAAGGGTCGCGTTCATCATCATCATATTTCCAGTTATCATCCTGCTGCTTGTGGAGGTCATCATACTTTCTGCCTTCATGATATTTTCGCCTGGGTGATATTTTTATCATCGGGTGATCTTGGTTATGATCATCCTGATGATGTTGTTGAAGAGTTGTAATTGCGACCCGATATTCACTAGGGTCATCATATTTTGGAACGTCAGGATGATCTTAGTCAATATCATCCTGATGATGTTGTGTTACTTCTTGTTCTTTGTTTCTCATCCTGATGATGCTGACGTCATCCGTATATCAGGGTGATATTTTTCTTTCTGCCTATCTGCATCATGATATTCGCGAAGGAGGGGGTGATATTTTCATATCCTCCGGATATATGTTTGTTCGAACATCATGATGATGTTGATATTAAGGAGATATCCGCCTGCTAGCTTCGCGCATTATCTACTGGGGGTGATCTTTTCAAGCAGTATCATCATATTCAGTTATCGCCCCGATCTTATAGAGGAGCTACAGTGCAACCTGATATTTGAACATCATCAGGATATTTCCAAATATCCGGTTGTCTTCCGAATATCATGATGATGTAAATATGATGATGACATCATCAAGGTCCGCGGGGGTCATATTTCTAACACTGATCATCTTGAAGAGACCTCCTGATATTTGCAAACATGATGATGACGTCATCAGGATGTTCATCGGCCAGACTTTTGGTATCGGCTCAGCAGGAGGATGTTCCTCCGATGGATCAGGTTGTGCCGATAAAGGCGGTTATCATGAAGGATTTGTTTCAAATATCATGATGACGTCAGGGTGATATTTCGAACAACAGGATATCATGCTGCTGGAGGATGATGATGATGAAGTCTATACTAGTGTCGTCGGGAGCAAAAGCACCGACATGATATATGCTCATGACCTAGTATATAAAGTGTTATTGAGGTCATCGCGGGGTGCATGTGGGATATTGTTATCCTGCATTTTCAAATATCATGATGATGAGTCTCGGCGGGAAAACCTTGCGATGGTCTGTTTGGTGATTTTCCCCAGGCCGCGGGTTGGTGCGCCATTAATGGCGATTGTTGCAGAGGTATGGGCGATGGCGTGGGTCAATCTTGTACCCGACTGGAGGTGTCAATCAGCGGGCAGTGGCGCAGGGCTCGAGATATCTTCCTGTCTCCTCCCCTACCTGCTGCATTCATGTTTGGGCGCCAATCTGGTAGTGTGTTTGAGCGCCATTTTTATGGTACTGTGTATCTGGCGGAATTTTGGTCAACATTGTAATTAATTGCTGAGCACCTACCTGGCTGTTATAAGCAGGTTGTGTTGTTCATTTGTTGTTGTTGAAAGTTGATGATTTTGGCTCTGTAATGCATGACAAGCTGATCTGGTTGCTCTGTACAGCTTACCTGTGAGTTTATGTATCTCCTGTTGTTTGTTTTTGGCATGAACCCACTGATTTCATGATTAAACTTATATGAGAAATGCTGTTTGGCATGTGTTGTGTTAATTCTGTCTCCAGTATTGCATGTATTCTTCTTCTGAATCTGGATGTTTAGTAATGTTTAGATTCTAGAGCATAGAATTCCTATGTTGACTGTCTGATCTTTTAACTTCTACTCAAGAGGTAGATTAAACTGTTTTCAGGTTGAACATTGGGAGGGATATACTGCAGTAGGGATACCATAAGTAGAGATAACCTAACACTTTGTATTGGGAGATGCCTGTAAGGCAGGTATCACATATATCCCCTTGAAATCCAGTTTTAGTTGTTTATGCTGATCATTCACAGGTGTATGTCTATTGACTCCAGGCCCTGGATAGGCACCAATCATGCTTTGTTTTGTGTTATAACCATATCCAGCTTTGCATCCACACTTAAACTCCAAAGCAAAATCTAAAACCAACATTAGGACATTAGAATTAGTTTAGGATCCTCAGTCCTCTGTCTACAACTGCAAATAGGCCCAAAGCTAGCCCCTTTGCCCTTATCTTTCAGTTTTGGTCTACTTACAGGAGGACTATCTGCTTTCTGTCAACATCCCAGCCTTGCATGCATATCCTCATGGATGTTGAGTAGGGAATACCCCCCTAGGTCTTGCAGAGCCTGAAGAAGAAGAGGAGATAAAATATAGAGTCTATCTCCTATACTGTTGACCCCCTGGCCCAGAGCTCCTGTTGATCACTGATGGCTACCTTGTAGGGATATCTGGGAATAAGCATCCAGTCTGGGAAAAAGTCAACACATCTATCATGCATCCCTATCCTATCCCTCATCCCTATCTTCCATCTATCTAACATGCATCCCTATCGCCTATCCATTCATCTATCATGAATCAGCTATCCATCATCTTTCATCACCAATCCCCCTATACAACTCCATCATCTTCACCTCTAGAGTTAGTGTTCCCTTGTCATTGGTATCTAGCCCTTAGGCTATCTAAACGCAATCCAATGCAACCATCCCACAATAAAATTGTACCCCATCCAAAACCTTCAAAATCAAAAATCCAAAAAAATCAAAATATCCCCAAAAAATCTAAAAACAACAAAAAAAATAAAAAAAAATTACAAAAATCCCAAAAACAATCGCACATCATCACAATCACCCAAATCATCCTACACATCATCTTCTAACATCATCAAATCTATCATCAATCATCCCACATCATCATCACAAAGCCAGAATGACATATCATCACCACCCGCATCTTAATGTGCCTTGATCCCGTGGATGTACGGTATGTAGGCAGTCTGGAATACGAAAGAAGTTTCCAGTACTCAGGTACATAAGATGTACCCATCCAACTTGTTTGGATGGTCGCTATCCCCTAAGCTTACACTAGATCCAAACACAATATCCCAAGCATCGTATTACCTATCAAAGCATCATCCCTTAACAAAAATTATCAACTATCAAATCAGCATCGACCACAACTTGTAACCATCATATATTGTGCCAATCCTACAAAATCATCTAGCAGTTCTTGCCTTAGGATATATCATTCCTACAATAGGTAGAGTCTATCAAATCATTATCCATCTTGGCAAGAGATACAATGGCTATTTGTTTGGTTCATTGGTCTTTTGGTTTTTGATTTTTTATCTTTTGTCCTATTCAAAGATCGCATCAAAGCTACCCTTGATCTCACTATATCATGGTATGTGGTGAAAACATCTAGAATGGGGCATAGTCCTACTTTTGTATGTTGTGCTTGAGGGTTGGTTTCATTACTCCAAGCTAGTATTCATATCTTGTGGATTGTAGGGTCGGTTCTATCATATTGATCTCCTTGTGCATCTAAGGTTCATCATACCTTTTGTGTATTTAGGACTTACGATATGAGTCCCCTTCCCTTATCTAGACAAGGTTGTACCATTACAACAAATCCATGTGATTAGCTCCTTTTTTTGCTCCATTTTTTGCTTCCACCCATTATTTTAATGTATTTTTCTCCTTTTTTTTGAAAAAGTCGGCGCTATTTATCAAGATGGCGTTGTTTTTGGCATTTTTTGCGCCAACCAGAACAAGTCGACGTAAAATTAGGCACAAATTAGTGCCTCAATTAGCACCTAACTTAGCACCTACTTTAGCACCTACTTTAGCTCCTACTGTAGCACCTAATTTAGCGCCACATTTAACGCCTAGTTTAGCGCTTGTTTTAGCACCTATTGTAGCACCTACATTAACGCCTTATTTAGCGCCTTATGTAGCACCTAAATCTAGCACCTGATGTAGCACCTGTTTTAGCACCTAATTGAGCACCTAATTTATGGTTACTTGGGTTTAGGAGTATTATTTAGGGTTTAGGGTTTATGGTTTTGGGATTAGGGGTTAAGGTTTAGAGGTTTAGGGTTTAGGGTTTAGAGAGAGATAGGGGACCAATAGGGAGATATAGAGGAGACCAAGGGGAGAGATAAGGAGATAGAGAGTGAGGGACATGGCCAAAGTCATAGGGAGAGATATTGAGAGGTAGAGGGACAAAGGCGATAGGGAGAGAGGGGAGAGATAGGGAGATATAGGTTTAGGGTTTACGGGTTTAGGGTCTCTGATCAGCTTTAGGGGTTAGGGGTTAGGGTTTAGGGGCATTATTTAGGGTTTAGGGTTTATTGTTTAGGGGTTAGGGGTTCAGGTTTAGAGGTTTAGGGTTTATAGAGAGAGAGAGAGGAATGATAGGGAGATATAGAGGAGACTGTGGAGAGAGATAGGGAGATAGAGAGTGAGGCACATGCACATGGTCAGGGACATAGGGAGAGTGATTGAGAGGTAGAGGGATGATAGAGATAGGGAGATAAGAGGTTTAGAGTTTCTTGGATCTAGGGTTTAGGGTTGCTCAGGTTTGGAGAGAGAGAGAGAGAGAGAGAGAGAGAGAGAGAGAGAGAGAGAGAGAGAGAGAGAGAGAGAGACTACTAGAGTGAACGAGATATATATCCTACAGAGAGATAGGGAGAAGGATTAAGAGTTGGTAGAGGGACAATATTAGAGATAGGGAGATATATAGGGGTTTAGGGTTTCTCGAGTTTAGGGTTTAGGGGTTAAGGTTTAGGAGCATTATTTAGGGCTTACAGTTTAGGGTTTAGAGGTTTAGGGTTTACTGTTTAGAGAGGGAACCAATAGCTGAGAGATATAGAGAGTGAGGTACATGTCCAGAGACATAGTCGAAAGAGATTATAGGGATATATATGGAGAGTGAGGGCAATGGCCAGAGACACAGGGAGAGAGATTGAGAGGTAGAGGAATGATAGAGATAGACAGATAGTTACAGAGATAGAGGTTTAGGGTTGCTTGGGTTTAATGTTTAGGGTTTAGGGGTTTGGGGTTTAGGATTAATTAGGGGTTTAGGGTTTCTCAGGTTTAGGGTTTATGGGTTAGGGTTTAGGGGCATTATTTAGGGTTTATATGTGTTTTAGGGGTTAGGGTTTAGGGTTTAGGGGCATTATTTAAGGTTTAGAGGTTTAGGGTTACTTGGGTTTAGGGGCATTATTCAGGGTTTACATTTGCATGTCAAAATAAGTCTCTCTCTCTCTCTAAGTCCCTCAACCCTAAATAATGCCCCTAATCCCTAACCCCTAACCCATAACCCCTAAACCCTAAACCTGAGCAACCCTAAACCTCTATCTCCCTATAATCTCTCCCTTATCTCCCTCTCTCTAGCTATCATCTCTCTACCTCTCAATCTCTCCCCCTATCTCTCTAGACATCTCACTCACTCTCTATCTCCCTATCTCTCGCTCAACTGTGATCTCCTCTATCTCTCCCAGTCTATCTCCTCTCTCTCGACTCTACGTACCTATCTATCTCTCCCTATCTCTTTCCTTTCTCTCTATCTCCCTATCTCTCTAGACATCTCTCTAGTGATCACTCTCTATCTCCCTATATCTCCCCTTTGTCTCCTCTCTCTCCCTATGATCTGTCTCCTCTCTATCTCTCTCTACCTATCTATCTCTCCCTACCTATCTATCTCTCCCTATCTCTCTATCTCTTGCGTCTCTCGGCCCCCTATCATTCCTATATATATCATTAATGAACAAGCATGGAAAACTTATAGGACTCTCTCTCTGTCATCAACAAAGCAAATGGAAACAAGAAAACTAGGACATGAAAAGAGGGATGAGGATATAAATTGGTAGCCGGATGAAATGGAAACAAGCTGATAAAACTAAAGTTCATTGGATGGGAAGATCAAATGATGAGAGGAGAGGTGGCAAATAGTAAAATAGGAAAAAATTGGTGCAGGGATCTAAAGGGAAATTGGAAAGGAAAAGGAAAACTAGGAAAGCTACGAAAAGCATTTAACTAGCTAGGAGCTGGTAGATAATATATAGGTCAGAGAGAGAGATAGAGATAGAGAGTTGCTTGGGGTTAGTGGTTAGGGTTTAGGGGCATTATTTAGCATTTATGATTTTAGCATTGCTCAAGTTTAGGGTTTAGAGTTTACTAGGGTTTAGGGTTTATGGTTTAGGGGCATTATTTAGGGTACTTTAGGGTTTATGGTTCAGGGGTTAAGGTTTAGAGGTTTAGGGTTTAGTGTTTAGAGAGAGAGGACCAATAGGGAGATATAGAGAGTGAGGGACATGGCCAGAGACATAGGGAGAGATATTGAGAGGTAGAGGAATGATAGAGATAGGGCTATATAGGGAGATAGAGGTTTAGGGTTGCTTGGGTTTAGTACTATTTAGGGTTTAGGGGTTTAGGGTTTATGGCGAGTCAGGGCCAAGTTAGGGCTTATAAGGGGCATTATTTAGGGTTTATGGTTTAGGGGTTAGAGGTTAGGGTTATTAGGGGCATTATTAGGGGTTTACAGATCTTCAAGGATCTAGATAGTGTGGCTATACACATTGCTACACATGTTGGTGG